>CM030367.1:185340275-185842764 GCA_017893485.1 Hemerocallis citrina | reverse complement strand
TACACAGAAAAAAAAGAGGTAAAAAGCTCAAGTGTGCAAAGTGTGATCACCTTCTACAGTTGGGAGATCATCAGGGTTTTTATATTCGCCCATGGGGATCTCTTTCAGGATCAAGAAAGATCCCTACATCCCGATGCAGTAGGATACGGGGTGGTTATAACCACCTCCTCCAGATCAGGATGAGCCAGGATTGTTCCGTTCCTGTTGGACTGGTCCCTAACGGGTTGAGATCCACTCTCAACTGGTCAAATCCGTTAACGGGCTAATGGGTCCAAGAGGAAGGACCTGGGTTCCCATTTCGGACCCATCTTTAGGCGAGATTACCATCTTGCCCTGGGAGATTCGCGCCTGTTTGGGATGGTTCCGATTTAACCTAAATTTTTAGCCATATCATGAGCCCCCCACTCCCTAATACTGTGTTTTATAGCCTTGTGGAGTAGTTCTGCTGTTCAATGGTGTATAAGGGCTTTATAGGAGTTTTCAACGGGTGCTCGAATCTCGTCTGAGGGGTGATGATTTTTCCTGAGCTGGCAGCATGCTCAAAGTGGCTTCTAAGTTACTCCAGATCCCTAGTGATTTGTTTTCCAATTTATATCATTTGTTCGAAACATTTACTTAATTTTACAAAGTAACGATTCACTTTTCGGGAGCCTTAATTAATCGTTCTGGACAATAATTATTTAACCCGGGACTCAAAAATGCTCCCCCAAATTTATAACTATTTTCCAGAATTTTTTATTAATTTTCCAGAATTTTAATCATTTTTTGCAATTTTTAAATAAATAATCCGAATTAATAAAATAAAAAAGGGATTAATCGCCGTATTTATGACATGGCCAAATCAAAGCCGTTGATGACACACCGGCGAGGATTTCTGGGCGATCGAACGGCGAGGAGAAAAAAGGGTTCTCACGATCTGGGCGCACGGTTAGGCGAACGCGTCGAACGGCATGTCGAACGCGGCGACTGTTATGTGGAGTTTGGTGAACAGTGAAAAGGCATTGACTGGTCACAATATTTTTGGTTGTTTTCAGCTCGGAAACATGTCTGCTCGGATTTTCGGTGAGGCATGGCGAAAGTCTCGTCTAGCTTGTCGAGCGCAACGGCGAGCTAAAAGAGCATTGATTGGTCAACGTATTTTTTGGTGTTTTCAGCTCGGTAACATGTCTGCTCGGATTTAACGGCGAGCATGGAGAACACACTGTCGAACTTGGTGAGCAAAATGGTGAGCTTAAAAAGCATTGACTAGTCAACGTATTTCTTGGTGTTTTCAGCTCGGAAACACGTCTGCTCGGATTTGACGGCGAGCATGGCGAATGCCCTGTCGAACTTGGCGAGCGAAATGGCGAGCTCAAGAAGCGTTGACTGGTCAACGTATTTCTTAGTGTTTTTAGCTCAGAAACACGTCTGCTCGGATTTGACGGCGAGCATGGCGAACACCCTGTCGAACTTGGCGAGCGAAACGGCGAGCTCAAGAAGCGTTGACTGGTCAATGTATTTCTTGGTATTTTCAGTTTGAAAACACGTCTGTTCGGATTTGACGACGAGCATGGCGAACGCCCTGTCGAACTTGGCGAGCGAGACGGCGAGCTCAATAAGCATTGACTGGTCAACATATTTCTTGGTGTTTTCAGCTCGAAAACACGTTTGCTCGGATTTGATGGCGAGCATGGCGAACGCCCTGTCAAACTTGGCGAGCAGGACAGCGAGTTCAAGTAGCATTGACTGGTCAACCTATTTCATGGTGTTCTTAGCTCAAAAACATGTCTGCTCGGATTTGACGGCGAGCTTGGCGAATGCCCTATCGAACTTGGCAAGCTGGACGGCGAGCTCAAGATGCATTGACTGGTCAATGTATTTCTTGGTATTTTCAGCTCGGAAACACGTCTGCTCGGATTTGACGGCGAGCATGGCGAATGCCATGTTGAACTTGGCAAGCGAAACGGCGAGCTCAAAAAGCATTGACTGGTCAACGTATTTGTTGGTGTTTTCAGCTCGAAAACACGTCTGCACGGATTTTACTACGAGCATGGCGAACGCCCTGTCGAATTTGGCAAGCGGGACAGCGAGCTCAAAGAGCACTGACCGGTTGCTTCATTTCTGTCATTTTGTATACTTGACCGCTTAGACTTCCGCGCTTGTTGGGCTGATCAAGTTGTGCGGCCCAAGCCCATCCAGTTTTCCTATAAGTCTCCACCCCCTTTTACTCTTACTTCACTTTCTCATTTTTCTTCACCGGAGTTTTTCTCTCTTCACAGAGCTTCCGACGTCCTTCCCGATCTCCGACGAGCATTCCGACCGTGGTTGTCACATCCAGGTAACTTATTTTAATTTAAAGAGATGTCTAAGGTATCGTTCGGCGAAGAGGCCTCCTCCTCGAGTGAGTTCGAAGTACCTCCCCGGTCGACTCCTGCTTCGGTCGACAAGGGGAAGGACACCATCGTTTTGTCCTCTCCGGAAGTAGGAGAAGATGTTGGCGCCGAAGGCGGAGGTGGCGAAGCAGCTCTTTCTTCGACAGTGGTGGAGACGATTTTAGAGAGGGATCGGCGGATGGGGGCATTCGACCGACATTCGATCGCCGTATCCACTCTTGGGGGGACCAGGCAGTATAGTTCGGAGGACGTGAGGCGAACGGAGCATGGTCTGGCTCAGTTTTACAAGGAGAACAATCCGAGGGAGCGCACGGAGGCGAACGAAATCGTCAGCATCCTGAAGGAATCCGATCTGCGAATGGTTCAGATGTGCTTCATGATCCCTCCGGAGTTCGAACTCATCGTCCCAGGGCCAGGTGTCCGATCTTGCTCTTCTCTCCTCTCCGACACTTGCATTTTCCCTTACGACGCTTTCTACGCCGGGCTTCCTCTTCCTCCACACCCTTTCGTCAGGAGAGTGCTGCAGTGGTATATGGTCTGCCCTATTCAACTGATGCCGAACATTTGGAGGAATGTCACTGGATTCTTCCTCCACTGCCAGGCGGTCAGGATCGAGTCAAACATGAACATACTTCGCCGTTTATATAAGATCCATTAGAAGACGAGGACGAAGTACCGTTTCTACCTCACTGCACGGAAGGGCGTGGAGCTGGTTGACAACTCTGACTCCGTGAAGTGTTGGCGGGACAAGTACTTCCTCATTCGGGGTAAGAAGCCGTGGGACATCCCCACGGTATGGAGAGAGGACGTGCCGAAGAGGGCGAAGACGGACCTGTGTCTAAGTCTGGAGGAGGACAAGATGGTCGGCATCCTCTTGGATCGACCGACCTTGCACTGGAAGGAGATCACTGAGGAGAGCCTCTTTGGAGGAGGACTTAGCCCTATGGACCCTAGTACGAGTCTTTTTTTTTCTCTTTTAATCGATAGTGTGTGAAAAGATTATAATCTCTCTTTTTTTCTATCTTTTTTGTTCGCAGGATCCACCGCCATGGACTTCGACGACATTATGAACAGGCGGTCGGCGCTGAGCGGCAAGCGCACCGAGGAGAAGAAAAGGAAGCGTGCTGTGGCTTGCCCAACCACGTCGAAGGCGGCTCGAGTTGAGAGTGCCGCCGCCCCCATGGTTGATTTGGAGGTCGCTCCTTCTTTCGTTGCTCCGCCGGCGAAGGAGCTCGACTGTTCGGCCACCTTTGCCTTGTCAGCCCTGCCTTGCACGGCGGCGGCCGAGAAGATTCTGACGGATCAACTGAAGAAGCTCTTCGTGCCGGATTGGCAGGTCCTTAGGCATGACAGTTTTCTCAGCGACTCGACGAATTGCATGGATGCCGTCCGTAGTCTCGCTATGCCCAAAGACAAGGTGGCGATGGAGCATGGGACCATGGGTGACTCGACGTTGGAGATCGCCAAAGCGCAGATGACGGTAAGTCTTGACTTCTCGCTTGACCTTTGTCCTCTTTTTTTTTCTGTTCTACTTTTAAACTGCTACTTTTTTTTGTTTGCAGGCGATCTGTAATTTCAGCCACTTGCTGGCGTGAGTGGCGGAGCAGGAGAAAGAGCTGAAGGCTCTTCAAGATCGGGAGAGGTTGGAGTGTTCGAAGGCCAAGAAGGAGCTGGAGGCAGATGCACTCAAGATCGAAATGCAAGCAACCGAGATGCGGCTGTTGGTGGAGGCATTGGAGAAGGCGAAGGACTCCGCCATCACGGAGAAGAAGGAGATGGCTCGGCAGTGGGCGGCCGAGCGTGAGAAGGCCGCGTTCATGATGTTCACGGCAGTGAAGGAGGATAAGGCAGTGGCAGAGAAGGAAGCAATCGGCTACCTCGAGCAGAACATGCGCAAGGCCTACACCAAGGCGCTGAAGGATGTCGGCGAGCATATCCCCGGCTTCGACTGCTCGGGATACTTCTTGTTCCCCAATGAGGAGAAGACAGTCGTGATGAACCCAATAATATTCACATTTAGGAGCAATAATCTTAATGCAATTGGACATTTAAATGCTCTATATGTGGTATTTTACTCTTCTTTTCTCTTTTCCATAGGAAACAGCCTAAAAACAGCAAAACGAAGCAGATTCAGGATTTTGAGGATGATACACAGAAACTGCAGAGCATAAGTCGACTGGTTCTTCAAACAGGCGACTGGACAGAGAGGTTGAAGCTGCTCAGTACAGTCGACTTACTCCAAAGATAGTCAACTTGACTGATGAATTATGAATCAACAGATGTCTCGACACAGTCGACTGATTACAAAACCAGTCGACTGGTATTCAGCAGAGTTAGAAGATAAGAACAGTTGAAGATTCGTCCTCATCCAAATCCGAAGCAAGATTAAGTTATCCAAACCCAGGATGTCTGTGAATAACAACTCTTCATTAATCAAGTTAGAGAACCAGGATTGGCAAGTGAGAAGATCGACTCAGATCTATATTCGATGTGTAAAAAGATAGAATTGAAATCTGCAGATGTGGGCAAAAGAAATTATAAAAAGGGTGGAATAAGGAGTTGAGAGTATCACTTAATCTCTGAATCATCAATCGTCAACCAACAGGCATTATTCTATCAGCATCGAAGAAAGAAAGAGATCAAGTACACTGAAAGGAACGATCCAGTCGACTGAGTGACAGCAAGTCGACTTCTCGGGCGGAACATCATCAGTTTATTTCTTCTCTTTCTAGTTTTTATTTTAATCATGTATTCGAAACTGTTAGTCAATAAAAATCTTATTATGTGGAACTAATTTCATAGTTGGGTAGATTGAAACCGTAGTCATGTAATGCTTATATTCTTCTCAACGCTACTCTATGACTTATTGATTAAACCTGATTGTATTGGTATAGATTTATAATATGAATCAAACTTGTTCAGAAGTTCTAAGAGCAGTCGACTGAGAGTGACAGCAAGTCGACTTCCATGCAGAACCTGAGATTATCAAGTTTGCATATTATAAAACTGAATCTATTATATGAGTATAGAGACGACCCGTATCTCGTGCATCATAACTTGTAACACAGGAATCTTTAGGGGTTCTTGGTTTAATCAACTTGAAGGATCTAGATCTGATACCAATTTCTAGAACTTCGAGTGTTTGTTCGTTTCCATTGTTCCTATGTTTTCTTTAAGTGTAACTTCGTAGATACCATGCTAAATACTTAAGGAAAGAAACGAATTAGGGTAGATACCATGCCTAATTCTTGGCCTAGGAAAACATTAACTTTAAGGAGTAGATACCATGCCCTTAAAGGAACAAACATAAGTGATTAGAGTAGTGTAGAAGGCGACTTAGCATTATTGACTATAGGTGGAAATCAAAGCTCAACTACTTAATAGATATTTGTGATTCGGAACTACTTGATCAAGTTTTAATCTTGTCATTTCTTTTAGAACAACACTTTAAGATTCTTATTTCTGTTTTATTGGTTAGTAAGTTAATTTCTACAATCTCTGTGGGATCGACCCTTACTTGTCACTACGCTTCTATAAACGATTCGTACACTTGCGAGGTTTTAATTTGTGTCTAGTTTATCTATTATATTTAGATAGCTAGATTGCACAACAAGTTTTTGGCGCCGTTGCCGGGGATTGTTTAGTATTTTAACTTACGAATCAGTAAAATCTTTTTCATTTTCTTTTCTTTTATTAATAAATATTTTTCTTTTAGGTTACAGGATTTTGGTGAATGCACGGGAGACGATCACTTCATCCAGAGCTACTACCTATTGACGAAGAAACAGAACGCACTCTGCACAGACTAGGTCGACTGTCTGCAACAAACCAGTCGACTGTTGCAAGGAACAAGTCGACTGCACAGAGACCCAATTCACAAGCAACAATGGGTGAGGAAGTACCAAATCGAGTACCAATGCAGGACAAATTCACACCTAAGAATATTGAGCAACCTTCCTGTATTGCTTATCAACCTAATGTCACAGGGAATATGCATCTATATCCTCAATTACTTAGCATGGTTCCCCACTTTAGTGGCAAACCAGACGAAGAGCCTCACCTCCATCTGCAAGATTTCTTTGATCTTTGTAGAACACAAAGCGTCCAAGGGCTTACCCCTGAACAAATCAGGTTAATCTTGTTTCCATTTTCTTTAAAACTTAATGCTAATTTGTGGTATAATTCTTTGGAACCAGGATCAATTCAATCATGGGAGCAATTGGCAACAAAGTTCTTGAAAGAATTCTTTCCAGCCCAGAAAACCAAACAACTAAAAAGGGAGATTCAACTCTTCCAACAAAAAGATGGAGATTTATTCTTCGAAGCATGGAAGGACTTCAAGAACAAGCTTCTCAAGTGTCCTACACACAACATGCCTAAAGATGATCAGGTACAAGCATTTTATGAGGGTTTAAATGATACTAACAAGGCAATTGTGGATTCAGCTTGCAACGGAATCTTGATGAGGAAAAGTGGTGAAGAGGCCATCGAACTATTTGAAGAACTCAGCGAGAACTCACAGCAATTTTCAATAAGAGGAAGAGGCATTTCGAAAAAACAGGGAGTTTACGAAATTTCTAGTAGTAATAACATACAATTAGAAATGGTAAACATGAACAAAAAAATTGATGTGCTTGTTAATGCAATGATGATGATGGGCGGTGTAAAAAATCAAACAAAAGAAATTTGTGCAATTTGTTCTCATTTTGATCATACGACTGATACGTGTCCCATGTCTTCTTTCACAGATCAGGAGCATGCAAACTATGTAGGACAAGGAGTGTTTCCACCAAAGAACAACCCCTTCTCGAACACATACAACCCAGGGTGGAGGAACCATCCAAATTTCTCATGGAGCAACAATCAAAACAATCAAGGCACTCAATCTTCGCAAGGACATGCACGGAACTTCCAGATGGAAAGTGGGTTTGATCGGCCAATACAAGAACAGAAGAAGTTGGATTTTGAATCCACCGTTCTTCAATTGCTCCAACAGCAACATCAAACAAGCAACCAACAAGGGCAGGCAATTCAGAAATTGGAAACCCAAAATCGGTCAAATCGCGAAGGAGTTGAGTGAAAGAAAGGCAGGAGAACTTCCATCACAAACAATACCAAACCCTAGAGGACAAGAACAGCTCAAATCAGTGACAACCCTAAGAAGTGGTAAGACAATTGACAGCAAGGTTGGAACACACGCAGACGAATCAAATACACAACCATCAAAAGCTTTGGGGTCTAACAAGGTAAGTGAAAAAGAAGGGGCAGTATTGCCACCATTCCCTCAAAGGTTAGTCAAGCAAAAGAAAGAACAACATCTATTTGATATCTTTGAAACTCTCAGAAAGGTAGAAATTAATATCCCCCTACTTGATGCTATTAAACAAATTCCTTCTTATGCCAAATTTTTGTAAGAATGCTGTACTCACAAAAGAACATTTCAGGTTAGGGAGGATCTGACTTTGACAGAGGAAGTGAGCACCGTATTGTTAAGGAAATTACCTCCTAAACTGAAGGACCCAGGTAGTTTTACCATTCCTTGCAGGGTTGGTGAGCACTTCTTTGAGAAGGCACTACTAAACTTGGGGGCAAGCATAAATCTTCTTCCATACTCTGTTTACGAAAAGCTAGGATTGGGGGAACTCAAACCAACATCCATCACTTTACAATTGGCTAATCGCAGCATCAGGAGACCTAGAGGTATTTTAGAAGATGTCCTAGTTCAGGTAAATAATTTCATTTTGCCTGCAGATTTTGTTGTGTTGAATATGGAGGACTCTTCAATGCCATCTTCTTTACCGATCATTTTAGGTAGGCCCTTTATGAGTACGGCTGATATAAAAATTTGTGTTAAAAAGGGTACTATAAGTATGAAAATAAATGGAGAAAAGGTTGAATTTAAAATGTTTGATGCACTAAAATTACCACATGATGACCATGAATGTTATAATATTGATGTGGTACAGGAGATTGTCGATCAAACATTTCAGGTACATAGCGTTGAACCACTACAAGCCACAATTACACAATCTCTAACATTGTCTCATGTTGAACAGGAATACAATGAATGGAGAATTACAGAGACAGTGCATTACCTCGAAACTCCAAAATTATATTCAGGTAAGCTTGCACCTGCATTTGAAAATCTTGTGTCTGATAACACTTTTGTTTCTTCTGTTACCAGGACACCAGATGTGAAGCTTAAGCCGCTGCCTGAACACTTGAAGTATGCATATTTGGGTGAAAACCAGACGCTACCTGTGATAGTTGCTGCAAACTTGAGTGCGCAAGAAGAAGATAAGCTGCTGAGGGTACTGCGAGAACACAAGGGTGCAATAGGATGGACCATTGCAGACATCAAGGGAATAAGTCCATCCAAATGCATGCATAAAATACTTCTTGAAGACAATGCAAAACCTAGCAGGGAAGCACAGAGAAGGCTTAATCCACACATGAAGGAAGTGGTAAGAACAGAGGTCTTGAAGCTACTAGATGTTGGCATCATCTACCCTATCTCAGATAGCAAATGGGTGAGTCCTATACATGTAGTGCCTAAGAAAAGTGGAGTCATAGTGGTGAAGAATGAAGAGAATGAGCTTATCCCTACGAGGATGACCACAGGATGGAGGGTATGCATTGACCACAGGAAGCTGAATAACGAAACCAGGAAAGATCACTTCCCTCTTCCTTTTATTGATCAAATGTTAGAAAGATTAGCAGGATATAGTCATTATTGTTTTTTAGATATCCACAGTCGTTCGATGTAAAAAATGGCAAAATGCATTTTTTAGCAATCCAATTCGATGAGCATCCACAGTCGTCGATTGGCAAAAAATGGCGGAAACGAAACATGATGTTTCGTCCCAAAAATTGGAAAAAAATAAAGGTTTTTTTTTGCAAAAAAAATTTTGCAAAAAACAAATTTTAAAAATAGTTCGTAAATAATATTTGCAAAAACAATTAAAAAATTTGCAAAAACAATTTAAAAATATTACAAAAATTTCCAAAAAATGGCCCACATTCTGGACGAAGCACCATGCTTCGTCCAGATTTTTCGGAAAATTTTTTTTTAAAAAAAAATTGCAAAAAGAATTTTTTAAACAAATTGTAATTTTTTTTTGCAAAAACAATTTAAAAATTTGCAAAATCAATTTAAAAAATTGCAAAAAAAATTTACAATTTACAATTTTTTTTTATTTTGGATTGGGACGAAGCATGATGTTTCGTCTCAAATTGAGACGAAACATCATGTTCATTCCCACGTTTAAAGGTTATTTTATTCGGTTTTTTTTTTTTAACTTCGGACGAAACATGATGTTTCGTCCGATCAATTAAAATAATAATTAAATAATCCAGACGAAACATCATGTTTCGTCCGCTATAATATGCATTTTGCTATTTCGATTGCTATTTCTCCGTATCTACTGTAGCGCTTTTGCCAAAAAATGGCAAAATAGCAAACGACTGTGAGCGCTACAGTAGAAAAAAAATGGCAAAAATGGCAATAAAGCAAACGACTGTGGATGCTCTTATAGTGGCTATAATCAAATTGCTATTGCCCCAGAAGATCAAGAAAAAACCACTTTTACATGCCCTTTTGGTACTTTTGCATACAGGAGGATGCCCTTTGGATTGTGCAACGCACCAGCTACATTTCAGAGATGCATGATGAGTATATTTTCAGACATGGTGGAAAGGTTCATCGAGGTATTTATGGATGATTTCAGTGTTTTTGGGTCTTGTTTTGATGAATGTCTTAACCATTTGCAGCTTGTACTTAAGAGATGTGAAGAATGCAATTTAGTGCTGAATTGGGAAAAGTGCCATTTTATGGTACAACAAGGTATTGTATTGGGACATGTGGTGTCAAAAAGGGGCATAGAGGTGGATAAGGCAAAAATTGACATCATATCAAAGCTACCCCCTCCTACTACAGTAAGGGGTGTAAGGAGTTTTCTTGGACATGCAGGGTTCTATAGAAGATTTATAAAAGATTTCTCCAAAATCTCCAGACCCTTTTGTGGATTGTTAGCTAAGGATGTTGAGTTTGCATGGACAGAAGAGTGCACAAATGCTTTCATTACATTGAAAAATCTTCTCATTTCTGCACCTATTATCATGGCACCAGATTGGAACCATCCTTTCGAGCTTATGTGTGATGCAAGTGATTATGCTTTGGGAGCCGTTTTAGGTCAGAGAATAAAGAAGGTACCCCATGCTATTTACTATGCTTCTCAAACTTTAAATGATGCACAGCTTAATTATTCCACTACTGAAAAAGAAATGTTAGCTGTCATTTTTGTTGTAGAGAAGTTTAGATCATATTTGATTGGATCTAAAGTCATTGTTTTCACTGACCATGCTGCTTTGAGATATTTGTTTGCAAAAAAGGATGCTAAGCCTAGGTTGATCAGATGGGTGCTGTTGCTTCAGGAATTCAATCTTGAGATTAGAGACAAGAAGGGAAGTGACAATGTTGTTGCAGATCACTTGTCCAGATTACTGCATGATGAAGAGAGAATTGTGCCCCCACTGAATGAAAACTTCCCAGATGAACATTTATTTGAAATAAATATACAACTTCCATGGTTTGCAGATATTGTAAATTATCTCGCTGCTCATGTTTTCCCTCCAGGTATGACAAGTCAAGAAAGAAAGAGAATGGTGGCCATGTGCAAGCACTATTATTGGGATGATCCTTATTTGTTCAAATTCTGCCCTGATCAAATTATAAGAAGATGTGTGGTAGAAGAAGAGCAAATGAGTATTCTACAACATTGCCACCAATATGCATGTGGAGGACACTTTGGACTAAAAATAACAGCACTTAAGGTATTACAATCTGGTTTTTATTGGCCTAATGTATTCAAAGATGCTTTTTCTTTTTGCAGGACTTGTGATAAATGCCAAAGGACAGGCAACATCTCTTCTAGAAATCAAATGCCACTGCAAAACATCCAAGTAATAGAGCTTTTTGATGTTTGGGGAATCGACTTCATGGGTCCCTTTCCTAACTCATTTGATTATTTATATATTCTTGTGGGTGTGGATTATGTGTCTAAATGGGTCGAGGCTGTCCCCTCAAAAACTAATGATCACAAAGTTGTTGTCAAGTTTTTACAGGAAAACATCTTCACCAGGTTCGGTACACCACGAGCAATAATTAGTGATGGAGGTAGCCACTTCAATAATTTTCCATTTGCTTCTTTGATGAAGAAATATGGGATTACACATAGAGTGGGTACTCCATATCAGCCTCAAACCAGTGGGCAAGTGGAGATTAGCAACAGAGAGATCAAGAGCATTCTGGAAAACACAGTAAACACAAGTAGAAGGGATTGGTCGCTACGCTTGAATGATGCATTATGGGCTTACAGAACCGCATACAAGACACCCATTGGCATGTCACCATACCGTCTGGTTTTTGGAAAAGCCTGTCATCTTCTAGTGGAGTTGGAACACAAAGCTTATTGGGCCATTAAAAAGTTCAATTTTGATATGAAACAAGCAGGTGACAAAAGAAGATTGCAACTGAACGAGCTTGAAGAATTGAGGCACGACGCATATGAAAATGCAAAGTTGTACAAAGAGAAGACCAAGATATACCATGATAAACAGCTAGCAAGGAAGGAGTTTTATAAAGGATAGAAGGTATTGATCTATAACTCGAGATTAAGACTCTTTCCAGGCAAGCTTATGTCACGATGGTATGGCCCGTATATTGTTACAAAAGTTTTTCCACATGGAGCATTGGAGGTTCATAGCAAAGAGAAAAATCAAACATTCAGGGTGAACGGGCATAGGGCGAAACCTTATATTGAGATGAGTTTTGAGCCGCAAAAGGAAGATGTGAATCTTCAAACCATCCAATACATTGCATGAACTCATCAAGTCTAGCTGAAGACAAGAAACACAGCGCTTATTGGGAGGCAACCCAATTTTCAGGGGAGTATTTACACTTTCTCTTTATTTCTCTTTATTTCTTTATTCTTCTTTTATTTTCAGTTTCCTTCCTTTAAAATTAGATGGTGACACATGCCTATCTTAAGCTGTTTCAGACATTGAGGACAATGTTCCATCTAAGTTTGGGAGTAGTTATTCACATTTGGAGTCTCTTGATGTTGAGTCCTTTCTAACAACAATGATGAGAAATGAGCTCAGTTACTATAGGTAGAGAGTGGAGAACAAATATTAAGTGTGGTCTTTATCTTTAAAAATGTTAATAACTTATCATATGGATCATACTTGAAACTTTCATTCATTTGGCTATGTCAATTTAACGAATTGTGAAAGGGAATAGCAAGTTCAACTGTGAGTAAACTTAAATACACAAATTGTGAGTTTTTTAGCCTTATTTCTTTTGAGAGAGTCATACACTTGAAGATCTCAGTTGACTACATTCTTGAGATGATCTAGAACTTGTTTTTGCTACTTTTCGAAACTTATTTTTGGTTTTTGCATAAAAACTTGAAAATGATTAAGGCACATAAGATTCTATCACCAAAGACAAATAGCCTACCCAACATCAATTATCCACCAGTTACCCCTTTGAGCCTATTAAAGCTTTCTTTTTGTAAGACACTTCATCCTTAACCAAGCCTAGATGAATAGGTTACCTTACCTATATCTATTGAGTTAGTAGAGCAAGAATTGAAAAAGAGATGTGGTATGTCAAGATGAAGGGGATGAAAATATAAAGTTGGAGGATTGGTCATAAATAAATAAAAAAATAAAAAAATGAAAAGTTGTAAATTGCTGAGTTGTGGATGGGGGAAAGGTGTTGGTAGAAATAAAGAATAGGCCTGTGATATATGGTCTAAAAAAAAAAAAAAAAAATCTCTCTTAAAACAAGGCAGGTTGCTCTACTAATCCTTTAGAATTTTGTATTCCTTTTCCCTTCAATTGTTTAAACCCTCACCCATGGCCCCATTACAACCTATAAAAGACCTTTTGATCCAAGTAACATGCAAATCAATGGGGTGAAGATGTAGTAGCAAGATCAAGCATATGGTTTCATCCAAGTAATGATAAATTGTCACGAGATCTAACTTGAATGTCCCATGTCAATGAGAGCTATATTTTTTGTGAGTGTATGCCATGGTGAGAATTTGGAGTTGAAATATAGTTAATCTTGCTAACCTTAATCATGATTATGTTGCTTAGGCATTGGCCACACTACTATTTGATATTCAAGTTGAGTATTCGTGTGAATAAGTGATTAACATTTGAATTAAAACTTGTTTAGACCTATCTTAATGCTTGTTTTAACCTTGACACTAACAGTACCAAATTCTCTGAGGTAAATGTTGGAAGGGTCAAGATGTCAAGCGATGCTTGTAGTTTTATTTTGCTTGAGGACAAGCAAAAGCTAAGTTTGGGGGTATTTGATGAACCCAATAATATTCACATTTAGGAGCAATAATCTTAATGCAATTGGACATTTAAATGCTCTATATGTGGTATTTTACTCTTCTTTTCTCTTTTCCATAGGAAACAGCCTAAAAACAGCAAAACGAAGCAGATTCAGGATTTTGAGGATGATACACAGAAACTGCAGAGCATAAGTCGACTGGTTCTTCAAACAGGCGACTGGACAGAGAGGTTGAAGCTGCTCAGTACAGTCGACTTACTCCAAAGACAGTCGACTTGACTGATGAATTATGAATCAACAGATGTCTCGACACAGTCGACTGATTACAAAACCAGTCGACTGGTATTCAGCAAAGTTAGAAGATAAGAACAGTTGAAGATTCGTCCTCATCCAAATTCGAAGCAAGATTAAGTTATCCAAACCCAGGTTGTCTGCGAATAACAACTCTTCATTAATCAAGTTAGAGAACCAGGATTGGCAAGTGAGAAGATCGACTCAGATCTATATTCGATGTGTAAAAAGATAGAATTGAAATCTGCAGATGTGGACAAAAGAAATTATAAAAAGGGTGGAATAAGGAGTTGAGAGTATCACTTAATCTCTGAATCATCAATCGTCAACCAACAGGCATTATTCTATCAGCATCGAAGAAAGAAGGAGATCAAGTACACTGAAAGGAACGATCCAGTCGACTGAGTGACAGCAAGTCGACTTCTCGGGCCGAACATCATCAGTTTATTTCTTCTCTTTCTAGTTTTTATTTTAATCATGTATTCGAAACTGTTAGTCAATAAAAGTCTTATTATGTGGAACTAATTTCATAGTTGGGTAGATTGAAACCGTAGTCATGTAATGCTTATATTCTTCTCAACGCCACTCTATGACTTATTGATTAAACCTGATTGTATTGGTATAGATTTATAATATGAATCAAACTTGTTCAGAAGTTCTAAGAGCAGTCGACTGAGAGTGACAGCAAGTCGACTTCCATGCAGATGCTGAGATTATCAAGTTTGCGTATTATAAAACTGAATCTGTTATATGAGTATAGAGACAACTCGTATCTCGTGCATCATAACTTGTAACACAGGAATCTTTAGGGGTTCTTGGTTTAATCAACTTAAAGGATCTAGATCTGATACCAATTTCTAGAACTTCGAGTGTTTGTTCGTTTCCATTGTTCCTATGTTTTCTTTAAGTGCAACTTAGTAGATACCATGCTAAATACTTAAGGAAAGAAACGAATTAGAGTAGATACCATGCCTAATTCTTGGCCTAGGAAAACATTAACTTTAAGGAGTAGATACTATGCCCTTAAAGGAACAAACATAAGTGATTAGAGTACTGTAGAAGGCGACTTAGCATTATTGACTATAGGTGGAAATCAAAGCCCAACTACTTAATAGATATTTGTGATTCGGAACTACTTGATCAAGTTTTAATCTTGTCATTTCTTTTAGAACAACACTTTAAGATTCTTATTTCTGTTTTATTGGTTAGTAAGTTAATTTCTACAATCTCTGTGGGATCGACCCTTGCTTGTCACTACGCTTCTATAAACGATTCGTACACTTGCGAGGTTTTAATTTGTGTCAAGTTTATCTATTATATTTAGATAGCTGGATTGCACAATAAGTCGCCGAAGGAGAAGAGGAGGATGAAGGAGAGGAGGAGGCCGACGACGATGAAGATGTAGTGACAGAGACGCCATTAGCTATGGCGCCGGTGATAGGGGAGCTGAGAGCGGCGAAGGGGCCTTAGCGCTCGTGGCTCCATCCGTCGAGGTGGACACTCAACTCCCTTAGAGTTTCTCTTGTGTTTTAGCAGTAGTTTTTTTATCTAGGGTCTTTTTGTATCAACGCCTAATAGCGGACTGGCCTCCGCTTTCTTTTGTACTTTTTGGACTTTAATGAAAAGAAGAACTTTTGAAATTTTGGCCCATGTTCATAGTGATTGGCTTTTGAAATTCTTCTAAGTGTTGAGAATGACCTGCTTTGAAATCTAGCTAAGTATTAAGAACAACTCACTTTGAAATCTAGCTAAGTGTTAAGAACAACTTATTTTGAAATCTAGCTAAGTGTTAAGAACAACTTGCTTTGAAATCTAGCTAAGTGTTGCTCGAACTCAGCGTTGTTGTGCTCTGGCTTTTCAGATCACGGAGTTGCGTCTGGTTGAGGCATCTTCGAACACTGAAATGGCTGAGACCTCTTGTCTTCGAGCTGACTTAGGAGTGACGAAGTTGGCCCTTTCTCGCAGTCGAGAGTGTTTTCTCAAGAGCGAGTTGGAGCTAGAACATCTCAAGCTATCACTGGCGAAGCGCATCTCCGAGTTGAAGCAGCTAAAGAAATGAGCTCGAGAAGCCCCTTCCGAAGGGGAGGTGGAGTCGCTTCGGCAGACGCTATTCGATGTCACAGCGGAGAGAGATGAACTGTTAGTTGAGATTTACGACTTGAAGATAGCAGAAGACGAGCTTTTGGCGAGGAGAGGAGAACTAACAGCAGTGATGAGCAAGATGACGGCGGAGGTTGACGAGTTGAAGAGGGTTACGGTCGATAAGAGCATCGATGTTACTCATCTCTGTCGAATTATTGCCGACAGTCCTGGTGCTGCGGGCTCTGCTCGGCTTGCTCACTTAAAGATAGCTGTGAAGGATGACTCTCTGAAGGAACGAATCGTCGAACTCGGGGCGGAGGTCGCTTGCCTCAAACCCCAACCTGAACGGGTCAATGTTAGAAGCACGTTGTGTCCTCGTGAAGAGAGCGAGAGAGGAATTTCCTTTTACGAGCTTGCGACTTGTTCGCCCGTTGTTCGGCGAAGCCCTGGTGATGCACAAAGTGGGGTGGCTGCTTCATCGAGCGGCGCGTCCATTGGGGCCACTGTCAGGGGCAGTGCTGAAGATGCGTCTCAGTTTACCGGTCTAGGGACGAGCTCCGAGGTTAGGCGCCGTCATCCCCAGGTGTCTTTAAACCGGAACATCCCTGCCCCGAGGAGGCATTGAGAGAGTTGTCTGTGTTTTTGTTCTCCAAATTTTGTCCAAGTCGTGTATCTCGTCATAAGTACGAGAGGTTTGTCTTGTAATCTGAGTTGTCCCTAAGACTTGTTCTCTCTTTTGTACTTGTGTGTTTTGTTAACATCTATGGTTGTCGACGGTTGTAGGAGCAATTCCGAATGGTGAACCACTTCTTACTCGCTTATAAGCGAGAAGTAGAAGTGGAGTCGAGCCAAGTGTTGGACTCCGAACTATGTCATTTAAGATAGAGTCCACGGTTGTGGGAGCAATTCTGAATGGCGAACCACTTCTTACTCGCTTATGAGCGAGTAGTAGAAGCGGAGTCGAGCCAAGTATTAGACTCCGAACTACGTCGTTTAAGATAGAGTCAACGGTTGTGGGAGTAATTCCGAATGGCGAACCACTTTTTACTCGCTTATGAGCGAGCAGAAAATGCGGAGTCGAGCCAAGTGTTGGACTCCGAACTCGTCGTAAATTTTTTTTTGAGTAGAGTTGGACTACCCAAAAATAAAGAATTTACACGAAAGGTGGATAAGTTGTATGGGGGGAATTTCTCTTTTATTGAAAACAACTGGGCGGCCGCTTCTAAGTTGCAGACCGCTTTTTACATTTCAATAAAAAGGAAGATACAAGTAAGATTTTTGCAATCCTGGGAAGTAGCTTGGAGCGGTGTTTAGATGCCCTCTCGGTACTTCATCAAATGCTCGGCGTTCCAAGTCATTGGCATCTTCCTGCCCCCCGGGTCTTCAAGTTGATACGCGCCCGGGCATCTAACTCTGGAGACCTTGTATGGTCCTTCCCAGTTGGGTGCCAGCTTGCCTCTCTTGCTTGGGTCCGAAATTGACAATTTTCTCAGCACTAAGTCCCCTTCCTTTATGTTGGTCGGCCGTACCCTCTCGTTGTAGGCTTGAGTGATCCTATGACGGTAGATCTCTTGGCGAATTGTGGCTCTCTCGCGGATCTCATTGATGAGGTCTAGGCACTTGCGAAGCTGGTTCGCGTTCTGCACCTCATTATAAGCTATGAGACGAGATGAAGGTAGGCCCACCTCCAAAGGGATAAGAGCTTCTGATCCGTATGTGAGTTGAAAGGGGATTCACCCCTCGGAGTTCTTTTTGTGGTGCGTTAGCACCAAAGCACATTAGGGAGTTGTTCGACCCATTGCCCTTTGGTGGACTTGTCGAGCCTCTTCTTCAAACCTGAGAGGATTTGACGGTTCGCGTTCTCTGCCTAGCCGTTAGAATGGGGGTGCGCTACTGAGGAGAAATGCTGTTGGATCCCAAGATCAGTGCAGAAGTCATGGAATGCAGCTCCTGTAAATTGGGTCCCGTTGTCGGTTACGAGGATGTGAGGTACCCCGAACTGACAGACAATGTTCTTCCAGAAGAATTTCTGGATCCTATTCTCGGTGATCGTTGAGAGAGGTTCGGCTTCTATCCATTTGGAGAAGTAGTCTATTGCTACTACCAAGAATTTTAGCTGACCTGGTGTCGGAGGGAAAGGTCCGAGCAAATCCATCCCCCACACTGTGAAAGGGGTCGGACTTGCCAGGGAGGCAAGTTGCGCTTGAGGCAGGCAACAGATTGGGGCAAACTTTTGGCAGGAGTCGCGCTGGCGGACATACTCCTCAGAGTCACTTAATAGTGTAGGCCAAAAGTATCTGTAGTTCAAAAGCTTCCGGGCAAGTGATCTTGCCCCCAAGTGTGCACCACATAGACCATCGTGGGCGTCCCTTAAAGCGTAAAGCACCTCTTCCGGAGAGAGACACCTTAGATAGGGCCTCCCATCGACTTGGGTGTAGGAGCATTTGTACATGACCCCATCTAGGAGTGTGTACCGCTCTGCCCGTGTCCTGATCCTTCTTGCTTCTTTCGGATCTTCGGGGAGGACACCGTCTCGGAGATATTCGAGTAGGGGCTTCATCTAGTTTTCCCCAAATGTCAGGGGGTAGGCTTCCATTGGCTCCGAGCCATCTCCGTCGATACTAGGTTTGAGAAGAACTACTATCAGGATAGTTCGCTCCAAACCTTGGAAGGACGAGGAGGTGAGCTTAGAGAGGGCATCTGCTTGCGCGTTTTCCTCTCGGGGAACCTGCTGGAGTTGAATATCTCTGAAGAGAGTGAGAAGCTCCCTTGCTTTTGCTAAGTATCTGGCCATTCGGTCATCTCTCGCCTCGTACTCTCCGGTCACTTGATTAACCACTAACTGGGAGTCGCTGAAGGCCCTTACCTGTTCGGCACCTGCCTTGCTAGCCAAGCAGAGTCCCACAATTAGGGCTTCATACTCTGCCTCATTATTCGATGCCGGGAAGTAGAGGTGAAGGGAATACTGAAGAACGAAGGCATCGGGGCCGGTCAGGATGACGCCGGCCTCACTTCCATCGGGGCAGGAGGACCCGTCCACATAGACGGTCCGGACGGAGGGGTCGGCCGGCGACTCGCATGAGTCGGGGATGGTATTTTCTACGATGAACTCGGCCAGAGCTTGGCCTTTTATAGCCGTCCGGGGCTGGTAGCTGATATCGTGCTGACTTAGCTCGATAGACCATTTCATGAGCCGTCCAGGTGTTTCCGGCTTGTGAAGAACCTACTTCAGCAGTTGGTCGGTAAGGACGATCACCGAGTGAGATTGGAAGTAGGGGCGAAGCTTACGGGCCGCCATGACCAAGGTGAGTGCCATCTTTTCCAGTTTCGGATAACAGAGTTCGGCATCGCTGATCACCTTACTCACATAGTAAATGGGCTTTTGCGCCTTATCCTCTTCCCTCACGAGGACCGTACTGAGTGTTTGGTCCGAGGCTGCGAGGTAGAGGTAAAAGGCTTCTCCGGGTGCTGGCTTACTCAGGAGAGGGGGGTTAGATAAGTATTCTTTGAGCCTGTCGAAAGACTCTTGCTGCTGCGGCCCCCACTCGAAGCTTTTAGCCCCCCTGAGGGCTTTGAAGAAGGGGAGACACTTCTCCCCGGACTTGGAGAGAAATCTCTCGATGGCTGCAAGGTGCCGAGTGAGCCTCTGCACCTCTTTGACATTGGAGGGGGGAGCCATTTTGAGAATGGCTTGGATTTTCTCGGGGTTGGCCTCTATGCCTCTTTGGCTGACCATAAACCCGAGGAATTTACCCAATGAGACATCGAATGAACACTTGTTCGGCTTTAGTCTCATATTATGCCTCTTAAGCACCTTGAAGGATTCTTGAAGGTCAAGGGTGTGCTCCTGCCCTCGAGTGCTCTTGACCAACATGTCGTCGACGTAGACCTCCATGTTGCAGCCAATCTGGTCTCGGAAGACCTTGTTCAACAGGCATTGGTAGGTAGCCCCCGCATTTTTCAACCCGAAGGGCATAACGCGACAGCAGTAGAGGCCTTGGTCCATCACGAACGAGGTCTTCGGGATGTCCGGTGGGAACATCCTGATTTTGTTGTATCCTAAGAAGGCATCCATAAAACTGAGCAGCTCGTGCCCAGAGGTCGCGTCGATGAGGGCATCGATGCTTGGAAGAGGGAAGGGGTCCTTTGGGCATGCCTTGTTGAGATCCGTGAAGTCAATGCATATCCACCAACTTCCATTGGTCTTCTTGACCATTACCATGTTGGAGAGTCACTCAGGGCAGTTAACCTCCTGAATAAAGCGGGCGTTGAGGATTTTCTCAACCTCCTCCTTGATCGCCAGTTGCCTCTCAGGGGCAAACTTTTGCCTATTCTGCTGGACAGGTTTGACCCCAGGGATGACGCTCAGATGGTGCATCGAAAGCTCTTCCGAGATCCTGGGCATGTCTGCTGCAGTCCATGCAAAGAGGTCACGATTCTCCCGTATACATCGGGAGATGTCATGTTTTATGGAGGGGAGAGAATTTTGCTGATGCGGAACGTCTTAGTGGTGTCCTCCTCGGAGAATGCCACTTCCTCCAACTCGTCGACAGGCTCGGAGATGGTTTGGCCTCCCTCCTGAGGAAGTTCGAGCGCTTCCAACGAGAGAACTGGACCCCCCACCAAGGTCATGTAGCACTTCCGCGCCACCTCCTGGCTTCCCCTCACTTCTCCCACTCCTGAGGGAGTGGGGAACTTCATCTTCATATGGTAGGCTGAAGGGATGGCCTGAAGCGCGGCCAAGCCTGGTCTACCCAGGATAACATTGTAGGCGGCCTTGACGTCGACCACCATGAAGTCCATTTGTTTCGTACGAGTTGTCGGGGCCTTTCCAGCCGTTACATCGAGGGTTATAATTCCCTCGACTGTAATCGGGACCCCTGTGAACCCGTGGAGGGTGTAGCCCACAGGCTTGAGCCGGTCTCTAGACAGCGGGAGGCCTTTGAAGGCTTCCAAGAAGAGTATGTTAACGGAGCTGCCGTTATCAACTAAGATGCAACAAACTTCGAAGTTCGCCATGCGAAGATTGATAACGAGGGCATCGCAATGAGGCGTACGGACGCCCTCCAGGTCCCTGTCGGAGAACGTCACCGGACCCCGTGGCCCTTTGGAGGAGGATGGTTCTGTACGGAGTTAACCTCCCTTACGAAGGCTTTTTGGGAGGAGTTGGAATCTCCCCCCATTGGACCTTCGTGAATCAAGTGCAAGATGCCCTGCACCTCAGTCTCCGGAGTCTCCGTGCACTGCTCGTTTCGCCTGTTAGCCCCCGAGGCGGCGGGAGCGGATAGGCTCGGTCCCTCTTCACGAACCGGTTGAGTTGACCTCGCTGGATGAGGGCCTCGATTTCATCCTTCAAGGCCCGACATTCAATAGTATCGTGCCCGTGGTCCCGATGGAAACGACACCACTTACTCCGGTCTCTTTTCTTCACCGGGGTGTTCATCCTTGGGGGAGGTGGTAGGAGGCCCTCGTTCCCTATCTCCATGAGGATGGCAGATACACTCGCATTAAGCGGAGTGAATTTCTCAAACCAAGGAAGGGGATGTCACTGACCCCCATTGTCCTTCTGGAGCTTCTCAGCTCCTTCTTCTTTTGTACTCTTTCGCTTGTTCCCGGAAGAGGAGGCCTCAAAGGTAGGGCGGCGAACGGCTTCTTCTGCTAGGATGTACTTCTCGCTCCGAAGCAGGAGCTCTGAGAAGTTCCGAGGGGGCTTCTTGGCGAGAGACGCCCTGAGGTCAGCATTGCGGACGTTGGACTGGAAGGTGAGGGTGGCGACCGAGGGTTCCAAAGAAGCAATAGACCTAGCCTCGGCTGTAAACCATTTGACATAATCCCTCAGTGGTTCGCCCTTCTTTTGACTGAGGAACAATAGGGTGTCGCTCGTCTTCTCGACGCGCCGATTGCTCACAAAATGCGTGAGGAAAAGAGCTTCAAACTGATCGAAGGAGAAATGGATGCCGGCACCAGGCACAAGTACCATTCCCGAGCCGACCCCTTGAGTGTGGCCGGGAAGGTCTTACAGAGGAGGGAGTCGGAAGTATAGTGGATCATCATGAGAGTTTTGAAACTCTCGATATGATCTGCGGGGTCCGTCTCCCCGTTATAGGTCTCGAAGTGGGGAGGCTTAAAGTTATCGGGAACTCGAGCCTCCATAATGGCACGGGAGAATGGGGGCCTGCTCGGACAAAGGTCCCTTTCCAGTCGCCCCTCGCCTTGGTCCAGCTGGCCGAGGTACCTCTCCATCTCGTGGAGATGGTGGTAGACCGAGTCCTCCCTCTGGTCCTGTCTGGCCGAGCCCCGAGACTCGCTCTCATGATGAGGAGGACTGGGGCTGCACTGGTGATAGCTCAAAGTAGGAGGTGGATTGACCGAGAGACGAGGGTGACTTGGGGTAGGTCGCGGACTGTGAGAGCGGCGCTGATGATCGGGAGAGGGGCGGCGATGGCTCGCAGCCTGCCTTGGACTTCTGGATCGGCGAAGATGGTAAGGAGCCGGCCGAGGGCTACGGGATCGGCAGGGATGGAGAGGAGAAGGTCTAGGACTGTGGGATCGGCGAGGATGGCGAGGAGCCGGTCGAGGGCTGGGGGCCCTACGGGCATTGTTAGGGGCAGCGAGAGCCCAGAGGACCGCCTCCTGAAATTACTGGAATTCCGCCCTTGTGACGGGGGCCTCCTGCTCGTGATGGTCCTGCGGCGCCTAGCGACCCGCTGGTGAACGGCTCAGTCTTGGGCAATGTCGGGGCGACTCTCTTCGCCTCCGAGGGGAGTTAGACCTCCCTCGATTTGATCGGGTTGGTGAATGGCCCCTGGCTTGCTCGTGGCGAGGGTTCGACCCTTGGGCCCGCCTCTCCTCCAGGTGAGTACGAAGATCGGATCCGTGCTCGGTCTGTCGATTGTTGATCACATTCCGTAGGTCTTTTGGAGTGGGGGGAGTATAGGATGCCATGGAGCCGGTGTCAGCATTATGGATGAAGACCCGAACCTGATGGACAGGTTGTTTGTGATGACTTTGTCGAGAGGGTTTCCCCACTACAGCCTGAGGTCCCGAAGGCTGCTGGACGGACTGCAGAGCCCGAGGATCGAGCTGTTGGGTCGGCTGGTTGGGAGGATGGAGATCCCCTTGCGGCGAAGGAGGAGGAGGAGGAGGGTGAGAGGAAGTTGTCCTTCGGTTGGAGTTCGTGGGTCTCTTTTTGGGAGGCATGGCTAGGAGTCGGGTGGGCTGAAGGAGGAAGAGGAGATTGTTTATTGAGTGGAGTTTCCCACAGACTGTGCCAATCTGTTGCGGCTGAATTCAGGTGTGGGGGCAGCTGATGAAATTTGTAGGTTCTTGAGGAACTCTCAAAGATCTACCCCTTCTTCTTCCTTAGGAACTGGCTGGCTCCTTTGTGCTCCCTTGCGACCTGCACAAACGTTCGAGACACCGGGATGGATCCCGGGGATGAACCCTCTGACGATCAAGTCAATACACAGAAAAAAGAGGGGTAAAAAGCTCAAGTGTTCAAAGTGTGATCACCTTCTACAGTAGGAGATCAAGAGGGTTTTATAGTCGCCCATGGGGACCTCTTTCAGGATCAGAGAAGATCCCTACTTCCCGGTGCGGTAGGATACGGGTGGTTATAACCACGTCCTCCAGACCAGGGGCAAGCCAGGATTTGTTCCGATCCTGTTGGACTGGCCCCTAACAGGTTGAGATCCGATCTCAACTGGTCAGATCCGTTAACGGGCTAACGGGTCTAGGAGGAAGGACCCGATTCCCAATTCGGACCCATCTTTAGGCGAGATTACATCTTGCCCCTGGGACTTTGAGATTCGTGCCCATTTTGGATGGTTCCGATTTAACCCCATTTTTAGCCATATCAAGAACACAACTACACTACAAGCAGTATTTAGTACTTGTATATGCAATAGAAAATTATACAAGTTACTTGCCTTGAAGTTGATGACGAAAGCGATGAGGAGACGAGAATAACGGGAACGGTTTCCCGGGCACGAACTCAAGCGAACGAATTATGAACCAATCACAAACACAATGCATGGATCTCGATGATCAAAATAGTGATCAAGATGTGATGATGATGAAGATGATGATCAAAATGCATCGGATAGCTGATGTCAAGAGATCAAGATGTGATGACCAAGATCAACAAGATCGGATGGTCCAGATCAGATGATGGTGGTCTGATGATGAAGATCGTGATGATCAAAATCACCAAGGCGATCGAAGGCCAGGATAGCTTGATCACCCAACAGAGCCAGAGGGTTGCTCTGCGATAGTGCGGGCGACTATCGATGGAGGTAGAGCTTAGGCAGTGCATGGGAGGTGCGGCGAGAGGCTCGACGATGACTCAAGCGGAGCTCGGGGTGATCGCAGGTGGCACTCAGAGAACTCGAGCGGCATAGGCGAGAAAGCTTTGTTTTCAAAATGAAAACACAGAAGGAAGAAGGCGGAGTGCAGGGCACTTAGGGGCTCGGCGACGGCACAAGTTTCAGTCAAGAAGTCGCGGTGGAGAGGCAGGGCGACTGCGGTTGGTAGCGACGAGGACGGAAGTGGAGGTCGACGCAGGGGAACGAAGGAGCTTGGAGCCATGGCGATGGCAATGGGGGTGACGGTGCTATCGGGAGGGGATGGCAGACTGGCGGTGATGTAGTCAAGGAGGAAGACGATGGAAGGAGGTGCGGAAGGCTTGGGGTCGAAGTGCACGGGATGAAGATGATGGTGGATGGGCTCGTTGAGGGTGGTGGATGAGTGGAGCTCGAGGTGCAGGTGACGATGACAAGGGTGGTTCGACGAGGGGCGAAGGTGTACGGTGGGTAGCAGAGAAACAGAGGAGGGAGATAGGTAGGGGACGATGAACAAGGTAGGGGTATTAGGCGGCGGGAGATTATTATAGGATTAGGGTTAACAGGGGGATTAAATAGGAGGTGAAATTAGGATTAGGGGGAAACGGGTTATTGGGTATTGGGTTGAAATCCAATAAGA
This sequence comes from Hemerocallis citrina, assembly GCA_017893485.1. Lineage (NCBI taxonomy): Eukaryota > Viridiplantae > Streptophyta > Magnoliopsida > Asparagales > Asphodelaceae > Hemerocallis > Hemerocallis citrina. Next base: position 185,817,669 of record CM030367.1, on the reverse strand, counting down.
AATGGAATAGGGTTTTAGAAAATAAACGAATAAATAGATCAATAATAATATAGTAATAGAAATAATCAATTTGTATGCATCATATTAATACTCAAATACTATTAAACACAATAGAATGTAGGACCTCACAAAAGATCAAAATTGTATTTGAATCGAACCATAATAAGGAGCAAAATAATAATACATATTATTTAATTAAATAAAATATTATACATAAAATCCATACTCTAATAAAAATACAATATAGATTACGGTCTATAAGCTTCCAAAAATTTTATAAACAATAAGTTTATTAACAATAATAATAATAATAATAATCATAAACATAATAATAATAATAATAATAATAATAATAATAATAATAATAATAATAATAATAATAATAATAATAATAATAATAACCGAAATAATAATAATAATAATAACAATAGTAAAAACAATAATAGGATTTGAATTACAATGTAAATTCATTGGGAAATAGTTACAATAAAATTATCGATTAGAATAGGCTTTAATAGAAGATCCAATAATACATTTTAACAAAAGAATTTGAAAGCGAAAGAATAGTTTACAAAAATTTTAAATACAGAAAATATACAGAAAATACGTATTTGCGGAAATAGGGGTTACAGATGAGATTAGTTTGAAAACCTTGATTTTAATCCGGCTGTCATTGGCGGATGAAGTCAAGTGTAACATCCTTGAAGAGAAACTGCGACGAGTCTATGGGTGAGTCTCAAAACTGACTACCCGGGATTGTCGTTATTAGATCGGATGCACTGAAAGAGAAAAATATTTCGTTTCTCAATGAATGAGGGTGTTGCTCTTTAAGATCATTTAGTAGTGTTTAACAAGGTGTTATCTGAACTGAGGGCGATAAACGCATATGATCTGAGCGAAGAGTATAAAGCTTTCAACTTGATATATTTTCACTGCCAGATTTCAACGAGTACATGATAACCACCTTGCTACATGGAAAATCTGCGAAGGGGATACTCACGATGGCCGGTGTTTTCGGTTTGAAGGAGGTTGAACTTATGAAGGAAACTCAACAATCAGGACCTACTTCTATGAGTTGCATGATGGTTAGGGGTGTAAAATGAACAGGACGGTCTATTGTCCGTCCGAGTCTGGCTCGAGAAATGGTCCGACCGTGGACCGTCCGAACTGTTGTACGAACCGAACTCGAGCAAATTATTAGGTCCGTTTCTTTACCGAGCTGGATCCGGACATAAGTCCATCCGAGTATTATTGCGGTCCGATGCTTTATCGAACCGAGTCCGGACTATAAAAAATTTGTCCGACCTAGACTGAGCCGGATATAAGCCCGTCCGATTAGAATTTCGGTCCGAGTTTGAACATATGGTTGTCCGATCCCGTCCGGTCTGATTTACAACCCTAATGATGGTGGATGATACTTCAATTGGAAGGGATAGTGTGCGTAAGGGTGTGCTTCGTTGCCACCATTGTAAAGAGATTATGCATTACAAGAGAGATTGTCGCCAGTAGTTGAGTCAGAGGGGTGCCAACGTAGACGGCGCCGCTGAATCAGGTGATAACTTAGTCTATCTCACTGTTTCAAGTTTTTAGACGTACATTCTAGTTGGTTTCTTTATTCGGGTAATTCTTCTCATATCTGCTCCGTGAGGGAGATGTTTCCTACTTACAAGTCTACAACATGTCGTTGTATGATACTAAGGACTGGTGAGATTTGTGACACAGTAGGTGAGAGAACAGTTGAGTTAGAGGTGTTAGATGAAAAGAAGTACACACTAGAGAATGTCTTGTATATTTCTTTGATGAAATGGAATTTGATATCTTTGGAAACTCTGGAAGTACGGGGCTACAGGTACACAACTCGAGGTGGAGTTCTATATTTTTCGGATTGTCGTAAGGTGATGAGGGAAAAAAAGGATACTAGGCAGAGTTAGCATAATCTCTACCAGTTTTGTGGGAACTGAAAATCTTGGCTAAATGTTTCTAAGACATGCATTATTAAAGTTTTATCTTGTATGTCATCACCAACATCACCGAAGCGAGATCAAGATGTTCGAATATTGTCGGGAGGCGGAGTTCGTGTGAATGGTGGTGCCATCGTGTTGACGCCTACTGGGGATGCCTTTGAAGGGGGCATACGATTGAAGAAATAACAAATGGAGGTAGATTCAGCCAGCAAAAGAAGCCATTGAATGAGGCTGTTTGCAAGATAAGAAGGAAAGAGTCTAGAGGCTATTAATCATACAGGTGTGGAAACATGAGTACGCCATCAAATATGGAGATTATTAGGTTTATGTCTTGCATACTAGATTCGATGAGAAGTGAAGATGAAAGAAGCGAGAAAATGATTCGAAGTGAATATTGGAAGAAGAAGAGAGCAACAACAGTAGCAATCAGAAGCAATAGCAAGCAGGGAACGGTCAACTGCTTCTATTAGCAGCTGCGTATTTCTCGAGTGCTCTCTTTCTTGGTGGAGTACATAGTAGTCGACAGCAAGCAGACCGCGCAACAGGATTGTTAAGAGCCTGACTTCTTCTCAGAGTTAGCATCTACCCCTATCACAATTCCCCTTCACATACCAAAGCGACCTCTGGCACTCAAAATCCACTGCCTTTGGATTAAGAATTCTAGTTTCTTGTAACCCACAGATCGACGGTTTCTTCTTTGTCAATGTGTCGTTAATAAGCCTACACTTAAATTTTTGCCACATACCTCTAACATTCCAAAATGTGTATAACATTGAAACTATATGTTCCTTTTTTGTAGATCCCATAGCTAGACCCAATATGCTAGCATAGTATAACAACATATTATCGGTAATATACTGCAAAATTGAGTTATCATCTAGTGTTCCTATTGTTGCTAGATAACAACGCCTTAATACACCTTATGATATAATACAATAGAACCGTATTCTTGTTGCATTGCTTACCTTATTTGATACAAACCTAACCTGAGGGTAGTTCTCAGGTACCTTTGGATTGAACCTATTTGGTTGTCAAACGATGAGGCAAATGGCTCAGTCTATCAGGTGTTCTCAATAAGATGAAGAATTTGTAAGTGTATGGCTTCAACACTTTAGTGATTTCGTATAACTAATCATTTACACGTGTGCGATGCCCGTTTATATATATATATATATATATATATATATATATATATATAAGGCTTCTTTCGTTGCAAACGCTACTGTAGCTCGTGCAAACGTGCACACCACTTAACCCGTCATTGGAGATGACGGGTTAAGGCAAAACACATAACCCGTCATTGGGAATGACGGGCCCAATGACGGGTTATGTGTTTTGCCTTAACCTGTCATCCCCAATGACGGGTTAAGTTGTATGCACGCGTTTGCACGACATTTACGTTTGCAACGGAAGATGGCCCTATATATATATATATATATATATATATATATATATATATATTATTATTATTATTATTATTATTATTATTATTATTTAAAAAAATCCGACTTTATCTGACATCGAACCTAAGACTTTCTTTATATTAGTTATGCATATGCATTGCACGTGTTTGCCGGGTTACAATGCACGTCTTTATTTGGTTACAAAAGGAGTTTGTTTGGTGACAAACCCTCTCATTAAAATAGTAGAGATTGTCATTGAACAATAAGAATAACATGAGTTCTCATTTTGATTAACCAATAAAGAAGCAATGTACCAACCGATAATAGATTCAACCCATGCGAGTACTAATCACTTTATCTGGACGTAATCTGGATAGCTGCACCAGTTCACAGTGGCAGCTTATGCAAAGGTATTTTTCTACGACTAATTGGAATGCTTACATTGAATGGCTTGGGCCACTAGTAACCAAACCTTTTGCTCGAAGCAAAAAGTAGAAAGCGAAGTCTGGCACCCTACAATTGCGACGCCTATGTTTAGCTTTATGTAACTTGTTGATCTTCCTCAATTACATTACCTTTCGAACTTCCCTAACTGGACCTGAATGCTCAGGTTCTGTACTACTGGTAATACTGTAATTTTTGTGGTCATTGTCGAACATCGCACAAGAACCAAAGGTGATAAGATACACTTCCGAAATTGCAAACATGAGGCTCATATCAATTCATTGCCCCCCCAATAGGATAAGATGAGAATCCAACCCACTAATCCCATTCAGAAATTTGAATATCACAATTTTTTTCCACATTCCAAATTTCCAATCACCTAACATTCGATCCTTGATCCCCAATCTCTCACAAAAGTTCTCACTTTTGCTTCAATGGCAACCCTCAATTCCATGTCCATAATCCTCAACCCGAAGTGCATGAGCACCAACCCTAGCTACAAACTTCCCACTGTCAAACCGATCCTTCTCCCGAAAACTCTCCCAGTATTCGCCAAACAAGTTACTCCAGCTGCAGCAGTTGCAGGTGCAATCTTCTCCACCCTCAGCTCGACTGACGCAGCCTTTGCAGCACAGCAAATTGCTGACATCGCAGAAGGCGACAACCGTGGCCTTGCTCTCCTTCTGCCACTTATTCCCGCTGTTGCATGGGTTCTTTTCAACATACTGCAACCGGCGCTTAATCAGCTCAACCGGATGAGGAGCCAGAAGGGGATTGTGATTGGGCTTGCCGGGCTCTCAGCTGCTGGGCTCATCGGTGCAGAGAGTGCTTCTGCAGCTAGCGAGTTGGGTTTGATTGCGGATGCAAGTGGGTCCAGTGATAGCCGAGGACTGCTGCTGCTGTTTGTGGTCGCTCCAGCGATCGCTTGGGTCTTGTACAACATCCTGCAGCCAGCATTGAACCAGATCAATAAGATGAGATCTTGATCACTGTCGACCTTGTGGGTGGTTCTGTTATTCTAGTACTTGCTACTTCTAAAAGTGTTTGTCTTTGTTGTAATGATTATATACTCTTTGTAATCAGGTTATTTGTTGATATGATCTGGTTTTTTATGCTGGCAACTATGAAGGGTAGTTTGTCAGCTAAACTTAGTGTTTAGTAAATCACATGAATAAAGGAATTTAGTAAAGTCGGTCTTATTTTATGTGATAGTATTGAGTCTAGTGTAAATACATTAGGAGAAAATAAACTGGTTGGAGGTATTTAATACTAGTTAGCGCGTGTAAATACACAGACGAGGTGCAATATAGCAAGTAATAAATGAAAAAAAATACTGACTATTTAACAAAAAATGATGACATTAATAAGGAGCCAACAACAAAATCAGGGAATGCACACAGTATTGGTGTCTCTTTAACATATTAGAGATCTCTCTGTTTCTGTTCCACATGAAAATTTATAAGGCGAGCAGGATACTAAAGAATTTACCATTTCGACCAATACAGAAAACTAGAGGCTATTTTGGTGAAGAAATTATCACCTAGCTAACCGTTTGAATGCTCGGTTGAGTTAATTCTTCAAAATAGCCCGCATGAGTCACGACAATAGTTGAAAACCAGGGCAGTGGCCGTCGTTATAACATTATTTTGTGTATTTGGTAGGCTTGTTGTGATTTGTTATCCTGGAATAAGAATATTGATGCTCGAGCAATTGTGACCAATTCTGCTTTTAATTCCTCATGATCAACTACGTGCTGGCCCGACACTGTCATGGTGTTGCTTCCAGTTTCAATCAAAGTATCCTAGTTTCCAGCTTCTTGCAACTAAAGCAGGCGAAGGACTATTTGATTGAAACAAAAAGCTTGCTGCAACGATCGGTGGATCTGAATTATTTACTCATTGTTATTGTAATTCTACACAAACTTGTGAAATCACTCGATAAAATACCACCAGTTTATCAGTCACACAAAGGCTCCTTAACCATAATCTTCATCTTTTCATTAAGAAATTCAAGTACATCTTCTCTCTTCTCCTCCAACAATAACTTCCTCAACCTTCCAAAAGTTGTGCCCGGTGGCCTAATACCCTTCTCAATCATCTCTTCCAAAAACACACAAGCCTTGTCGACTTCCCCCTTCTCGCATAACCCATTAATCAACACCGAAAACGTATGCATACTAGGAACAAACTGCTTCTTCCCCATGTACTTCCACACTTTCATTGCCATCTCCACCCTATCACTCTCGAAAAACATCTTAATCATCATCGTATAAGTATCCGAATCCGGCTCACAAACCCTAATCATCCTCCGAAAAAACTTGTACGCCTCATCATTCCTCCCCACCCCAATCAACCCATTCAAAACAATATTACAACTCCTCGCATTCGGCCACACCCCCTTCCTCTCCATCTCCCCCAACACCCTATATGCATTCTCAAACTTACTAAACTTCACAAACGCCGACACCAAGGCATTGTACACCGCCACATCCGCCACCACCCCGTCCCTCTCCATCTCCAAAAACGTGTCCACCGCATCATCCAACCGCCTCTCCGTCCCATACGCATGAACCAACGCACTATAAACAAAACTGGTCGGCCTACAACCTCTCCCCCTCATCTCCCCCACAACTTCCACCGCCTCCTCCACCCTCCCTGCCTTACACAGCGAATCCACCATAATCCCATACGTCACAATATCCGGCTCGCAGCCTCTCTCCACCATCATCCGAAAAACCTCCCTCATCTTGGGCAAATTCGGCTCCTTCCCCCACCCTTCAAGCAGTATACTATACGTCTTCGCGTCTGGCTGCTCAAACTTGCAAGACATTTCATCAAACACCTCGTGCGCCTTCCTAACATTCTTGGATTTGCACAGCGCACTAAGTAGGCTGTTAAAAGAAGCGAGGTTGGGGGTGAGGCCGTACTTGTCGATGGTGTTGAAGGTGTAGAGGGCCTCGTCGAGTTTTTGAGCACGTGCGTATTTGCGGATGATGATGGAGAAGGTTTCGAGGGTGAGGAGGGAGTGGCGCTTCATGGAGGAGACGAGGTCCCAGATGAGGGGGAACTGGCGGATCTTGGCGAGGGAGGTGATGGTGGAGTGGTAGGACCTGACGGTGGGGGTGAGGTTGAGGTGGTGGTGGTGGTGGTGGTGGTGGTTGTGGGCCCACTGGAAGAAGCGGTAGGAGAGGATGCCGGAGTTTTCGAGGCGGGAGAGGACTTGTTCGACGAGGAGAGGTGTGAGGAGGATGTTGGATTGGGACAGGGATTGTTCGAGGATGGGTTTGGGGGAAGACAGGATTATTTTCGATATGCGTTTTATTTGGTCGGCGTTGATGTCGGTGGTGGTAGTGGTGGCGGTGGTGGTGGTGAAGGGTTTATGGAGGCGGAGGAGGGTTTTCTTCATCTTCAAAAGGGTCGGTACTTGGTAATGGTACGAGCTCTTAATTCCAATGGTCAACAAGAATACCAAACTTCCCAAAGCCCATCAACCCACATCCACTCAAATATCACAAGTTCTCCCACACCAACGATCGATACAACCGTCCTTCAGCTTGTCCATTCCTTGGTCGCTGCCAATGGTGTGGTGCTCAAGGTCATGTGGTCTTACATTGTCCTCTTTTCTGACAGAAATTTTCACATATACAACCACCTCATCGTTCCGGCAATTCACCACAAACTCGACCGTCGGCTTTCTGGCACACTCAAGCAAATGTTGCAACCACCATTCCCCCAAATACCACATGGCTATTTGACAGTAGCATTGGTATCGGGTTGGGTCTTTCACTATCCGGACCCGGACCCGGACCCTTACAGGTCTAAAAATTGGACCCAGACCCGGACCCGTGAGGACCGGGTCCGGATCATATTAAAATATTCCTACCCGTTCGGCTAGGAGCGGGAGTGTGAGTGGCGAGCGGAGGCGGCGAGTAGAGGATTTAGAATAGAGGAGAGAAGAAAAATACATGAGTTTTGAGTTTGGAAGAGAAAGTTTTAGAATTGAGGAGGAATGGGGGGAGGGATGAGGATAGAATATTTATTTTTATGTTGATTTTGAGGTTTCTTTTAACGGGTCCGGATCCGGGTCCGGGTCCGGGTCGGATCTCTTTTGAGCGGAACCGGAGCCGGACACGAAAGTACAATGGTTCCCAATTTAGGACCCGGACCCGAACCCGGATAGGCCGGGTCGGTTCCGGTCCAATGCCGGATTCGGGTCGGGTCCGAGTCGGATCCGGATTTCGGATATTTATACCAATGCTACTTGATAGTGGAGCCTCACATCATGTCACCACTGACCTACGCAACCTTGCTCTCCACAATTCTTATGATGGCACAGATGAAATTATGATCGGTGATGGCTCTGGACTGCCCATATCTCACACTGGTTCCACCTCTCTTACCACTCCATCTTCCTCATTCACTCTATCTAATGTCTTATGTGTTCCCACCATGAAAAAAAAACTTATTTCTATTTCTCAAATTTGCAAAATCTAATGATACTTCAATTGAGTTCTTACCATCTTCGTTTCATGTTAAGGATCTTCGCACGTGGGCAATCCTTTTGCAGGGTCGGACTAAGGATGGTGTGTACGAATGACCGCTTTCCACTACCCAGTCACCTTTAATCGCGTTTTTCAGTGTCAAAACCACTTTGTCCGAGTGGCACCATAGGTTAGGTCATCCTTCTTTGTCAACCTTCAAAAAAAAAATTATGTATTGTTTCGATTCCGATGTCTCTCGTTCGTCCAATTTCAATTTTAATTGCAATTCGTGTCAATGCAACAAAAGCCATAAATTACCATTTTCTATCTCTACTCTTTCTACTTCTTCACATCTTGAGGTTATATTTACTGATGTATGGACATCACCAGTTTATTCTGTCGATAACTTTAAATACTACATCATTTTTGTCTACCATTTTACAAAATATATATGACTTTATCCCCGCAAATGCAAATCTAACATGCATGATGTCTTCGTGCGCTTTAAGGCCCTAGTAGAGAAATTCTTTAAACGTCCAATCACAACTCTCTAATTTGACGAGGGGGGTATCAAGCCCTCTCGTCATTCTTAATAATAAATGGGGTCTCACATCTTATTTCTCCACCTCACACTCCTGAACACAATGGGTATTCTGAATGTGTTGACTACGATGTTCCAGTAGCGAAGATCCAATGGATGGATCTCAATATGATTTACTCATCTCAAACAATTGAGTGAGCTCTTCATCTAGTGATCTCCACCTTGAGAGGGAGTTCTTGAGTTTATTTTTTGATTGTTCACTCAATACAGATCAAGCTGGTTATGGATTTATTTTTCGTGACTAGTGAGGAAAGTCGCTCCTAGCTAGTTGGATATGGTCCAATGTTTACCACATAGATCATCACTGCCCAGCGACATGGTCTTCCGGCCGCACTAAAATTTATATTCACTTAATTGCTCGTGAAGGGTCAGCCAATTATTGTTGAAGGAGATTTTAAGTACTTGTATGTTGTTGACCAAATCATAAAAATTGGTTGGGTCAGAATTCCATCTCTCAATATATTAGGCAGTTCATGGGAGATTTGGCGAGACTAATACGAGTGCTGATATAAATAAGCAGGGCCAAACCTTTTTATTTGATTTTTTTATGGACAACCATCGTAGATGTAGAACTTTATAATGTCATAGAGGAAGATGCCCGATGTATCCACTGAGAGTGTATAAGTAGTTTTCATATTTGTTAAATAATTCCTAAGGTAATACAAATGGTATTAGAGTTAGAGTGGTAGAATTATACGAAATTTTGGTTTGTAAGAATTTATTATAGAGGATCTATGTACCCGAATGGTATCTTCATTCTCACCTTGATAATTTGATTCGACATTAGGTTGCGTATGTTACGTTCGAGATCATTTTAGTGGATCCAATGGATAAGTGACAAGCATCTTTAGCGTTTGAGAAAGATGGATAACAGGATAAGTGGAAAAGGGGAGTTAAAAATAGTTTTATCATCCAGCGGAGCAATTTTTTAAAGAAAAAGAGTAAATTTTGTTAATAAAAAGTTAACAGCTTAGGGCATTTAAGTAATAAGAAGGCTAAATTTGAAAAAATCCCACTGACCTACTGGTCATTTTAAAAAAACCTCACTAAACTTTTTATTTTAAAAAAACCGCACTCAACTATGTTATCAAAAAATCCGTATTGACGGAGTTAGGTTTCCGTTAAGGTTTATGTCAACAAACCACGTTGATCTTTCATTTGTGTTTAAAAAAAATCACCTAACTAATTAGATGTTTAAAAAAATCTCACTGAACTATTGCATCAGTGTAATGCGTAATGCAGGTGACATAAACCCTAACAGAAGTTAACTCCATCAATGCGGGTTTTTTGATAATATAGTTGAGTGCGGTTTTTTTAAAATAAAAAAGTTTAGTGGGTTTTTTAAAAATGACCAATACTTTAGCGGGTTTTTTATTTTGTTATTTAGCCTAATAAGAACTATAGGATTTCTGAGGGCCTTGGGTACGAGTGGGTATCCTAACACATATGAGGATTTGTGAGTTGGTCCCAAATCTGCCACTATTCGGCACGAAATGAAAGATGCGTGGTATACCATCATTGCTTCTATGACATGAGTTTTATGGCTTGATAGAAATAATTTTTACTTTCGTGAGACTAGTAATAATACTTCTAGTATTTTAACTCATATCATACATCTTATTTTCTTTTGGGCCACAGCTGCTACTACATGGCTGAGATGGAGGATCGTCAAAGCCTTCTAGGTAGACAAGTACGATAATGAAGAGGTAGAGTTTGGACCTACCCTAAACTAAGCGGAGAGACGATATCTAAATACTCACCATTCAGAGTTTTGTTGGAAGAACCACCATGTTTGTAATTGTATCCTTTGTACTGATCATTCGAATTTTCTTCCACCTATGTTTAGTTGATTTCTTATAGATTTGATTATTTAGCTTCAAATTTTCAACTTACAATATGCATAGAATTATTTGCTTTGTGATTTTCTTTTTAAACAAAGTTCATAAAATGCTTGATTATTGAATTTGTAACTTTGATTTTCACTTTTAATTTGTTATGAATTGTAAATAATCTATTTTTGCTTCTACTTATTTTTATTATGTTCATTTTTCTTATGTATATTTCATGACTCATTTTTTCTACATCTTTCCTGCATATTTTCATAAACAAAAAGAAAGTAAAGAAACTAGGTTCATTGATCAAAATAGTTATTAAAGGCTACAAAGAATTTTAAAAAATGGATTACCCAAAAAGAATTAAAAATATGATTCCATAAAGAATGGAGTGATTGCAAAACCAATTTTTTTAAGAATGATTTTCTGGTAAAATTTTGTTAGAAATAACATGATCGTTCTTGCGGTATACATAAATAATTTGTATGAATGTCACTTCCAACAATTCTTTAAGAAAAGAAAACAAGGCCAAAGGAGCCACTCACATCCTTATTTTCTAATCTTCGGAAGAACTTCTAAGATGTCACTACCATGAACCTGAACTGATGAGGACATCAATTTTATTTAGTTTAGGATTTTATTTCAGTACCATATTTGTTTTTGGCAATTATAGCCATATGTAATTTTTTTTAAGCATTAGAATATTTTTGAGATTTTGAGAATATTCTGAGATTTGTATCTTAATTTGTTTTGAGCTTTATATAGGCCTTGAGATTAATGTGAAAGATATGTCATTCTTGATTTAAAGTTATTGTGTTGAAGTTCTTCTCTTCATCTCTGTCTCTTTTTGTGTGATACAATTGAGATCCAATTATTAGGGTTTGTGATTAATCCTAATACAATTTTAGGGTTAGTGATTAACTCTAAAATCTACCCCCAAATTAAAATCCCCCAAAATAAAATCAAACCTTAACCCTACTCAGCCGCCATTAACCTAACCCACTCTATCTCCTTCTTCCTCCTCCAAATCCCGACCAAAATCCAACCCACCTCTCTGGTTTCGACCGCCTCCGCCATCAACCCGATCACCCAACTCCGTCGCCTTCGCCCTTCCCTCTCCCCGCTGCCTACACCCCCAACATCGTCGTCACATTGAAACCCCCTACCTCCTAATCGTCTCCTTCCCTTGTGCCAGCACCCATCCTGACACCCTACTCCACTTCATCCCCGACCTTACCCTCGTCCCTAGCCACTCCTCCTCAACAGCCCATTCACCCTGCAGCCCCGAGCACCTGCCTCCCTCTCCCTCAGCGTCTGCCTCCCTCCCGCTCTGTCTCCTTGTCGTCTGTCGCACGCCCAACAGCCGCCAGCGCCAGCCGCCATTGCTCCTCCCGAGCGCCGCCGCCAGCCCAGATCCGCCAGCCCTCGCTTTTGCTGCCATTGCTCTTGAAGTTGTTGCTGCCATTGTCGTGCTCTTCCGAGATTTATGCTGATTTCTTCGAATCTCGGTATACTCCTTCCAATTTTCAAGTATTTGTGTTATACTACTTTATCAATTATCATCTCTATTATATTATCTGATTTGTCTGTTGTCCACAAAAACAATTAAGATTGAGTGTTCCACATGCTTGATTAGAGTACGAATTAATATTGAATCTTTTACTTGCTGAGAATACTTAGGAATTTAATTATTGATTGTTATAATTGAATTATTAATTGAAATTGTTAAACGTGATTCAGTTCTTGAAAATCCATCAAACCAATTAATTGTTTAAAATTTCTAATTTTAATCCGCACTATGTGTTAGTAAAATTATTCCATTAAGAATCTTGAAAATTATCTATTTAGGGTTAGTTTTACATCATGAAATCAATCTCAATCGAGTTTGACTTTGCACGGCCTATAGTATCCAACAAATCAACAACACTTAACTATGGTGACGTCAAATTAAAATATTATTGCATATGCGAGGAACCATGACTAGCAAGGTCTTTGTGCTGAGTTGTCCAAGTGAACTCCAACATCACTGGACTTGTGGAAGCTCTAGTTATTAGGAATGACATGTTATCAACCTTACACTATATACAAGTAAGCTATATGGTGACCAGCGATTCAGCTAATGGAGATAAGTGAAAAAAGAACTTACTTCAATCACCTCAGGGAATTTTAAAATAATGAAAAACAACGAGATCCTCAACCATATATTTATAATTCATGAGTACATAGTTTTTTTCTTTCTAACTACTTAGCGGTCTAACTGATAGTTGTTCAATTGTCAAATGTTCTTTGTCTATATACTTCAATTTGATTGTTATGTTTTGAAATAATCTTCTAAATAGTGATTGAAGATAACTCGAACTATTTATTTGTCTAAATTAACTATAATGTTTGAATTTTTTTTAATTTTTTATATATATTATATTATATGTATTATAATTATTTTTGCAATAAATCAAGAAAATTTCCTTTTGAGTTCTAAGTTTGATAGATAATTTCTTAAAATAACATCAAGTCTTAAAAATTAAATTAAATATGGGATTATTTTCATCATGAAGTATCACCAGTTTTTAAATAAAATCCATAAAATTCTTGACATTTTTTTTGTAACTAATGAATTTCGTTAAAAAAAAACTAACCAAAATCAAGACATTCATTGGCAACAAAAGTCTTCCCACCTTTAGTCTTTATCAAGCTATTGTTATTGCATATTTTGTATAATACGTAATATAATGGTTTGTTAGATTTAAATAGATTTATTCTATTTGATGTAAACAGAATGCATTATCAGTTGCACAAACGATTCTTTTTTAATAATCTCTTTGTATGAAAAGTAATTCTTCTCAAATTTTACAGGAAATTTTATTAGTTTTTCATAAATTTATAAATATGTTATTGACTTATTTATATTGATTTCTAAATGTTGTTCGAAGCCAAATGTAACCTCTGTACAAAATTTATATAGCTCTGCAATCTCTTTAAAACTAAGATAGCATAAAACAAAAATAGTTTTTAATGTTTTTATTTTAGCTTTTACATATGCATACCCTTTTAAAGCGATTTTTATTATTTTTATCATCATTATTTTAAAATATATGCAATATTGCACATGGTTGTGCTACTAGTGTTGAGGTTTGTGGATCCAAAACACGATAATGGGTTGAAAAAGATAGACGAGAAGGAGAGTCGAAGTGAAAGCAAGCAGGTCAAGAGTAGTTTGAGGCTATAGGCAGAGTTGCGGTCGACCGCACCCTAGGCAATTGTAACACCCCAAAATTTTTTTTTTGAAAACTAAACCTCTGAATTCAATTCTTTCAATTTCTATATCACTTTAAACATAAACTAAGATAGACATATTTCAAATAAAATTTTTGCAAAATCTCCCCTGAAATTTCTGCCCCGAAACACAAAAAGCTTACGGAATTCTGCTCTAAATTCCGTAGCTCACAACACAGGCAATATAATCATGGGCTCCCCAGGCCTAAATGAGCAGAATCACACAGGCAATATAAATATTATGCTCTGGGGGCCAAACTCATAACATAATATCAATTATCAATTAAAAACCATAAATTTTCTTTAAAAACTTATATAAGTAATAGAAAAACTGAAGAAGAACTTTCCAAAAACCAAACATAGAACCCAATACTCCACAACAAGGTGGGTACAGGCTTTCTTACCTCATCACAACACTATATCTATATATGTTCACTTTAATACAAAATAATACATCAACTGTCCATGTTTCTTTATATACTAAATACATAAATAATCTATCATCTCAACAGAATATAATTTCTAACTCTATAACTACCTCACCGGGCTACTAGCAAACCTGCAGGAGAGTTAGGGTTGTCTACCCTCAAGGAGGGACCCCCCTAACCCCCAGAAAACAACAGGGGTTAGCCATTTCTGGTGTGAGTATACCAATTAATCTAATAAATAAATTAAATTGTATAAAGAAAATAACTTAATAAACTTACAAACATCAAGTTAAGATGATGCAACCTGAAATCTGAACATAAAAACATCACCAATACGATTTTATATCAAAGTACTCATCAAATCTGCATCCAATTATGTAATTACCCATACTTCACGCATTTCACTATATGCTTCACATCGACCTCGTATATATCCTCATTTTACATTCGCATAATACGAATTCACATACAATCCATTACTTTTCGAGTTAAATTCCCTAACACGAATATTCATCTTTCCACAATTATCGTCATATCGGCATTTCGTTATTTATATGAATAACCACAGAATGCTACTACATATTTTCTTCATTTCTATTTAGCAATGCACTTCATTTACTTGTATCATATTATCATCTCGCCCATTCATCCTGGAGGTTGTGCCAAGGCGAGTAGTTCCCCGACACACTTCCAAGGTACACAACTTATAACACAACATACTCTCTTTTAATACCCATTTTCATAACCAATCTCATAATACAGGTATTATTGTATTGTATTATAACAAGTATCACATCATAAACATATGCATATATTCTCATAATACCATATTCATTCATGTCTTATGACACAAATATAACATCTCATTACCCATTGCAATTTACGCACATTTCATCACATCATTAACACATCACTAATTAGAATGCTTGCTTATTCTCATTGCATCAAAAGCATGCTTTATAGCTCATTCTCATCTCATTATATCACTTAGTTACTACTCAATCTTATTGAGAATTAAACTTACTTTTATTTTTATTTATATCTCAAGTTACCATTAATTTCACTTTCGTTCTCATCAATTTATACTCCATTTTCCAAACATAGTTTGAGCCATAATATATCACACCCCAAAGCCGATAGCTTGGGTAATAATCACCGCACCCCAAACACATTGTCTGGGTAATATCACATCACATCTCAAGCCGATAGCTTGGTTATTAATTTACTTCAATTACTTTATTCTTCATTTCCATTATTCATTACCGATATCATGCCACTCACCCTGCGAATTATGCCAAGGCAGGTAGTTCCCACCATTTCCACAGAAATAGCGGGCGAGTAGTTCCTCGACACAATTCCAAGGTGTATCAACTCAAATCATCCTGTGTTTCACTTAATAATCATTCTCATTACACAATTTCTTCATACTATTCATATTAACACACGTCTCTTTTACTTTTTCATTTTAAATTAACCACAAGCTGCATTTATTATTTCTTTTCATACACAAACTCATAACTCGTATTCTTTCATATTCATTTCATTCACAACCACTTTCTTTCACATTTCACTTTCTTTACTTACACATTCTTATTTACACTTATTTATTTTATTAGTTTGTTGACCAGTAAGCCACAGTTTTCCAATATACTGAAAGCCGACAGCCCAGTAAAACACGTGGACCGATGCTCACACAGAGTCTTACACGTCCGAGGCTACATCTTCCTCCCAGCCTATGCCAGCGAGGGAACTCCGCACCCCAGGTAAACTGGGTACTTCCTCCCAGCCGAAGCCAGGAGGGAAAAACTCCGCACCCAGGTAAACTGGGTACTTCCTCCCAGCCGAAGCTAGGAGGAAAAAACTCCGCACCCCAGGTAAACTGGGTACTTCCTCGCGACGGCTGTCATCGAGGGAAAACCAGGCCTCAAGCCGATAGCTTGGGCGATAAAACTCCGCACCCCAGATAAACTGGGTACTTCCTCGCGACGACTGTCATCGAGGGAAAACCGGGCCTCAAGCTGATAGCTTGGGCGATAAAACTCCGCACCCCAAATAAACTGGGTACTTCCTCCCAGCCGAAGCCAGAAGGGAAAAACTCCGCACCCCAAGCCAGTCCTTGGGTATTAGGAGGTCTAGCCCAAACCCCCAGGATTGCTGTAGGTACTGGTCAACAAAACTATCTGTTATTAGCATTAATCATTTCATCTTTTTAGCTTACTTTATCACACAAGCATTTCACTTTTGATTTACAACGAGTCATGTCTTTGACTTTAACCACGTGAATTAGTAACACATTTTTATTAGCATGTACCATCTTATCTTTTATCTTACCATTTGATGCACATCCGGTGTCCACAACATTAATCATCATATCATTATACCACATTATGCATACACCCCGTCATTCAACATATAAAACCATCATATCATATTATTGCTTAATATTAATGCGCCAAGAAATTTATTTTGCTATAACATCCCACATGAAGAATACCGTATTATTCATTACCTCATTGTATCATATATAGGCATACACCAAGTTATAACATTAATAAAAGAACTACATTATGTTATTCTATATTGTAAGAGTATCAAAATGTATAATTCATCACATTAAAATATCATATTATTGCCCATTAATTCATTTTGAACATAATTAGAATGTAAACACATACTTTATCACATCACAAGTCATTATCATCTATATATGTGTCACAAACATACATCACATTTACGGGTTTCAAAGGGATAGGGCCACAATCACTTATTTCTTCTAATTGAACTCCATAATAACCAATCATAGCATGCTAGCTCATACACAAGGCTCTATGTAAGTAAAATCACCTATAAGGGCCTATATGCCCCAAAATATGCACAAAATATGCACAAAACATGCACTATATATACGGGTTTCCAAAACATGGCCACAATCACTAATTTCGTCTAATTACATCTTATAACATCCATCCATAGCATGCTAGCCCATATACAAGGCTCCACATATACCAAATCACCTATATCGGCTTATTCACCCAAAAACATGCACGAAACATGCACGGGGTAAATACATGCATAAACCATTTAATGTATTTAATTTTTACACTTCAACACGTCACATTAACCCATAATATATGTTTTATATACTTAAAATAGTTAATTTCACCAAATATCACAAAAACCCATTTTCGGACCCATAAAAATCCGTATTTTCATTAAAAATTAATTTTTTTGCATAACTTCTACAAAATATATCAAAAAGCCACAAAATTTGGCCACAATATAAAATATTTATAGATACAACATACTCACCTGATGGATCGAGCAAACGATGTTCCACGTCTGCCTAGCAGCCAGTCGAAGTTCAACTTTTTCCATCTAATTGGAAAATTATAGAACCGATTAGCATAAAACTCAAAACTCGACCTACGAACCTCCAAATTCGAATTTTTCTTCACCCACGCGTCACAAATGACATATGCAGGTGAGCTACATCGATAGATTTCGAATTCGGGTCCCAATACAAAAACTCCCTTATTGATCGGAGGCTTCCTAATAAGAAAATTCCTATTTCCTGACTTCTTTAGTCCCATTTTTCCTAATCTCTCAAATTAGGGTTAATAATAATAATAAGACTCAATTACACCTCCGAACCCATCAAATTCTCACCTAAATCTCGCTCGGGCATTTCACCGAACACCCGGCGTGCATAATGTACCTACACTCTTTCTCATTGGATTTGATTGAGAATTAAGCCTACAAAATCATTCTAAATTCATATTAATACTTTCATAATATTCTACACCCTCATAAGCACCTTTTATAATTATTAGAATCGAGTTTCCTACCCGATTTCATAAACCCTAAAATCCGAGTTTATGCCAAAATTAGAACTTCACATTTCCCTCATGATAATTCATATCTTCAACTCCTAGCATGTTCTATGCGCTCTATCCACCTCACTACATCAATTTCTAATAAAAGAAATGAAAAGCATACAATCCAAAAGACAAATAAAAAGTTTTGTATACCTTCTCGAAGCCCTCCCCAAAAACCGATGCTACCACGATGTAGAGAATCCTTCAATTAGCCTATCCCTTAATTTAATTTGAAAATCATGGAGAGATGGAGCGGATTTGGGCGTGGGAGGGATCGGCCGAAAGTGGGTTTCGGTTTGGGTAGGGAAGAAGAAACGGGAAAGGAAAAGAAAGAAAGGAAGAAGGAAAATGGGGTGGGCTTTAGAAATATAATATATATAATAATAACAATAATAATAGGGTATATTAACATATAAGCCTTCCAAATTCAAAATATTGCAAATAAACCCCAACTCTTTACTTTAATAATATGAACCATACAAAATACATCAAAATTATCTCATATTAACCCACCAAAATTTATAAAATAAAAATAAATAATATTTCTTTACATAAATCTCAACTCTGAGCTCTACTAAATCAATTATACCAATCTACCACAAATATATATACCAATATCAATATTTAAAATAAAATATACACCAAATAAAAATTCTCTCCACTCCAGGAATATATAATATATAATATAAAAATGGGTATTTACGGTATTCTACAAATTCGAGGTGTTACAGCAATGTACGGTCGACCGCGCAGTCGACCGTCTCGCTCACTGTTTCAACCTTGTAACTTGAAGAGGTGACCGATCGACCGCGCAGTCGACTGACCTACACTCTGTTGAACTCTGTACAGTCGAAGGAGAGAACCGGTCGACCGACTTGGTGTTGCGGTCAACCGTCCCGACGCTGTTTGATGAGCGGCTGAGATTGAAAGTTGAGAAATCCTATATATATTGTATTGTGTACGATTTTAGGATTATCTGGAAAGAAAATAGATATATTCCAGCCGTCATTGAGAGAGAGAGATAGAGAGAAACCCTCCACCTTGGGGTGAGATTATTGAGAGATTTGTAAACATATTCTTCATATTTCTAGTGGAAATCGCAGGAGTGCCTCTGCGCGGGGAAGTAGCCATTGTTTTGGGTGAACCTCGAAAAAATCTTGTGTGTTATTGTGTGTTGCTTTTTGTTGTTCTTTGTTCTCTTGTTTTTTATTCTATTATTCTTACATCTCGTCGTCGTCGTTGTTGAGTTATTCCGCAGTTAGAATTCAACAACTAGAAAGTTAAGTAGACTTTTAGTACTTCCCTAATTTTTCTATTTTTCTTATTGAACCTTGAATGAACCACAATTACTATATTCCATGCACCTTTTATTTTAATTCTCATTATTATTAGAAGCCTAAAAGGTTGCATTTGTGGTGCATCACTAGCAGCAAGCAAAACACACACCCTAATCTTGGAAGCTAGCTTGCGTATGGAGACATGAATGATGCATCAAGAAACATCGCTAGCTATATCATTTTTCAGATTTGAGCCTGACATGTTCCATATAATTTATGAGCTTCTTTAATCTTCATGCATAATATGCCAAAACATAACCTCCTCCACATGCATCTTAGATTATCCTATCTTATCCTATCTTATCAAATAATATCATGTCTCTAATCATCCCTAATATCTTATACTGTTAATCACATAACTAATTAACAAGAACTTCTCCCCTAACCCAAAATCTCAACTTTCCCACATGCATGCCATGAGAAGTCCATGTACGCATAGAGCCTCTGGATGCCACTTGTCAACTTCTCAAATTTCAGAAAACATATTAAAAGATCACTTCTGAATTTCATGTTTTTTTAAAATTTAAATACAATGACGTCTTCTAGATGTAGATATATTAGAGCTCTTATAATTAATCCGGGGAGCCTTTTTCTCCACAACTCCACAACCAAATTAACCACAAATTAGCTATTCAATGGATACATTAATACTGAATGAAATTTGAGACGTACGTACGCCATTGTAACACGAATTGATCAGCTAGCTACTGAATGATACTAGATATATAGCATGGAATCTGAAAAACGATCTAGGAGAAAACATTTTAAAGGCTACTTTAAGGTCAGCTACATAATCTTTTCAAAATTTCTAAAATTGTGCATGAGACGCTCTGCGATGTCATTCCAATATCTATAAAGTACTAACACTTCTGCTCGAAAGAAATGGTTGGCTTAGACATTTCCTTAAGGCATAATTATACATATCATATGATACTGAATGAAACTTTTCTATGTCATTTGAATCATATACATCCATGTATGTGCTTCTTAGCTTCAACATCCAATTAATAATCAAAAGGAAAATCTGAGTGGTTTTTTAGGCATGAAGGATGTGTTTTTCTCCTTACAAGGTTCTTGTCTTTGTTGAAATTGAGATCAGATTGATTTGGTAAAAATAATATTTTTCTTCTTTTATATTTCTCTACTCTATATATAAGAATTATATTCTTGAAGAAGAAGAAAGGAAATTGAGAGAAGATTGGGGAGATGAGAGATTTGGAAAATCTGTTTCCTATAGATTTGAAAACAGAATATACAATTACTATATTTCAACACTCCCCCTCAAGTTGATCCATAGTTATTGAACATGCCCAACTTGTCAACAAACTTCAAGAAGAGCCGATTCGAAACTCCCTTGGTTAGGATATCTGCGAGCTGATCTTCTGACTTCACTTTCGATATCTCAATGACTTTCTCATCTATTTTTTCTTTGATGAAGAATATGTCCACCTCTACATGTTTCGTCCTATCATGTTGAACCGGATTAGCAGCAATATCACATGCTGCTTGACTATCACAATACACTTTCATAGATTCATTCGGGCCATAGCCTAAGTCCTGCAACAAGAGTTTCAGCCATAAAGCTTCCGCTATACTTAAAGCTACTCCGCGATACTCAGCCTCTACACTAGAGCGCGCAACAATATTTTGCTTCTTGTTTCTCCATGTAACTAAATTTTTTCCAACAAAGGTGAAATATCCTGAAGTAGAGCGCCTATCAATTATAGATCCTGTCCAATCAACATCAGTATATGTCTTAACCTTCAAGTGACCATGTTTCGCAAATAGGATCCCTTTTTCCTGGAGCAGACCTAATATATCTCATAATTCTTATCACCGTATCCATATGTTGTTCCCGAGGCGCATGCATAAACTGGCTTACCACACTTAAAGCATATGACAAATCTGGCCGTGTATGTGCAAGATACATCAGCCGTCCAACCAATCTCTGATATCTTTCCTTATCACAAGGTACATGACCAGCTTCGTTGCACAGTTTCAGTCCTTCTTCTAACGGTGTTGTCACTCCCCGCTTCCCAAAAATACGGAATACGGTGCATAACATTGGCTCAGCGAATGATTTTCATCATTCATAAGCTGTAGGATCGACTGAGTATCATAACAAGAAATATTGCAAAATATACTCAACCATGCATGCATGAAATATTTATTAATCAACAGAAACCAATTGAAACAAAATATAAATATCCCAAATAATTTTCAGATCTGGATCAAAGGATAAAACTTCGGGACTACAAGCTCGTTACAAGTTTCAAGTAGCAACAAAATGAAATAAACTCAAAAAACAGAATAATTAAAGCAAGCTTTTCCCCAAGCGAAGCCTAGAACGTCTGCTCACCAATTCCAGCAGACAATTCGTCTTCAAAGTCTATATATATAAATATAAAAGGAAAAATAGATAAAACAAAGACAAACGCCCTTAGTGCAAGTTAGGGCCGCAAGTAGTACAAGCAAGGGTATGAAAATAAGTGCAAGAAAATAGGAAATAAGATTTGGAATCAAGAATGTATAACATGATATGATAGGGATGCGACAAGTAGTGGAGTTCAAGAGACTAGCTAGTAAGTAAGAAAACTCGAGTAACAAGATTGGATAACGAGTACTAGTAGTGGAATAAGTAACAAGTGAGCATGTAATTGTATCAAGCATCAAGTAACAAGTATCACATACAAGTGTCAAGTAACAAGTATCAAGTAGGGTATCAAGTGTGTACAAGTGACAAGTTAATCTTAAGTCTAATGTTTAATTCTATCTAGGTAGCACTTCATGCGTCCATACTTTTACCACATGGTTGCTACTTACAAACAGTTATGTTTAGGTCTAGTGGTGGATTTTATAGGGCGGTGTACTCAGCTATCAAGTATCAAGAAGCAAGATTCATGAATACAAAAATAATGTAACAAATTCACGAACCAGTTCGTGAATGCACTAACAAGTTCAAGAACTAACTGTGGGTTCATAAATGCACTAAAGATACAACAAGTTCATGAACCAAGTAATGGGATCATGAATACACTCAAGATACAACAAATTCATGAACTAAGTAATGGGAAATACGGCCCCCCTTCCGAGTACACTTACCTATATTGTCCACTACTATGGTATTTCCCTTAAACCCCGACTTGTTATTTATTATTATTATCAACCAAGCATGAAAGTGTGCGAAACATGTCAAGTAAACATGATCAAGAATATGGAACAAGTTTAATATAATTAGAAGGCATATTCGAGGGTCAACACTAATTAAAATTATCAAGAACTATGAGAATTCCAATTCTGGACAGCATGACGTTGCTGCACAAAAACTATGATTCTCGTTGTTAAAAGATAGAAAATATGGATCCGTCAGAAGTTCTAGAAACTAGACTCCTGCCCAGTTCCAACGCATATAAATAAGATACATAAAAGTTGTAACATCAGGTGTCAAAATAGCAAACTACACAGGATTTGTGTTCAGCCAGAATTTGTAAAACTGAGTTTATACATATGAAACAGGTTTGAAACTTCATTAATTAATTTCAGAAAAATTAGAGAATGTTCTATAGGGTGTCTAGTATCAGAATGCAAAATTTCAAGTCATTATCTTACAAGTAGCATGGTTAAATTAATTGTAAAACAAAGTGATGCAGCAATTTTTATGAATCTGCGATTACAGACACAGTAGCAGTAAATCTGTTATATCTCACAAACCGTAACTTGGAATTCAATTCCATTGAAAGGGTAGTAAACTAGACATCTAGGGCTAAGTTTCATATTCAGGACTCAAGTCCAGATTCTGATGTTATCGGGGTCGAAACAACAAGTAAAGACAGGAATAGCAGCAAACAAAGATAGTTTTTGCATGAAAAGCCTTATAATTATTATTCATATGGGTCTAAATTAACATGTGATGCAAATCAAAGTGTAATAGGTATCAACGAAAGGTTGTGACTCTTAAGATCATGGAATTGGTAAGGAACAAAATCAGATCAACAAACGATGAGCCAAAGGAGAGTCACATTTACAATCTACTTGCAGTATTTTCAATTAAACGCTTGTACTAGAAAAATAAATTGTACAGGAAGATACTTGCCTTGATTGGATGAGGACAATGATCGACGATCGAGATCGGATGGATCGGATCGGCGCGGATCTTGATGGCAATCAAGATCGATGAAGAACGACGGCTCATATCAAATCTGATCAGATCAAAATGATAGAGATCGAACGGCCCAGAACGCTCTGATGGTGATGATCAAGACGATCAAGATGATCCGAATTGCGAAGAGATCGAGAGGCCCAAATCTTATCTCAATCTAGAGGAGATCAAGGTGATCATCACGATCGTGACGATCAAGAAGAGATCGGACGGCTCTGGGTAGCTTGATCAAAACCAGTAGAGCTAAGGGGGGTCTGGCTGCGTCGTCGAGAAAGGAGGAGACAGGGACCAGGGGGTGCGCTGCTGCCTAGCTTCGTTGGCATCGGGGTGAGGGCGGCACAGGGCTTCACTGACTGCAGTGGAGCGACAGGAGCACGGGGAGAGCGGCGCGCTGGTTGTTGCTGGTGTCGGGAGTGAACAACCGAGGTGGAGTCGCGACAGGGAGAGCGCTGGCCACAGCATCGCGAAGGCGCTACGTCAGACGTCACGACGACTGGAAGGAGGAGGGTGACGACAGGAGGGATGCTGTAGAGGCGCTGCGGCTGGCTGTCGACGACGACGCGAGCAGGAGGTTGCTTCTGTCGTCTGTCGGAGACAGGGTAGGGGATCGCGACCAGAGAGGTGGAGCATAGGGAAGAGGATGGGCGCCGGGGGTGAAGCAGGGACGAAGACGAAAAGTCGAAGGTGGGGAAGATGAACAGTAAGGTAAAGGTTGGCGGCTGGTAGGGGTTTGTACAGTGAATAGGGGGGTAGGGTTAGGGTATTATATAAATAGGGTTACGGGTTTGGGTTTAGATGATATAGGATCTAATAAGAGAATGGGTATTGGGTTTTGGGTTGTAAATCAATTAATAGGTTTAAATCCAATAGGAAAAAATAATAAGCATTATAGGGTTTATAAAACATGCATATACATATACTTAAGTCAAATAATGAATAAATATAAAATAGAGTATGTTCGGCTTAAAATAAAATAATATTATTATTATTATTAACAATAAAATAATGATACTGCAGATAACAACACTAACAAATTACACTAGTAGAAAATCTTGCAATAATAATGGATTATTTGCAAGCACAAGAAATCCCTTGTTGGTGCTACCATCAACAATAAATTAATCACAACAAACTCATCCATTGCAAATGTTTTAACATCCGCAAGAGATTCTATTGAATTATTGCAGGTGTTGATAATTACAAGGGAACAATTGTAACAAACAATATTCCATTACCAAAGTAGAAATAAAATATTTAAATTTTAAAATAAATTAAGTATGAACACGTGCTTTACACATATAATTTTGCCGCTAAAAAATTTGATGCTAAAAAAATACCCATACTTCTCAAATATTGAGCGGGCAAAAAAAGAAAAAAAAAACAATCAAAACCCTCATCTTTTTCCGATCCAAAACCCCCAAATCCCAGTTAAGAAAAAACCCCCAAATCGATTTCGACCTCCAAATTAAAATATAAAAAAAATCCCAATTCCCAAATCGCCTCGTCCGCCTCCCTCCTCCTTCGCTTCCCTCCTTCGCAGCACCTTCAATTTGGATCTCCTCTGCCTCCCTCCTCCTTCGCCTCCTTCCTTCGCAGCGCCTTCAGTTTAGACCTCCTTCGCCTCCCTCCGACAGTCCGACATCAACACTCGAATTCTTGAGGTGCTGAAGAACTGGCCTCAGAAGAAGATTCAAGTTATTGTGGTCACTGATGGTGAGCGTATTTTGGGGCTTGGAGATCTCGGATGCCAGGTATGTTTGTTAGTTTTGTTAAAATAATGTTATATTTTTTCAGGAGAGTTATTGTTTATTTGAATGCGAGCTACAGTTTGCAACTTGTGGGGACTTAAAGGTTAGCAGATTGTATAATTTTCATTTCCCCTGTGCAACTACCACATCTCAAATGACATTTTTTTAACTGTAGTCCCTAGTTGATGTCTATTGACTTGTTAGTTTATCCATTTATGATTTGTCTGATGTTTGTGTGTTTCAGGTGCGGCAATATCAACTGGGCAAAGCGGATGAAGTGCAATATTTGCAACACCAATAAGCCTGGCCACAATGAGGATGGCATGAGGTAATACAGCGATCAACTTTGTGGCCAATTATAAAATATCTTTGATGTCCTAATGCAATCTCTTTGTTGTGTAGTTTTCAAGTTATTCATCTGTATGCAACTCTATTGCTTTATGTTCTTAAGTTTTCTATTAATCACTGAAGTTGGTTAATTTTTGGCAATTTGATTGTATGAAGAATTGCTATACTAAGAACACACACTGATGCTTATTGGACATATGCATATTCATACATATTTCTTGCTGCCTTTTATGAAGAATTTTGTGAAAATCTCTAATTGAGATCCTGATAAGTTATGATGTATTTTTTTAAACAACCCCTACATGTTATACTAGAGGTGATGGATCACCTCAGGGAATTAGATCTTTGATTTTGCAAAACTTAAGTGGTATCAGTTGGAAACATGCACAAAGCCCAACATGGGTATATTGCAGGTTACTATGGTCGATAGATTTCCATACAGAATTTTGGAATTGTAAGTTCTCCGACATTGTAATTATAATCTTGCAAGGCTTTAGTAAAACTCTATTCAGACAAAAAAGAAAAAAAAAAAATGTGTATACATCTGTTAACTCCGAACCATGGACATTGCATTGTATTCTGAGCTTATTTAGTGTCTTCATTCTTCAACCTCATCATGTCAAGAATATTTAACATCTTCCATTAGTTTGACTAACATATGCATTAAGGAGTCTATAGTTGTAACACCCCGTTTTGTACGATACCTGAATATATGCATATGTGTATGTATATTGTTAATATGCGTGCAATTGATTGTAGTATTATGGATCGATTTTGCTATCGTGGTGGATGGTTAGGGCTACGGGACGGTTCTTGGGAGAGTTGCATTCCAAAGATGTACGAGAACGAGACGGACCGATACTAGTATAACCGCTAGTTTTCGGTACGACGTACATGCAAATATAACACGGTATGATACTACAGTGAATATAGGCTGTGTGCGCTCGTTAAAACACTCGTCTCACACTCGTTGGAACTCGTTAAGGGCTATGTTGGGCAGCCAACATAACAAATACAAAACCAATGGGCTTAAGCCATGGTTTTGGTCTACAAAACCACCTATAGCCTAAGCTTACCCCCCCCCCCTGTCAAATCCGGCCTACACCTCCCATCTCCTTCATTTCCCGCTTCATTTCCTCCCTTTTGCTCTGGAAATTTCAGAAAAAAAACACCTCAAGAGAAGGAGGAGAGAAAGAAGAAGGAAGTGAAGAAGAAGGATTAAAAGGAGATTTCCAAGAGAAGAAGCTTGAAGAAGTTCCTTCCACTACTACAACCAAGGGTGGGAAGTTTCTCTAAACTTGAAATTCTTGTCTTTTAATTAATTTTGATTGCATGCATGTGTGCTAGAATGCTTAGGAGTGATCTTCTAAAGGTTAGAAGTTGAAGTCAAAATTGAACTAAAAAAAAAAACTGGTTCGGAGTACCATTTTGTGGAATTTTTCGAGAGCAAAATATGATGAATTAGACCATGAAATTACAAGAGTTTGTTTATATATTGTTAGGATCATTCATGATTTATTTCAAATTTTTCTATGATCATTTGATATGCTAATAAAATCGTGAGATGGATCTGTGTCGTAAGGCAGACTCAGAAAAAGAAAAACAGGATGGCTGATATTGTAGGAATTTTCGTGATTTATTGAAATATGATATTGATCTGAAATTTTTACTTAATGTTCCTGAATGCATGTTGATTATTTAAAAAAATCAGTAAATTATTTGGATGAGTTTATAGACATGAGAAAAATCGTTCTATAACCAGTAGCTGATGTTGAATTAGAAAACTTGATGGTTTCTGTGCTAACTTGCAATAGATAGTACTCACTGTATAATTGGAATTTTGACATGAGGTCTTCTGCATGATGTTGGGTATAATGTCTAGTTCCACCACCATAAATTATATGTCATTTGCACAAGTGTGCAATTTACTGTGATTTTGTGATTAAGCACTGTGCTGTTTTCAGCCAGTTTTGATACTCCGTAAAGATTGGGAATTTGAGACCTGTTAGAGGCACATTTTGAGGATCATAGCTCTGGAGAGAGTTGTATTGGACACCTACAAATTTCCAACAAAACTAATTTGAGGCAATTCCAGTAAACGGTTGAATTATTATGATTTTTGTAAGACTGGACAAAGAACTAGAGTAGAGCTGAGTGCTCTGAATTGGAGAGACCAATTGTGTGAATTGGTGTATCAATGATAGACGAGTGTGTTAGGGTGACTTAATGGTAAAATTTGGACTCATGACCAACTAGAGAGTTGTTGAGGACACCCACACCATTCTACAGAATTTGAGTTTGTGTCGTTCTGATGAATGGTAAGGTACAGCCCGTGCACAGGAAGCACGCAGGTTAGAGCTTAAAAAGCTATTTCGAGGACTTAGATGGTTGAATCTAAGCTCGTGATCAACTAGAAAGTTGTAGCCTAGGATCGTACCTTTCCAGGTTGGGCCCATACACTCCAATCGGAGTTGTATCGGTAGAGGGATGACCATTTTGAGATTCGGGCAGAAACCCGTAGGTCGCTTAGTCTGGATTTGGACTAAGGGTTGTGAAAGCATTTTTCCCTTGTGTGTGAGCCGAGTCGGTGACTCGTGTCTAGGGATGGTTGATCTCTGTTATTGAGGTTGTTGATTCCCCAAGTGGGATGTGTGACTCGAGTTAGTCACTAGGGTAAAGGATACTCTGCACCTATCAAGCCTATATTATTAGACTTCTGCCGAGCGTAGGACGTCCGAGCATGCCAGTGAGTGGAGCTCACAGAGCAGTTTTATATTTATAGCTGGGGTAGCGGCAGGCGTAGGCCATGATGCTGGACGAGTCCAAGTCGGGGAAGGGGCGAACCGGACCGGTGTCGCCAGGGGCCAGAGGCTGATAGGCAAGTGTGGAAGCAGTAATTCTTACCCGAAATAATTAGAGTAAGGTAGGGGTTAGAATGGTTTATTAAGGGTTTGGGAAATTGCATTAGTCCTAGTAAACCATAGCCGGTGTTGTATCTTCCAGTCGTAGGGATACGTTCTCGGCCGCTAATGGATTGCATCCCCGGCTCGTATCTCGATCTGTTGATTCCCAAAGTTTTGCCGAAGTAAGGTGCAGGAGGCCCGGAGGAATTGACCTCCCGTGGTGCTCACGTCCCTAAAGCGCGGGTTTGTGTTTTGTGTTTTGGTATATATATGTTCATAACCCGGGCCAGGGGTGAACACGCATGCGAGTGTCCATGAGTGGACATGTGGAACCAAGGGTCGTAAGAACCAGGTTCAACGCGGTTTCTAAGGAGGTCTGTGCGCGGGTACCAACTGGCGGTGACCATTTGGGCACTGCAGGGCAGAATTAGACCGACCGCTGCAATCTCCATGGGCGACGGACAGTCTATTGGGAACTAGATGGGTACAAGAGTATGGTGCATGGCGAGGGATCGAACCCTACAATCAGGAGAGGCGAACTCCTTGGAAGGTATGTAGTATGGGATGCATACATTTCCATCGAAGTTGATTTTGGGAAAGTATGTAGTATAGGATGCATACGTCCCAAATGAATTGCATTAGAGTAGGTGCATCGTGTGCATTCTTGTTGTGCATTAGAATAGGCTATGCTTGGATCTTGGACGCATGTAGTATGGGATGCATGCGGATCTAGATTCCCATGTCTTGCTTGCTTTAGAATAGGTTTGTGATTGGTGCATTTAGTGGTTAGATCATGGCATACATGAGCACTACATAATTTAGGATGCAAGTTTCCTTTTCCATTCAAGATGGGTTGTGATTGCCAGTTTGGAGGATCGCTGTTATTATCAGTATTGCGTCAGTCGAAGTACCAACGTTCCCCACCTTTTAGGTACCGATTCTACCTTTCGAGCAAGTGCAGAGATATCAGAGTCGCGCAGCAGAAGACTCAAGTCGAGGAGCAAGTCCCAGAGGAGCCGATGGCCCACTCAGCGAAGTTCAGCGAGTGATCAGTCGATTACCTTTCCAGGAGGCAGCTGATAGCTTACAAGTGGAATCTGTAATTATTTGTAATAAGTTGTAATGAATTAATGTAATTTGTATTCTTGTCAAGAACAAGACATTGGTTGTAATCAATGATGTAATGACTTATTTGGCAAATAAAAGTTTTTAAATTTCCGTGTTATTACTGTGTTGAGATGTATTTGAAGGCAAAGATTCTGGGGAGTGTTACAGATGTCCAGTAACGGGGATCCGGGGCGCTACAATAGTCGATTGAGACACATGAACAACTAGCATCTTCCTTCCATCTGTTCCTTGTGTGCATTAAGGCTCAGCAGTAATGTATGTTTCGCTGTTACATGTATAAGGTTGACATTGTGAAATCTTATTTCATTTATTTATGCATGATTAATAGATTGATATCATTTTCTTGTCAAACAGGAGTTTAGTTCATGCCTATATGAGTATATATGTACACATACTTCAAGTTAATAAAAGACTTATTCATACAACCTGCATATGTCAATTTCTATATATACCTGCATATGTCAATTTCTATATACCTGCAAGTTCACCTTCATATATGCGCATACTTCAATCTAATAAAAGACCATTTCTATATACTTGCATATATTTTCATTTCTACAGCTGCATATGGTTCATTTCCTCATACACTGCACTGCTTAATCTCAACAAAAGGGCTTTTTTATATACAACCTGCACATGCTCATTTCAAATCAGTAAAAAGGGGATACTTTCTAAGTATCAGTTGTCACATACACATCTGCATATATGCATATTCTTCTTTTAGTACAAAGAGCTATTGTGTGTGTGTGTGTATATATATATATGTGTGTGTGTGTGTGTGTGTGTGTGTGTGTGTTTGTGTGTGTGTGTGTGTGTGTATTTCAAATCAGTATAAAGGGGTTGTCTATATACATCAGTTATATAAGTGTATACATATGTTTCAATTAAATAAAATTCATCTTCACTTATCTGCACATATATCTTATAGCAATGAAAGGGGTTTTACTATATATCAGTATATATATACTTATGTTTTGCTCTATGGCAGTAAAGGGATTTTTCCTAAGTATCAGTTACATATATATATACTTCATGATCAGTAAAGAGGTTTTCTATGTACCAGTTCTGCATAGGTTCTTTCCAACTCAGTAAAGGGGATTTCTATATATCATTTATATGTAAACATAGACACTTCATTTCAGTACCAAGAGTTTTATATATATTATATACATATACAGATACTTCTTTTGTTGGCCCCTGTTACTACATTCAGCAGAGTATAATAAAGAGGATCCACCAATAGTTGATGGCCCCTTTTCTACTTCATGTTGTAGTCAACGGAACTGTCAAACCAAGCCTTGCAATCTTGCATAGATCTGCAAAACCTTTTAAAATGAATCTGCTATTGGTGCATGTGCATATTAAGTGTGCTTTTAGGTTACTGCTTGTTGATGACATTTGCTAACCCCCCTTGTACACCAGAATTTCATTCCTTCTTTGCTCATCCTTTGTGCTCAGGCCATGAGAGTTATAAAATTCCTCTAGGCCGAGAAACATCACAAATGGAACTGTAGGTCAATATGATTTTTTCAGTAAACTGTTATGGGTGTTATGGGTGCATTAGAACATTGCCTTATTGAAAGATTTGTGTGGAAAAATATTTGGTAGCATTAATGATAACCCACTATCATATAATAACTTTTTGAACTAGTTGGAAAGCTACTCAATAGATACTCCATGCCACCAAACTCTCTTATTTTTAATAAAGCGGTTCTTTTTCGTAAGTTTTACTTGGAGCTTTGTGTTTACGGTTTCCTTTCTTACATGCATCTTATGCGCTCAAAGGGTTTGAAGAAGGAATTATATTGCCTGTCATTCTGTAGTTTGGAGACTTCGGTCAGAAAGTCGAAAAGAAAGGTCACAACACATTTATTTTGTCTTTCTACTTGCTTTATTTAATCTAATCCACAATGTAATTTATGTGGATATTTACAGAGAAAAAACTTGAAAATATTCTCAGTTGGGAGTTAAAGAGTGGAAGATAACTTTGACCTTTCTGAAATTTTGATTTAATTTATTTCCAATTTCTCAGAGGAGGCCGTGCTGGTGGTTATAAAGAACTTGATGAAGAAGAGATAGAGGAAACAAGAAGACGACAGAAAGAGGCTGAAGAGGTATGCATCCCAGTACTCTTTCTCTGGAATAATGTTATATTTGAATAACGAGTTCTAATTTTGTGTTGTTTCTTTTTCATGTAGTCTATATGTAGTGGCGATAACTATGAGACAGTGGGTAATGAGGAACATGCAAAAGACCTTACGTGAAAAGTGAAGTTGGGGATACATGGAGGCAGTATCGGGTTAAAAGTTATTTTGAAAATATTTTTTTTTGTTTCTTGGAGTTTCACAACTTATATTTTCTTCTAGAATGTATTGTTGTTTTGGCACTATGAAACAAACAAAAAATTTTGTAATGAGAAGGTTCTGAATTATATAATATTCAAACTTATTTTGCATTATTGTGTTTTCTTTGTATAATTGTGTGAATCAATATGTAAAATAATTATATGTTCTTCATTGTAAAAATACATTGTTTTAATTTGTAAATTTGGTTAAGCCATTCAAATACAATCAGTAATGAAGAAAAAATGTGTGCAACTGCATTCGCAAGGTAGCAATTGCAAGGGAATCAGTATCTTGCAGATCTATGTAGCAATAGTTCATTAGCAACGGGAAAATTCCCTTTTAAAACACACTTGCAAGAGACGAATTTGTTGTAGATATTCTCTTATATATGGGGATAGCAAGGTACAACTTCCATTGCAGATATTCTATTGTGGCTAATATTCACAAGGGATAGTTAAAATTCTGTTGCGAATGTGTACATTAACCAGGAGAGATTTCGCAACAGCACAAATACAAGGGAATGAAGAAAAATCCCTTACAAATGTACACTGACCATGGAATTGTACTCTTCTACAAGGGAAATTTCTATTGCGACTGTAGCATTTTCTACTAGTAAAAATAATAATATAAATATCAAAATGCAAATTCGAGTTTAACAGGTTTATTAAAAATAATCAAAACAATATATAATATAAATACGATCAAATAAAAATAGAATTTAAAGTTAAAATATACAATTATTCGAAATAAATAAAATTTCTGATTAGAAAATATTTTAATAGAGAGTCCAAAACGAATTTCACACAAAAAAAGAATTTATAAATCATCAAAGTACAGAGAATATTTATAAAATATGTATTTACGAAAACAGGGGTTACAGGTGTACTAATTGTCTGACAAGCGGACATTGTAGTTTCCTTTAATAAATCAAGAGTATACTTTATTTGAGACAAAAATATCCCCTTTCTTAAGCGAGAAACTTCAATACAAAGGAATTATCTCAAAGAGCCAAGATCTTTCATTTTGAACTCTTGTGACAAGTAGTTCTTTAATGCCTTTCTCTCCTCAGGATCATCTCTAGTTACTATCATATCATCCACATAAATAATGAGAGCTGTAATTTTACCTTCTTTTCTTTTTCGGAACAGAGTATGATCTGAATTACTCTGATAGTATCTGAATGTCCTCATCGATTTTGTAAATCTCCCAAACCAAGCTCTTGGCGACTGCTTAAGTCCATACATGTAACGCCCCGAATTCCAAATCACTGAATTCGAGATGTTCTTCAGGATCTTTTCACTTTCTTTGAGTACAATTTTACAAGGAAATTCAAACTTTTCTTTTTACATCAGAGTTTACAACATTTTACATTTAAATTTTCACAGCGGAAGCAAAGTATACAACATTTACATAAATGAACAACAACATGATAGACTCTTTATGCATCCATTCCTCTTTACATGTATTTTATCCTGCATCCAAAACTGTGGGTACGTCAGTTTATTCAACCGACGATAATTATACATGGCCATCCTCTCTATGCCAGAAACAGTATAATGAATCTCATTTCTTAACAAATCACAACTTGTTCATAATAAGCATGTAAATCAAAAAAGGGAACTTTTAAAGATGTCGTGTCGTGATTGTGCACTTATCCTTAATGCATTTATTTAATTTTCACATGACACTAATGCACACTTGTTCGAATTCTATGCATCCCATTCTACATAGGTTCGAGGGCAAGCCTCTTATTCGTTCTTCATTTTATAGGGTTCGATCCCTCGCCATGATTTACTCTACTACTGTAATTACAATGAGTATCCTAGATGATTCTATGAGTACAAGCATGTATCCTAGACCCTGGAGGGGAATCCCACGCCATGTCTTGGCTCACCAAGCATGCATTCTGTGGTAAAATTCAAGCCTCCTCCCTGAACACAATCCTCTTACAGTCACCAAAACATCCCACAAGCGTTACTAAAGTCCGATCATTACTGAGTTGTGCCCGCGCCATGTCTTGACTCATCAAGCATGCATTCTGCGGCTCACACACCCGCACCGTAAAACTCTAGTTCTCATACTTATATTTTTCTCTCACTTTCATTACCTCCACACTATGTATTAAAGTTATATTAGAATCATGAATAAAATCAAGCTCTAGAGTTAGCCTCTCCATCAACCGGACTTATCATTTCATTTCACATGACCAACCTTGGTCTATTTCTCAACATCATTTCATTTCACTGCCGGGGAGACTTAGCTACTCTTTCGTTCAATTTCAATTTCACAATGTCCAATTGAGCATCATCAGCTCATCATTCATTTTTTTGTTGAGTCTCACAGACTTTCTCATCATGATTTTAGCCTTTCATATTTTCATTTAATTCTCAATTCTCATCTATGATTCATTTATATAATTCATACAGCCATAAACAGAGTCCATCGATTCAAATCATACAGTTCATAATTACCAACAGCAAATAAAATGAATTCAGATATATCAAAGTCCACTCTGTACAGTCGACTTGGAAAGACGCCAGTCGACTTATACAGTCACATGCAGGTTCATCATAAATGCTCGGGATAGTCGACTGTTGTACACCACCAGTCGCCTGTCCCGCAGCTTTCATGTTCACAATATTGTCCACATGACAGTCGACTGTTCATACATCAGTCGTCTGTCCTGGAGATTTCAACAGCACAATTCTAAGTCCAGATCAGTCGACTTGCTACATGCATTCGGTCGACTGGACAGATCCATTTTCAATTAAAGGGATTATTCACAGTTCTTATGTGCACTTGCATCATGATGTCAATTTACAATATACATAAAATCATGTTTCATAAACAGAGTCTCCTCTTGTTCAGTAGCATTACAGCACGAATTTCCAAGTTACTAACATGCTCTTTTCTTTAGGGAACAGTACTTTAAACATGCGTTCACATTGCTCATACTTTCTTATGATAATAAAAGTATAAATCTCAAGTCATCATACTAGATCTAAAATAAATAGAATATCTTAATTCATGGAATTCCCAAACAGACATACTCAAGTACGGTACCAGTCGGCTGAATCCAGTATCAGTCGACTGTTCCGACCATTCTAAGTTATTAATCACCATTAGTTCTTTTCATTCATTTACCTTCCCTCCATCATATGTGTCATAGGGAAAATATACATTTAATAATCACACCATCATGTCTATTTGCACACATGTTTATCAACACATTATGAAAAATAGTGTCTCGTACCAGTCGGCTGGCTCATATGGCAGTCGCCTGTACCGACAGTTCTGTTCTCAATATTAATAGCATGTTCAAGCAATTTCAACTACATTCAATTCACTTTTGTAACATGGTATCAATCATAATAATTATAGTATCATTCCTACATTAGAAGTCCTGAGAAACACCCACCTTATAGGAAGAAATAACGAAATCCCGCAAAACTCCTCAAAGTAGAGAACGCCTTCTTGCTCCTTTGCTCCACACCGAGCTCCTCAGCAATGCTGCTTGCCTCCACAGAAAAGCTCCCACACAAACTCACAAATACTCTCTTATAATAATAATCTTAGGAAATTTTAGTGTAAAAGAGATAGGGAAATAGGAGGGGTATTTATACATAAACTAGAGTGAGATGGAGGGTTGAGATGAATTAGGAGGTTGGAAAATCAAGGGCTGAGATCCATTCGGGAGTTGAGAAACTACCCACACCCCAAAAGTAACTACCCATGACTCAAGTCCATCACTCCACAATCCGGCCAAGTTTGTGCCTTGTGCACGTGTACATGGAGTGCACGTGTACACACAAACCCCACTACACAAAAGTACATCAAATACCCGGAAAAGAGAAAAGAAAGATGCTACACATACAAGTTGTAGGAATTAAATAAATAAAAGGTTAAGTTTATGGGCTTAAATCCATTGGGCCAAAATAAATATTTTAAAAGAGAAAATAGATCAACATTGGCTTTGAAAAATGCTTTATAGGAAACAATATATTTTATTCATCATGGAGAAAATAATAGTCACATGCTACGCAAGCATACCAAATAAATAAATAATCTTTATGTATTAAGGAAAATCGGGGTATTACAATACAATACTTTCTTCAAACGACATACTTTATTGCTGTGTTGGACTGGTCTGTTCGACACAGCTGGAAGATCCATATAAACCTCTTCTATCAATTCCCCATGTAAAAATGCATTCTTTACATCAAATTGCTGCAAAGGCCAGTCAAGATTTGTAGCAAGTGACAGTAGGACTCGAACAGTATTGAATTTTGCCACATGTGCGAATGTATCTTCATAATCAATTCCATATATTTGAGTGTATCATTTGGCAACCAGCCTTGCTTTGTATCGCTCTATTGAACCATCAGACATATACTTCACCGTATAAATCCATCTGCATCCTACTGGCTTCTTTCCTGCTGGCAGCTCGACTATCTTCCAAGTCTCCTTCTTTTTCAAGAACTTCATCTCCTCATCTATAGCTGCTTTCCACCTTGGATCAATAAGGGCTTCCTGCACACTGTTAGGAATAGATACAGTAGATAATTGATTTACAAATTACTTATTTGATTCCGAAAAGTGGTGAGTAGATACATAATTACTCATAGGATATTTGACGTTACTAGTGGGATTAGGTTCATAAGTGGGTTTTGGAATACCTCTATTAGTATGGTGCAGAAGTTCTTTTCTAGGAGCTTCGGACAACGATGACGATTAGTTTTGGGGTTCTGACGATTCACTCTCACTGAAATTCGGTACTGGTTGCACTTCTTCAAGAGGGTCTTCTTCAAGAGGGTCTTCTTCCCTTGGTTACACTACTTCATGAGGGTCTTCCTCCCTTGCTAGGTCTTCATTCAAGTGTTCGCCATTATTTATATCCAATTGTTCGTTCTGAATGGTACTTACTTCATCATACCCAAGAGTCTGAACTTCACTAACCCCTTCATCGTACCCAAGAGTCTGAACTTCACTTCAATACTCCCCCTGAAGTTCAGTCGTAGAAGAAGAAAAATACATCTCATCTTTATGGAACACAACATCCATAGTCACAAACATTCTTTGAGTTGGTGGGTGATAGCACCGATACCCTTTCTTATTCTGTGCATATCCCACGAAAACACAGCGGACAGCTCGAGGAGTTAACTTATTGCGTTCATGTTGATAAAGATGAACAAATGCAACACATCCAAACACACGAGGTGACAAGTTGATGACTTTTGGTGCATTCACAGCTTCAGTTAATGCTTGAAATGGTGTGAGGAAGTTTCGTATACTAGAAGGAACTCGGTTGATTAAGTATGCAGCAGAAGCAAGGGCTTCCCCCCAATAAATGTGTAACCCCCATTCCCGATAATAGATATTTTTCGGTGTATTTTCTATAATTTGAATTTTTGTAAATTTATTTTGTGTTAAATTCGTTTTGGATCTTTATTAAAGTATTTTCTAAACAAAAATTTTATTTATTTCGAATTATGTTGTATTTTGATCTTATCTTCTACATCTTATTAATCGGCTATTTACATTTGAGCTTAAAACAAATATATTATTATTATGGGATTATTTTAATAAAATTGCTAAACCCGAATACTATTTTATTGTATAATTTATTACTATTATGATTATGATTATAAATTGTTATTTCATGATTTTCTATTTAAAAATCATATATTGGATTATTCTATTATTATACCGGATCTAATTTTCTTTGCGAATTTTCAAATTATTTTCAAGCCCAATTTATATTCTATTCATTTGTGTTGTTTATTTATTTATTGGGATTCAAATTTTTGTTCGTAGAATTCTTTGTTTTCGTGATTGGACTATTTTGTTGATTCTATTTTCTTCTATCTAATTGTGGGTATTTTTATTTGAACCCTATTGATTTTGATCTATCTCCTATTGAACCCTAAACCCAATTTGATTTGTTCTTGACCCAAATTATCTTTTATTGGACACTAATTCATCAACCAAGTACCCTAATTGTACCCTATAGATACAACCCTAATGCAAACCCTAATTTTTGGCACACAAATCAAAACCCTAGCTGTCTATTCTCTCTCCTCTCTCCTCTTTCTCTCTCCCCAAACTGAACCTAAATCCCTTTACGGTTCATATCTCACGTTCTCTTCTCCGGCCGATTCCGGCGCCCCCTTCGTCCAGCTCATCTCCGACGACCATCCCCTCAGTCACCGTCCTCCCATCGACAACCACCCTGAAACCCCCCTTCTCCTCTTCCGCTTCGATCGACAGCCAGAGCTCCAAAAACCCAACACTGCTTCCCTTGTACATTGCCGACCTGAGCCCAGAGCCACCCGTCGTTGCGTCGACCTGTCCCGTCGCGCCGCCACTACGACGTCTCGCCGCCGTCGACGTCAGATCCGAGCCCCCCTCTTGCTTCCTTTGATGCTGATTGTTGAGTTCTCCTTTTCTCTTGTTGTTATTGCTCTTGGATTCTATTGCACGTACACGTATTATTGGTGGGCTGATCTAGTTTGTGGGTTCGTTGCTTCGGGATTCTTATCCCATTATTCTTGGTATTCGTTTTCACCGATTAACAGGCAAGTCACCGTCCTCTTGAATTGCTAATTATATCAA
Organism: Hemerocallis citrina; assembly: GCA_017893485.1. Lineage (NCBI taxonomy): Eukaryota > Viridiplantae > Streptophyta > Magnoliopsida > Asparagales > Asphodelaceae > Hemerocallis > Hemerocallis citrina. Next base: position 185,778,789 of record CM030367.1, on the reverse strand, counting down.
ATTCAAGTGTTATTGAAATTCTTGCAAGTAGATCTCTTTGTTGTCGTATTATCCTTTGTTTATCTCTTTTGTTGGGTTTATTGAGGGTTTACACGAGCTAACCCCAATACTCTTGACATCGTGCCAAATTGACTCCAAAGTATTGAATCTTGCATACATCATATAGTATGGATATTAGGGTTACACAAATAATCACGATACAACTAATTATTCTAGAGACAATTGTTAGGTTGTATGTTGTTTGATCGTTTGATGATTGATTGATGTTAGACTTGTATATGTATGTGTTCTAATTTTTATTTATCATGTTTGGACGCCTATCATGCTAGTTACACAATTTATTGACTATAGAATCGAAACCCATCATGTTTAATTAATTTATGCCTAAGAAAAATACCCTAAGAACTGTATATGTTTGCTGACCTGAACTTTGATCGCTGTTTTCGAACCAGTAAATGACCTTAAAATAAAATACTTTCTGAATATAAAATGTAGCCCCGAGTGTCTAGTTTCCAATAACATCCAGAATTTTTTAATTCTGAGTTTTGTAGCAAAACTTATGCCTGTTTTACTGCAGCTGTGTTTTTACATTCCAGATTTTCAGATTCTCGTAACTTTCATGTTTAACCAGTAAAAAGGTTGATCAAATGATAGAATTTTGCTATGAAAATTTCCAGATTGATGCTTAAAATTTTTAGGAGCCTAGATTATATTTTTACTGAATTTAATATTGAGTTTCTGCTGATTCAAAAATTAAAATAACAAGATGTCGAATTTCTGCCTGAACATAAACCCTGTAAAGAACCATCTGTTTGACCTAGCTACTATTGTCGGAATTTGAACTTTAAGTATGCGTTGGAACCGTATGGAAGTCTAGTTTCCAGATTTTCTTACGGATTCAAATTTTGATTTCTGAGTCAGCGGGAAACTGCATTTCTGTACAGGTTGCGCTTGCTGTCCAGAATTTTGGATACCACTTTTTAATGAATTAATTATTCCTATATCGTATTATTGCATTAATTGATGTATGTATGTTGCATTGCATGATCCTAATGAGTTATTGTCATCATTATAAATGTCCTACTCCATGTTATCATCCTATTGTTTACCCTATTGATACTATTGTTCACCTCTTGTCCCTTAATTGCATATTGTGTTGTTGCATTGGTAAATAATTAACAAGCCGGGGTTTAAGGGTTGACTTTTAGTAGTGGACAATATAGGGACTGTACTCGGAGGAGGGGCCCGTGTTTCCGTAAATAATGTTCCAGCTATTGTTTTATCGGTGATTGTGGTTATGGCCGTAACCCAATCTATCGTGTATTGTATCATTGCCGATGACCGTACCTTACACCAAAAGGTGAATATTAATTATCGTTGAAGAGTACATGAACTGTAGAGCTTACTACTAAGTCTAAAACGTAACTTATTTGTATGTAGCAACCATGTAGTAAAAGGATGGATGCATGAAGTGCTACATTAGTTAGGATTAAAATAATTAATAGACTTAAGGATCACACTATATCGACACTGCATATTGTTCCTCACTGTTCCTATTGATATCGAATATTGGCTAAGTGTTACCATTATTGATCATTGATTGTTGTTATTGATATTGCATCATTATTATAGCCATCTCATCGACTATCATGATTATTGTCACATTTATTTGATTCCTATTGATCCATTGATTCATTATTATACCGTTATTCCATTGTTCCCTACTTTCTCTACTTGTTGTCCATGACTTGCTCTAAGGACAATTTTTCTTTTTTTTAGATGAAGTGTATACAGGTAATGAAGGAGAATTGCCTGTTAGAATTGGAGAACAAACATTTTGAAGATTTCTGCTTTTAAATTGCTTATTGGTTTAATAAACTTAATGTATTGAGACTTATTATTATTTGAATTGGATTTATTATTGTATTGGACTTATGTCCCGAATATTGTTATTTGTTTCCTGACGTTGGATTATTATTATTGTATTTGGATATTTTTATTTCTTCATTCCAAGTATTTTTGTATAAGATCATTATTTTTCATGCGCATTTGTTCTGTATTGATTATGTTGTTGAGTTAATCGGATAAACAGCTTATGGGTGACGTTGGTCATTCCCTGGGCCAATCTTACGTGCCTGTATTCCGTATTTTTGAGAAGCGGGGCGTGACAAGGTTTTTAGTGGTTTCAGAGTCTAGGTTTGGATAATATATCAGTCAAACATGACTAACGAAAGGAATTTTGGCTTTGATTGATATATTAATCAGATTTGGGTTTATATCGGTTTGACTCAACAGTATTTGTAATACAGAGATCAAATGAACAATTGATATCCAACTTACAATCTGGAAACTAGTTTCTTTTGATTCCTTTTTGATCCCTTCACATTCGGTTCCTTCATTTCTTGTTGTCTTTGATCCTTTGCATTCCTTGATTCCTTATTAGGTATGATTTTATTCTTTCATACTCATATTCTTTTGATTCTAGTGTCATCTGTTCTTCTTCCTGCTTGGTTCGTCGATCGGCATCGCTTGAGCTACAACGACATGTCTACAGCTTGGAGCTTCGCCATCAGAGCAGCACAACAGAAGTGTGGTGGGTCCATAACTCGCAAGTTCTAGGATTCTCTTGTTGTTCTCTTTCTTGTATTGTTTACTCCCTTATTCATACATTTGCATTTGTCTTCGTCCATTGAATCTTTTTTTAACATCATTCTAGATCACTTTATTATTATCCATGTCCTCTCTTTTCTGTTGTTGCCACCATTGTGTCTTCCGCTTTGAATTTCCTATTTTGTTACCAACAATTTTGTCTCTTTTCCTTTATCTCTGTTTTGTTATTCCATAAGTTTGCTATTGCTTTGTCCTATGAACTGCCTAAGCAAATTTCGAGGACAAAATTTTATTGTAAGGTGGGTAGGATTGTAACCCCCATTCCATACAATAGGTATTTTTCCTTGTATTTTCTATAATTTGAATTTTTGTAAATTTATTTTGTGTTAAATTCATTTTGGATCTTATTAAAGTATTTTCTAAATAAAAATTTTATTTATTTCGAATAATGTTGTATTTTGATCTTATCTTCTACATCTTATTGATTGGCCATTTACATTTGAGCTTAAAACAAATATATTATTTGATGCGGTTTATTTCTGGGAGACGTGTGGATGCACCAGGTGTGAGTTCGGACTCAATTTGTATTTGAAGGAGAAAGCTGCTCATCTGACGACCCTCGGCTGACCGGGCGGAACCTGTGGCGACCTCGAGGTGATTCGGAGATCTGGGCTCAGATAAGAGGATTCGGATCTGAGGTCTTGTGTACCTGCAGACGGTACTGAAACACCGGGGTTTGTCCCGGTGGCGGACCCTCCGACGATCTAGTCAGTCTCTGTGAGAGAGTAGCAATAACTAGGTGAATTTTAGTGGAAAAAGATTGATTACCTGAAAAGGTGGGTGAGGGTCTAGTATTTATAGAGAATTCCAATCGGGTTTGGATCCGCTTGGGGGCCGAGTCTGGACCCGAAAGCCCATGGGCCTGACGTGGCAGAGGGCCCAGGGGGTTTAGGGCAGACGTGGCCATACCAGGAGCGGTATAGGGCTGACGTGGCAAAACCCTGGGTGGTATTTGGAGCTGACATGGCTGATCGTGGGTCCTCTGTGCTTCTGGGAGAATCGGAGGGCCTAGGCTGTGCCAGGTCATCCCCCTGCTTCGCCAGAGAGGGGGGACGGCCCGTGGAGCTGTCATGGATCGGAGACCGAGGACCACTGAGGCTCATCGGATACGAGGAGGCCGGTTCTGTTGGGGTGCACTTGAGGTTCGGCGCCGACCCTGTAATGGTTCGAAGCCGGACTAAATTGCTATTTTTACCTTTCTTGAGTGAGAGTTGTATTGGGCCCTGGTTGGGCCTCCAGGCCATTTTTACCCTACCACACAAGCCCCCCACTCTTGCGGGGGTGCGGGAGCTAGCCGGGGAGGAGTGTTCATGGTCGTGGAAATGGGATGGGGAATCGCTGGGCCTTCATGAGGGGGTTGCCCTGAGGCTTCCTGGGAAGATTGCCTAGGTGCCAGACCTAACCTCGGGAGGGCGAGGGATTCTAGGTCGGCACGGTTGAAGGCGAGTCATAGAGCCTTCCTGAGAAGACTACCCTGGTGCTGGACCCGACCTCGAGCAGGCGAGGGACTTATGGGCCAACAAGGGGGGTGGCGAGCCGTTGAGCCTTCCTGAGAAGACTACCCTGGTGCCAGACCTGACCTCGAGCTTGGCGAGGGATTACGGGTCGGCAAGGGCGATGGCGAGCCGTGGAGCCTTCCTGAGAAGACTACCCTAGTGCTAGACCCGACCTCGAGCAGGCGAGGGACTTATGGGCCAACAAGGGGGGTGGCGAGCCGTTGAGCCTTCCTGAGAAGACTACCCTGGTGCCAGACCTGACCTCGAGCTTGGCGAGGGATTATGGGTCGGTAAGGGCGATGGCGAGCCGTGGAGCCTTCCTGAGAAGACTACCCTGGTGTTAGACCCGACCTCAAGCAGGCGAGGGACTTATGGGCCAACAAGGGGGGTGGCGAGCCGTTGAGCCTTCCTGAGAAGACTGCCCTGGTGTCAGACCCGACCTCGAGCTTGGCGAGGGATTATGGGTCGGCAAGGGCGATGGCGAGCCGTGGAGCCTTCCTGAGAAGACTACCCTGGTGCTTGACCCGACCTCGAGCAGGCGAGGGACTTATGGGCCAACAAGGGGGGTGGCGAGCCGTTGAGCCTTCCTGAGAAGACTACCCTGGTGCCAGACCTGACCTCGAGCTTGGTGAGGGATTACGGGTCAGCAAGGGCGATGGCGAGCCGTGAAGCCTTCCTGAGAAGACTACCCTGGTGCTAGACCCGACCTCGAGCAGGCGAGGGACTTATGGGCCAACAAAGGTGGTGGCGAGCCGTTGAGCCTTCCTGAGAAGACTACCCTGGTGCCAGACCTGACCTCGAGCTTGGCGAGGGATTACGGGTCGGCAAGGGCGATGGCGAGCCGTGAAGCCTTCCTGAGAAGACTACCCTGGTGCTAGACCCGACCTCGAGCAGGCGAGGGACTTATGGGCCAACAAGGGTGGGGGGCAAACCGTTGTGCCTTAGGAATGTTGGGCAGGGTAGCCTGCCGTCTTTTTGCGGAGTATTGAAGGTGCCCCGGGATCTGTGCGATGTTCCAATTTCCCAGGAGCCTTAATGGCGCTGTCTAATAAATGTATGGCGCATGGTCTTTCGTCGTTTGGTTTTCCCCACGTTATAAAAGCTGGCTTATGGGGGAGGCTATAAGTACCCCTCTCCGCAGCGGGTTGGATCACAGCAAGAGTGGTCTACTGGTCCTCAAAGGTGTCTGCTACGGCGGACGTCTGTCTTTTGCAAAATTTTTCCCTTGGTTGTGTTGGAGAGGTGGTTTCTCTGCCGCCCCGATCTTCTCTCGGATCTGATCGCTCTGATACGGCCGCCAGATCCAGGGGGGATCGGGGCGAGAGGGGTAACGACCGAAATTCGGACCAATAGATGAGTAGCCTCGGATTGGTGATGCTTCTGCCGTCTGGATCCTTTTTCGGGACAGACGACCCTGATATGGTTGTTTGGTCCGAGAGAGATCCAGACGGGAGGGGCATCTACCAAACCCCAGGCTTGGGGCCGGAGTGCCCCGGATAGGTGGGTCGTCTCCGATTGGAGGTTGGCCACTCTGTCTTCAAATAGGGCCCCAGGTGATGGCGGTTTCTGTCTCACCCTCGAACAGTTCGGGGTTTCGGCCGTCGAGGCTGTAAGCCCCGAACTGCTCGCGGGTGAAAGGGGAACCGGCCGAGTCCTGGAGCCCGGGGCGTCTGTCTAAGGACGGCGCCTTAAACCTTTAAGTAAAAACGTTCTCTTTGCCGAATGCCCCCTCCGAACTGACCCCCTCGTCTGGCTGCCAGCCTGGCGTTGGATGACGTCAGCAGCGCACGTTTTGAGGACGTGGCGTGATTTCCCAGGCGGCAGTTGCACGTCAAATAGGTGAACAGTTCTTGCGGGAATCGAGGAGTCGCTTTCATCCTTTATAAATACTCCCCCCTCTCCCCTTCTAGCCCACTCCTTTCTTGCCGCCATTTTTTTTTTTTCAAAAATTTCCCAACACTTTAGCGCTCGTCCCTGCAGCTTGCTGTACTAGACTCGCCCTTCCGAAGTGACCCCAGGTGAGGTGGTAAGTTTGTTTAGTTTTAGGCACAGATGGATAGGGCTCAGTCTGGCTCGTCAGCGTCGATATCTAGGGGGGAAGTGAAACCTATTTCCGACTCGACTTCGTGGGAGGAGCCCGTACTTGAGGGGGAGTCAGTATACGTCGAGGAGTCTTCCGATTCGGTTTCGTGGGAGGAACCCGTAGGTGAGGAGGAGGAGGTACATGGTGTGAGGCCGTTACGCTCCCGACGTCCCTTTGTGGTGGAGAGTAGTGAGTCGGGGGAGACGAATGATGGCTCGGGCGGCGTCCGCGTTTTGGAGTTGACTTTCGAAGAAGAGGGAGGCGAGGGTGGCATTGTAAAGAGATCCACAGTTCAGGGTGCGGGTCCGAGTTCCATGCCGACCGTCCTGGGGCCCTTATTCACTCCCTCGCCGGAGCGAACCAAGACGAAGAAGAAGAAGGCTCCGAGGAAGGCAGGACCAGGGACTGGTGGTTCGAGCCAGGCGCCCGTATATCGTAACTTGTGGATAGGTTCGCCCGTGCAGCTGAAGCCTTTCCGTCAGTATCCTGACGACCTATCCGATAAGGAGCTCTTCGGCGTGCAGGCTTCCTCGCCGAGTCGGAAGAGGGGGACGATGGACGCGATTCTAACCGTCTTGGAGGGTGGGGACTTGGAGGTTTTGCAGCTGGCGTACCACATAGGTCCTGGCTACGAATTGATGCTGCCGAGCTCTACTCTGCGCCCAACCGATCCCCTATCTGCTTGGTGTTGCGTCTTCCCGGTGGACGCCTTCATTTCTGGACTGAGGCTGCCAGTCCACCCGTTTGTTCGGGAAGTGTTGAACTGGGCCTCCTTGGCTCCGATGCAGTATGGGCCGAACTCTTGGAAGCAGATAATCTGTTTTGTACTGATGTGCGAGGCACGGAAGGTACCCCTGCGGTTGAACGTGTTCCGAGCGATGTTGATGATCAGTTCGGCGGCTGAGGGCATTTACTATATTTCCCCCCGGAGTAAGAGGAAGGTTGTACATAGCCACCCGGACTCTATTAAGGATTGGAAGAAGAAATATTTGGTGATCCGGAGTGAAGAGCCCTGGGACATTCCGACTAGATGGAACTATTCCAAGCCGAGCTATCCTGTGCCGAGGCAGGGGGATCTGTCGGCCGAGGAGTGGGGGTTTGTCGAGCGCCTCCGTTTGTCCCCTAGTATCGATTGGACGAAGGTGACGGAGGCCCATCTGGCGAGCGTCGGACTGAGCCCAGCCGTTCTGCGTATGTAGTTGTTTCTTTTCTCTTGGTCTTTTCGTGCTTTCCTGCTTATTGCTTCTTAATGGTTTTTTCCGCAGATATGGATGAGGCATCGATCAAAGCAAGGAGGCTCGCCATGAAGAAGGAGAACGCCGAGAAGAAGAAGGGGGAGGTGGCGAAGAGGTCGAGGGAGCCGCCCCTGGTTATCTCGAAGGTCCCGCTCGAGCCGAAGACTAAGAGGACTCGCTCGGAGACGAGCAAGGGGGCGGCCCCTTCGAGGGGTAAGGGTCCAGCGAGGGCGTCCGATCTTGACAAGGGGAAAGGTCCCTTGGTAGAGGTTGAGGAGGAGGACCCGGTGGTGGAGATGTTGCGGCAACGGTGGGCGCCGGACTGGTCGGTTCGGATGGGCGACTGTCTGACCGAGGAAGCCCAGGCCGTTGAGGTGGTGGAGAAGTTGGCGACCCCTCGTGATCGCCAAGCGATGGAGAGTGAGCCCGTAGAGGTGGCCTTTACGCGCCTGGCACAGGCCACCGTGCTGGTAAGCTTGTCGATCTCATCTTTCTCGTTAATCTTGCTTCGGGAGTTCTCTCCTTATCAGTGTTTTGTTGGTCGCAGGCTTGTATGCAGGGAGCTAATGTAAAGAATCTTTACGAAGCGTCCCTGTCGCAAGAGCGGGTTCGGGCGGACAAGAGCGAGCGGGAGATGAAGGAGATGCGGATCGAGCTCGAGGGTTCGCATAAGAGGGAGCAGAAGATGAAGCTCGAGCTCGAGGCTCAGGACGCCGAGTGGGGGAAGAGGGTGGTCTCCTTGAAGAAGAAGTTCGCCAAGGAGAAGGAGGAGTTGACGGCTGCGTTTACCAAGGAGAGGGCAGAGCTGACGGATGCGGGTCAGCGGATGGTGATCAAGGCCCAGGATGAGTGCTATGCGAAGGCCCTCAGCCATGTGAGGCACTTCTACCCGTCCGTCGACCTGTCCGGTTTCGAGTATGACATGGAGATTGAGGGGACACCGAAGACTCCTGCCGAGGAAGGGCCCGTTGGCAACCCGATCGCCGACCCTCCTGCGAACCCGATCGATGCCGAGGCGGGAAATCAAGTTGTGTAGTTTTATCTTTCTTTTCTCTCTCCTTTGATTGTATTCGCCTCCCGCGGACTGGCCACCGCCTTTTTTGTAAGAAGTGGTACAATTTATAAAAAGTATCTTTGACTGGCCAAGTGTTTTGACCTTGGGTATTTCCGAACCTCCTTGCTTATGTGCGTTGAGTCGGTACTCTTGCAGGTTGTGGCTTCCCTTCCCGAGGCGGACCCCCGTCGTCTCGATGCGGCGTGGCTTCGGAACGAGGTTGAGGCATTGGAGACCACTTTGGCTCGGTACCGTGAGAGGGCCCGTACTGCTGATGCTGCCTTCAATTATCACAGGAACATGTCTGAAGCCCTTGGCAAGGAGGCGAGCCGGCTGGGAAGGGCGATGCTGGATCGGGAACTCGACGGTGCGAGCCTTGGACCGGCCGTGTTGGGTGTCTCGGTCCACTTCTGGGAGGTTACTTCGTGATGTTTTTCTTGAGAAAGAAATGGAGATACCTCGCCATAATATCATGCTGGGTGCCTCGGCATCTTCCTCGGTCGGGTCGGCAAACGGAGGGGGTTTCCTCTTCGAGGCTGCTAGTGTAGCGTATGCGACCAGATGACGTCCAGAGCTCCGTGGCTGGGGAGTCGACCGTGGCTGAGTTTAAGGACCATTATAACAAGGAGAGGGATTTTAGTCGCTCGTTCGGAGTAATCCCGTTCTTCCAGTTTGAGATGAGTGGAGTGGTCCTGTAACGGTCTTTGTTTGTTTTCTTAGGATGAGAAATAAAACGGTACGAATAAAGAATCCTGTTCCTTCTTTGCTTCGGCTAGTGGTGTAGTGGACGATGGTGGTTACAAGGAGAGCCCACCGACCCGCGAGGGATCGAAGTGGGGCCTTAGGGAGAGTCCCCAGCTTGGATTCGGTTGGAGCCTACCGAGGCGTTGGGGACGATACCGGAGTGAGGACTCCGGCGCCGATTTCATTATCTGGCGTTTAGGGTTTTAACAAAAAGAGATCTCTTTCGTATAAGATACGGAGGGCCGCTAAGACGGTCCTGTACACATGAGTGTTTACACAAAAAACCTGTTTACATTAAGCCAGGTTAGAGCCTATGTTTGCCCTTCGAGGAGTTTCATCCGGCACTCGGCTTCGACTGGGGCCTTCTCCCACTTGGTGACGGATTTGGAAGCAGGGTCGTCCCTCTCAGGCTTGAACTTGACGACGTCGAGGGAGAACACACCTCCCCCAACGGTGGTCATGTAGCACGACCGCGCTGCCTCTTGGCTACCTCGGACAGTGCCGACCCCTTGCGGGGTGGGAAATTTGAGTTTCAGATGGTAAGCCGAGGTCACCGCTTGGAGGGAGCATAGTCCGGGTCGGCCGAGTATGGCGCTGTAAGCCGCCTTGACGTTGACCACCATGAAGTCCATGGACTCGGTCCTTTTGACAGGAGCCGATCCTGCGGTAACGTCGAGGGTGACAATCCCTTCTATCACGACAGGGACGCTGGAGAACCCATGCAAGGTGTATCCGGCCGGCTTGAGCCTGCCTCTAGGTAGCTTGAGATTCTCGAATGCTTCGAGGAAAAGGATATTAACCGAGCTGCCGTTGTCGACGAGGACTCGGCGAACCTCACAATTAGCCATGTGGAGACAAATGACGAGGGCATCGCAGTGGGGTAGGCGGACGCCCTCGAGGTCCTCTCCTGAGAAGGAGACCGGCATCGGTTGTATCTTGGGCAAGGAATTGTCGCGGACAGCATTCACTTCCCGGATGAAGGCTTTTCGGGAAGTATTTGAATTTCCTCCCATTGGCCCTCCGTGGACACAATGCAAGATGAAGGGCGTATCCGCGGCTCCCTCGGAGTCGGGATCCTGACCTTGGATGCGGTTCGGAGTAGGGTTCGGAGGCGAGGTCCTCCGGTTCCTAATGTCTCGCCGATCCCGTGGGACTTCTCGGGTGAATTCTCGGAGGTACCCCCTGGAGATGAGCTCCTCAATCTCGTCTTTCAGGGCTCGGCACTGGTCGGTTTCGTGCCCGTGATCTCTGTGGAAGCGACAGTAGAAGCGCTGGTCTCGGTTCTTGCCGTTGTTAGGCCGGGGGGGTAGTCGAACAATGCCTTTGTCTTCGATTTCTAAGAGGATGGCGGATACGTTATGTGTCAAGGGAGTGTACCTCTCGAAGCGGGGGACCGGCGGGACCTTCTTCAAGGCCCCTGCGTCCCTTGGAGCTTTCTTTGATGGTTCGACCTCTTCGACCTTCCGCTTTCCCTTCCCGATGGCCTCCTTGGTATCTTCGGGGTTAAGGGCCTCTTCCGCCCTAATGTATTTCTCGACCCTGTTGAGGAGGTCGGGAAAGTCGACGGGGGGTTTCTTTGCCAGAGAAGCCTTCAGCTGTCCATGACGGACGTTGTGCCGAAATGCCGCAGAGGCGACGCCCAGATCGAGGGAGGAGACCGATTTTGCCTCTGCGGTAAACCTCCGGACGAACACTCTGAGTGACTCCCCCTCTATCTGTCGGAGCCCCAGTAATGAGGCGCTGGTCCTTTCGGCCTTCCGGCTAGTGACAAAGTGGGCAAGAAAATTGCCCTCTAGTTGGTCGAAGGAGTAAATGGAGCCGGGGGCGAGCTTCGAGAACCATTCACGAGCCGGGCCCCGAAGGGTGGCCGGGAAGGCTCGGCACAGCAGGGGATCTGAGGCGCTGTGAATCATCATGAGGGTTTTGAAGCCCTCCATGTGATCAGCAGGATCTCCCTCGCCGTCGTAGGTCTCGAATTGAGGGGGTCGGAAGTTCCTGGGTATTTCTGCCTGGAGGATGGGGGCGGAAAAGGGAGGGCGGATAGGTCTGTACCCCTGAGCCGCTCTTTGGCCGTCGTCCCCTATGTGATCGAGGCGATCTTCCATTTCTTGGAGGCACCTTAGGAGTATGTCATCGTCCTCTGGCTGGATTGTTGATGGTCGGGACACGCTGGCCTCGGTGTCCGACCTGGTTTGGGATTGGAGGGTTTCTCCCCTGGGGGCCCATCGGAGAGCCCCAAGAATTTCTCTTCGGAAGTCCTGGAACTCCTTCTGAGTGATGGGGGCTCCCTCGACCCTGTTCGGTTGGCCTGAAGGTTGCCTTCCGATGCGGCTGAGTGCGGGCCTCCGTCTCTCGGGCGGTGGTCGTGGATGGTTCGGGGCCGGGTTGGAAGCGGCCCTTCCCCTGCTGCGGGTGATTTGACGGTTGACGATTATTCCTCGTAGGTCGGGCTGGACTGTACGGGTGGCACTTCGCCGGGATCCCTGATGGGAATCTCCGTGCCTTGATGCGCGTGGCCCGGCATTGGTATTTGGTGGGGGTGTGTCCCGTCGGTTGACGGAGGACGCGGCCCCCTGGCCTCTGGAGGCCATGGGAGTTCGGCTGTCGAGGTCGCTCGATGGTCGGGCTCGGGTCGGCTTCTGAAGCAATTTCCCACAGACGGCGCCAACCTGATGCGGTTTTTTTCTGGGAGACGTGTGGATGCACCAGGTGTGAGTTCGGACTCAATTTGTATTTGAAGGAGAAAGCTGCTCGTCTGACGACCCTCGGCTGACCGGGCGGAACCTGTGGCGACCTCGAGGTGATTCGGAGATCTGGGCTCGGATCAGAGGATTTGGATCCGAGGTCTTGTGTACCTGTAGACGGTCCTGAAACACCGGGGTTTGTCCCGGTGGCGGACCCTCCGACGATCTAGTCAGTCTCTGTGAGAGAGTAGCAATAACTAGGTGAATTTTAGTGGAAAAAGATTGATTACCTGAAAAGGTGAGTGAGGGTCTAGTATTTATAGAGAATTCCAACCGGGTTTGGATCCGCTTGGGGGTCGGGTCTGGACCCGAAAGCCCATGGGCCTGACGTGGCAGAGGGCCCAGGGGGTTTAGGGCAGACGTGGCCATACCAGGAGCGGTATAGGGCTGACGTGGCAAAACCCTGGGTGGTATTTGGAGCTGACATGGCTGATCGTGGGTCCTCTGTGCTTCTGGGAGAATTGGAGGGCCTAGGCTGTGCCAGGTCATCCCCCTGCTTCGCCAGAGAGGGGGGACGGCCCGTGGGGCTGTCACGGATCGGAGACCGAGGACCACTGAGGCTCGTCGGATACGAGGAGGCCGGTTCTGTGAGGGTGCACTTGAGGTTCGGCGCCGACCCTGTAATGGTTCGAAGCCGGACTAAATTGCTATTTTTACCTTTCTTGAGTGAGAGTTGTATTGGGCCCTGGTTGGGCTTCCAGGCCATTTTTACCCTACCACATTATTATTATTGGATTATTTTAATAAAATTGCTTAACCCGAATACTATTTTATAGTATAATTTATTACTATTATGATTATGATTATAAATTGTTATTTCATGATTTTCTATTTAAAATTCATATATTGGATTATTTTATTATTATACCGGATCTGATTTTCTTTGCGAATTTCCAAATTATTTCCAAGCCCGGTTTATATTCTATTCATTTGTGTTGTTTATTTATTTATTGGGATTCAAATTTTTGTTCGTGGAATTCTTTGTTTTGTGATTGGACTATTTTGTTGATTCTATTTTCTTCTATCTAATTGTGGGTATTTTTATTTGAACACTATTAATTTTGATCTATCTTCTATTGAACCCTAAACCCAATTTGATTAGTTTTTGACCCAAATCATCTTTTATTGAACCCTAATTCATCAACCCAGTACCCTAATTGTATCCTATAAATACAACCCTAATGCAAACCCTAATTTTTGGCACATAAATCGAAATCCTAGCCGTCTATTCTCTCTCCTCGAGTTCCTCTCTCCTCTCTCCTCTTTCTTTCTCCCCAAACTGAACTTAAATCCCTTTACTGTTCATCTCCCCCGTTCTCTTCTCCGGCCGATTCTGGCGCCCCCTTCGTCCACCTCATCTCTGGAGACCATCCCCTCAGTCGTCATCCTCCCGCCGACAACCACCCCGAAACACCCCTTCTCCTCTTCCGCTTTGATCGACAGCCAGAGCTCCAAAAAACAACACTGCTTTCCCTGTACATCGCCAACCTAAACCCAGAGCCACCCGCCGTTGCGTCGACCTGTCCCGTCGCGCCGCCACTGCGACGTCTCGCCGCCGTCAACATCAGATCCGAGCCCCCTCTTTTTGCCTTTGATGCTGATTGCTGAGTTCTCCTTTTCTCTTGTTGTTATTGCTCTTGGATTCTATTGCACGTATATTGCACGTATTATTGGTGGGCTGATCTAGTTTGTGGGTTCGTTGTTTCGGGATTCTTATCCCATTATTCTTGGTATTCGTTTTCATCGATTAACAGGCAAGTCACCGTCCTCTTGAATTGCTAATTGTATCAAATTCAAGTGTTATTGAAATTCTTACAAGTAGATCTCTTTTTTATCGTATTATCCTTTGTTTATCTCTTTCGTTGGGTTTATTGAGGATTTACACGAGCTAACCCCAATACTCATGACATCGTGCCAAATTGACTCCAAAGTATTGAATCTTGCATACATCATATAATATGGATATTAGGGTTACACAAATAGTCACGATACAACTAAATTATTCTAGAGACAATTGTTAGGTTATATGTTGTTTGATCGTTTGATGATTGATTAATGTTAGACTTGTATATGTATGTGTTCTCATTTTTATTTATCATGTTTGGATACCTATCATGCTAGTTACACAATTTATTGACTATAGAATCGAAACCCATCATGTTTAATTAATTTATGCCCAAGAAAAATACCCTAAGAACTGTATATGTTTGCTGACCTGAACTTTGATCGCTGATTTCGAACCAGTAAATGACCTTAAAATAAAATACTTTCTGAATATGAAATGTAGCCCCGAGTGTCTAGTTGCCAATAACATCCAGAAATTTTTAATTCCGAGTTTTTTAGCAAAACTTATGCCCGTTTTACTGCAACTGTGTTTTTACATTCCAGATTTTCAAATTCTCGTAACTTTCATGTTTAACTAGTAAAAATGTTGATCAAATGATAGACTTTTGCAATGAAAATTTTCAGATTGATGCTTAACATGTTTAGGAGCCTAGATTATATTTTTACTGAATTTAATAATGAGTTTTTGCTGATTCAAAAATTAAAATAACAATATGTCGAATTTTTGCCTGAACATAAACCCTATAAAGAATCATCTGTTTGACCTAGCTACTGTTGTCGGAATTTGAACTTTAAGTATGCGTTGGAACTGTATGGAAGTCTAGTTTCTAGATTTTTTGACGGATTCAACTTTCAATTTCTGAGTCAGTGGGAAACTGCTTTTTTGTACAGGTTGCGCTTGCTGTCCAGAATTTTGGATACCACTTTTTAATGAATTAATTATTTCTATATCGTATTATTGCATGAATTGATGTATGTATGTTGCATTGCATGATCCTAATGAGTTATTTTCATCATTATAAATGTCCTACTCCATGTTATCATCCTATTGTTTTCCCTATTGATACTATTGTTCACCTCTTGTCCCTTAATTGCATATTGTGCTGTTGCATTGGTAAATAATTAACAAGCAGGGGTTTAAGGATTGACTTTTAGTAGTGGATAATATAGGGACTGTACTCGGAGTAGGGGCCCATGTTTTCCTAAATAATGTTCCGGCTATTGTTTTATCGGTGATTGTGGTTATGGTCGTAACCCAATCTATCGTGTATTGTATCGTTGCCGATGACCATACCGTACACCGAAAGGTGAATATTGATTATCGTTGAAGAGTACATGAACTATAGAGCCGACCACTAAGTCTAAAACGTAACTTGTTTGTATGTAGCAACCATGTAGTAAAAGGATGGATGCATGAAGTGCTAAATTAGTTAGGATTAAAATAATTAATAAACTTAAGGATCACACTACATCGACACTGCATATTGTTCCTCATTGTTCCTATTGATATCGAATATTGGCTAAGTGTTACCGTTATTGATCATTGATTGTTGTTATTGATATTGCATCATTATTATAACCATCTCATCGACTATCATGATTATTGTCGCATTTATTTGATTCCTTTTGATCCATTGATTCATTGTTATACCATTATTCCATTGTTCTCTACTTTCTCTACTTGATGTCCATGACTTGCTCTAAGGATATTTTTTTTATAGATGAAGTTTATACAGGTAATGAAGGAAAATTGCCTGCTAGAATTGAATAACAAACATTTTGAAGATTTCTGTTTTTAAATTGCTTATTGGTTTAATAAACTTAATGTATTGAGACTTATTATTATTTGAATTGGATTTATTATTGTATTGGACTTATGTCCCGAATATTTTTATTTGTTTCTAGACGTTGGATTATTATTATTGTATTTGGATATTTTTATTTCTTCATTCCAAGTATTTTTGTTCATGAGATCATTATTTTGCCTGTGCATTTATTTTGTATTGATTATGTTGTTGAGTTAATCGGATAAACAGGTTATGGGTGACGTTAGTCATTCGTCGCTGGGCCAATGTTACGTGCCCTTATTCCGTATTTTTGGGAAGCAGGGTCTGACAAAATGAGTGGCATATTTTCATGGATAAGAGAAGCACGGACCACCTCGAGAAAGTGTCTATTTTTTTCTTTCCGTAACCCAATTCTGTTGAGGTGTATATGAGCATATAGTCTGGTGAACAATGCCGTGTTCCACCGAATATTGTTGCAGATTCGAACTCAGGTACTCTTCGCCATTATCACTTCTGAGAACCTGAATCTGTAATTTATACTGAATAATAATATGCTTGTGAAATTTCTGAAACAAGCCACTAACTTCACTTTTCGACTTCATTAAACAAATCCAGGTCATACGAGTACAGTCATCAATAAATATCACAAACCATTTGGTCCCTCCAAATGTAGTGGTTTTGGATGGACTCCAAACATCAGAATGAATAATCATAAATGGAAGAGAGCTTCTACTTGGATTTGGAGGAAAAGAGACACGGTGACCTTTTGCGAGTTCACACGGTTCACACCGAAAGGCAGAAATATCCAACTTCAAAAATAAACTTGGAAATAATTTCTTCAAATAACCAAAAGAAGCATGCCCTAGACGTCGATGCCATAGCCAAATATCTGATTTTTTCTTCTCATCTTCGGATCCTTCCACGCTTAGAGCTTGAGTGAACTTGCTTGAACTTTCAGATTCTAAATTGAGGTAATAGAGTTTCCCGTGACTAACCTCATAACCAATCATCTTGCGAGTCCGAATATACTTAAACACACAATGTGAATGCCAAAAGACTACAATACAATGTAAGGCAGTAGTTATTTGAGCAACAGATAATATGTTAAAATTCAAGGATGACACAACTATGACAGTGTCTAAGGTTAGGTTGTTTGTGAGAGGTATGGTACCCTCGTCAGTAACAGTGGCAGGATCACCATTGGCAGTGGACACAGTTGATTTAGTGGATGGTTAAAAATTTTGAACTTGTATAGAATCAAAAGTCATATGGTCGGTAGCACCTGAATTAATAATCTATGCATTATACATAACAGAGGCAGAAATATTAAATAACTTACCATCATTACCTGCAGTTGTAACTAATGTAGAAGCGTGTCCAATACTCTTCTCAGCTCCATCAACAACTCCAACAGCGAAAGTGGATTGGTTGCAAATTTTCTTCCAGGGATCCCTGCTATGATCCCAGTTCTCCGGATAGCCGATAATCTCGTAACAGCGAGTTTTGGTGTGGTCAATCTTGCCACAATGAGTACACTTCCTCGACTCATAAGAGGCATGTTTAAAGCCTCCTCCAATACTTTTAGTATGCAAAGCTTCATTAGTTTGTCCCATGGTGTCAGTACAAAAGACAACGGATCGGCAGAGGCGACAAAATCGGCACTGTATGGACTCAGATATGATTACTTTAATTAATCAACAGCGAAGCTTTCGAAATAAATAGCGAAATGAACTCAGATCTGATTTCGAAATTAACTCAGATCAGATCAAATCGAAGCTTTCGAAATAAATAGCGAAATCAACTTAGATTCCAACGACTGGCAACTCATATCTGACTTCGAAATCAATGGTGAAAACTTAGATCAGAGTTAGCAGCGATTTCGAAGTGAAGGCAGTGTTTTTGATGGGATAAAGGAGCCGGTAGGAGTTTCGAAGTCGAAGTTGAAGATCGGAGGTGGAACTGGTGCTAGCTGGTGGTTGTTGGTGGAGTGTGGCGACAGGATCGGGGGGAATTTTCGATGGCGATGGTGGCGTCGACAGTAATGGTGGTAACGGGTGGTGCAGTCGACGATGGTGTGGAGATCGAGGTGGTGTCGGAGGTGGCGACGAGTATGCAGCGGGGGTCTCGGGATGGGTTCTCAACGTCGATGAGGGTAGGTTGGAGCTATGACGGTGGAAGAAGATAGGGGTGCTGACGATGATGGAAGCTTCGATAGGTTCAAAGGCAGTCGTCGATGGCTGCGGTGTCGCGATGGCGACGGCAGCAGCTTCGACAGGACCGAGGTGGAAGAGATCGGGGATGAAGTTCGTCGGGATCGGGATCGGTGATGATCAGAGAACAAGAAAGAGAAGAAGAACAGGTTCGAATATTTTTTTTTTGCTCTCCACCAAGCCTAGATCTTGTTAGGCTCTCATACATTGTTGAAATTGAGATCAGATTGATTTGGGAAAAATAATATTTTTGTTCTTTTTTATTTTTCTACTGTATACATCTATATATAAGAATTACATTCTTAGAGAAGAAGAAAGAATATTGAGAGAAGATTCGAATCTGTTTACTATAGATTTGAAAACAGAATATACAATTACTATATTTCAACAGTCTCTCATGAAAAATTTTACAATATGAAAAATTTTATTTTTTCAGTATGTTTCGTTGTTCACCATTAATATTCTAAAGATATTAATGGAGCTCCTACCAACTCCCACCATAGCCCTACCTAACCCTTCTTCCCCCTCATCTCCTTCCTCTTCCTCCGTGTGCACCGCCGCCCATTAGCTTTGCTGTAGTATTCAGAACCTCTCCACCAAATCATACCAACAGTCCTACAACCATCCCCTCCTATTACTCTAGAACACTTGCTGAACCCCCCATTACTCATGTGCATCATGCTATCCTTGCTTGAGATGAGTGGGTGCGGGCCCAATGAGAGGGTCCGCCACCCACCCACTCCACCACCACCACTCACTAATCAAACGGAGCTTGAGCCGGCAAGGGTCACAGCTGATCACACTGTGCAACCTCCTACCACATTCCTTGCAGCTGCGATGGCTCCTGTGCCTTCCTCTATGGCATCTCCCTCGTCGATCTCGAACCCTGAGAAGGGAGAGACTTGCGAGCTCAGCCGAATTCGGTCCCCGACGCATGCACACTTACGTGCGCCTCCGCGTCATGAGGGGAGTAAAACAGCTCATCATAGCTCGCGAGGGGAGACTACCAGGGGACAGGAATCACATCGGAGGTATGATCACGTTGAGAGGAGGGCCCAACGAGGGGGTCCTCCTACTGGCCACTTGAGGCGTAAGAGAACCCCTCCCACTGAGCGCTACCAATCTCACTATGAGGGCCACTACCGGAATCGAGGCAGGGAGGATGCACAGAGGAAGCAAGCCCATCCCAAACCATACAACAATCCCATCACCACAACACACAAACAACACCTACAGCCATCCTACTACTACTCCAACTCTAGCCCTCACCATCGGCCTACCAGTCCCAATGACAAACAAAACAATCCTGACATCAAACAATCACACATCCAACCTCCTAGCACCAGAGCCAAACCAATTCACAACAGCTCTTACCACAACCCAACCTCAACCGTGCAACCTTTCCATCCTCTTAATCTCAATCACACCACCAATCAGCTCATTGTCCAGCCACCACCGGCGCACAAGTCACCCAGTTCACTAGTCGAGCGAGACACCGTAGAGTCCACGCTTGTCGAGACGAAGGGGGACTTGAATGCCGATGAGGAGGACGGAAAGGGGCAGTGGATCAAGGGGAGTAGAAGACAAAACAAGAGGCAGGAGAGTAATACCTACCACGTTTCCGACCAATCAAAGAAACAGAGGAAGGGGAAGCGCAGGCCGGCGCCGTGCTTCAACTGTGGGGATCTTGGTCATTACAAGTTCGAATGTACCAAGGAAGTACGATGTCTCAAGTGCATGAAGTGGGGCCACCTATCCTACGTTTGTACCAATGTAGTAGAAACTAACAGCGATGAGGAACGGTCAGTGAGCAGGGGAAGATCGCCGGAAAACCCCTCGGTGATCCGTCTAGCATCAAGCCTGGACATCATTAAGAACGAAGAGAAATGGCTGAGGCAATGGTGCGCCATCGCAAGAGTCAAGAAAGGGAGGCCGTCGGAGAACCATGTGATGCAGTCACTCACAGAGAGGTGGCCCATGAGAGCCCACGGTGACTGGGTCGCCAAAAAACTTTGCCACTTGCAATTCCTCATCTCATTTCCAATGCCGGAGAAAGTGACGGAAGTGATCAGAATGGGGACTGTGGTGTTTGGTCACTTTGAGCTCGAATTCACTGCGTGGTCTCCGACGTTTGGAGCTGAGCTCCTACAAGGTGAGAAGTTCTGGATTTGGATCCACAACGTGCCTCTACATTTTTGGAAGAAAGAAGCCCTCCAAGAAATTGTAGCGGATTTTGGCTCGGTGGTGGAAATCGACGATAGAACGGTGCGGCGATCAGAGTTAGTATCGGCTAGATTACTAATCAGATGCAGCGATATCACTCGGATGCCGAGATTCGCCAAGGTCTATTCGTTCGACGAATCCTATCTCATCAGGTTCATCCTGGACAAGAAAGTCGAAGATCCAAAGGAACTGCTGGCAACCAAACTCAACCCCACTCCCTCAGCTCTAAGAGACTCCAGGTCTTACAACCAGGTGGTATCGCCGAGTAAGGAGATTACCATCGACGGGGCTCACGAAATAGAGAGAGCGCACAGGGATATCATCAGGGCGGCACAAGCGGCAGGATCGTTGGCTTCTCCGAGCAAGGCTGGTAGAGGCAAGGCTCGTCCCGTTGGATCTAACGGTCAAGAGCTACCAAGAGCCCTCAACTCAGTAGATCCAACGGTGAACCAGTTTACCCACCTTGATTTGGAAAGCACAGAGATCAAGCGCGTGAGTAGTGACAAAAGAATGGCGCAAATAGAGGGTCAAACCCTGCAAGTCTCGGAGGAGGAGTGTGCTGTGAATCAGAGGGGTGGAGTGGGACTGGTTCCTCCCCATAATGGCAAAGCTACTTTTGATCGCAACATGCAAGCTTCCAGAGAGGGGTTGGTGGTGGATTTGGCCACTTCGGGAAAGAAGACAAGCGAGCACACTCTGTCTACCAAAGAGTGGGTTATCAATAGATGGTTCCCATCTGAAAAAGCTACTGGGGTTTCTGAGGAGCGTGGGGGACAAGAGGCAGCAGTTGGTCTAGGGAAAGAGGCAGAGGCCATTTTGGAGAAAACGACGAGGGTAGGTGTGTTAACCCAGAGCGAGAAGAGTTCTGGTGATGAAGGGGTGGGCAAAAGGGCCACACTTTTGAGGAGAGCTGAATGCGGTATAAGGTACAATGAGGAAGATGAAGAGAAAGACGAAGAAGCTCCCAATTGCGGTAAGAGTAGAGATAAGGACGCACCATTTAATGCGCCTTATTTTCTGAACCTGGCCACAGAGGCATCGCCCGTTAAGGAGCTGCCACGTGGAGTGTTGGGCAGCCCAAACGTCACACAAAAATATGTATACTCAGAGTTGGATGCACCCACCGATAGCCACACCAATAATAGACCGCCAGGTGTACTGAGCGGTAAGCATACCGCTTTGACTACCAGTGTGAAGGGCGGGAGACTCGAAGCAGGGGATAAGTTGCACCGCGGAGGAACACCCCCTTATCCGGTGGAAAGCTCTACTACTGGGAGGAGTTGTGTTCCAGTTATAGGCGATCATGGGCACATTGAGGGGTCCAAAACGCCTATTAAATTGCAGACAATCTGTAATTTTGAAAATGGGCCCAATGAGGGAACCATAACGGAGCACTCGATTATTGTTAGTAATTCGACTACATGCGGGCCCA
The DNA here is from genome assembly GCA_017893485.1 of Hemerocallis citrina. Classification (NCBI taxonomy): domain Eukaryota; kingdom Viridiplantae; phylum Streptophyta; class Magnoliopsida; order Asparagales; family Asphodelaceae; genus Hemerocallis; species Hemerocallis citrina. The sequence continues at coordinate 185,757,266 of CM030367.1, read as the reverse complement.
AGGAGGGGTCTGCGGGGAGGGGGCTTTCCTCACATCAATAGGAAACTCTGCACACTGATAGTGAGGAGGAGCGAGAGGGGCGACTCAATCTGGATGAAGAATTCTCATTTTCAGAGGAGGATTCAGAAGATGAAGAGTTCATTGCTAACACTCAGAGAGATGTCTCCCCTGAGATGGTACTATCCACTATCCCAGATTCTGCTCCTAGGGATAGTTCCGGAGTGTCTCAGAGGACAGTTGGGTTCAGAGTGCACCGCTTGCCCAAGAGGGCTCATGGGGAGTCCTTGGATGACTACCTTGAGGTAGCAGCGGCAGCCAAAACTGCTAAGCTCGATAATGGAGGTACGACTAATTTTTTAGCTTCCATTTTAAATTTCATGTCAGATTACGAGGTTTTTTTACTAGCCGAAACATGTAGGTTAGAAGTATGGGATTTAGAACGCAACGCGTTACTCCTCAACAAAATTAGGGGCTGGGAAACGGATAGGGTTCACACCAGTTCTGAAAATGCCCTTCGCGATGGCGCAGGGCCGACTATCATTCTCGAGGATGTAGCCGGCCCCGCACCTTCACCAACGATCTCTGATGACAATGTCCCCCAATGAATACACTTTTCTGGAATGTTCGGGGACTGGGGGATAGAGGGAAGAGAGATATGGTAAAGGATGTCATTAACAACTCCAAGGCGGATGTTGTAGGATTGCAGGAGACCAAACTCCAACACGGGCTCAAACTCAAAAGAGTTGGGGGTAATAGAATCAAGGAGTGGTTGTTACGGCCGTCAGTAGGTGCCTCAGGGGGGATTGCCATAGGTTTCAACTCGGATATCCTCTCCTGCATTGAGGTGCATGGCGGAACATTTTCTTTGACGGCCCGACTGAAACGACGTTCCGATGATTGGATACAGATGGTGACTGTTGTTTACGGGCCGAATGTGGCCACAGACCGAGAGGCCTTCTGGCAAGAACTGGCCGATATCCGACGACGCTGGTCGGGGCCCTGGATGGTGGGGGGAGACTTCAACATCACTAGATTTGCTTTTGAGCACAAGGGGAGAGGCGCCAGTGACAGGCACAGAGAGGAGTTCAATAGACTGATCACGGAACTGGAACTGATCGATATCCCAATCAATGATAGACTTTTTACTTGGTCTAATATGCAAGCGGCACCGGTTATGGCCAAGTTGGACAGGATTCTAGTCTCCATGGATTGGGAAGCTAAATTTCCTCTAGTTTCGGCTAGAGCGATCCCTAGGCCAACATCAGATCACACCCCGATCCTTCTCGATGCGGGAATTCGAGGGCTTCGAAGGCCCAGGAAATTTAGATTTGAAAAGGCCTGGTTGGAAATTCGGGGATTCCATCATCTGGTTATGGAGAATTGGGCGCTCCCTATGGCTGGCAGGGACGCGGCATCTCGCTGGTGTGGAAAAATCCGAAGGTTGAGAAAGAGGCTTGCAAGATGGAATCGATCTAGGTTCTCTACCATCTGGCATGCTAAGGATTCCTTTTTGGAAGGAATTGATGAGCTAGAGCGGATAGAAGAGTCTAGAATCCTTTCCCAGGAGGAGCGAAGCAGGCTATTACAATTCCGTGAGAACATAGCCAACCTTTATAGGCTAGAAGAGATCAAATGGCAACAAAGGTCTAGGATTTCGTGGCTCAAAGAGAGAGACGCGAATACGGCCTACTTCCATCGGGTTGCAAGCGCCAGAAGGAGATCCAATCTTATCCTATCAATTCAGACAGACTCAGGAACATCACAAGATGAAAAGGTGATCTCCACGACCTTTCAGACTTTCTATAAGGACCTCTTCGGGAGGAAGAATGACTTTAGGATCCCAATGAACGAGGACTACTGGCAGGAGTATCAGAATGACTCAGGTCAAAACTTTGCCTCGTTGGAGGCGCCTTTCTCAGAAATAGAAGTCAAAACGGCCGTCAACCAGATGGGAGCAGACAAATTGCCTGGACCAGATGGCTTCCCCATGATGTTCTTCCAAGTGTTCTGGGAAGAAATTAAAGGAGACTTTATGGATCTGATGGAAGAATTTTACCACAACAATCTGAGACTGGGAATGTTCAACTTTGCAGAAGTGGTGTTGATTCCCAAACGAGAGGAGTCCAAATGCGTGGGGGATTTTAGACCAATTAGCCTGATAAACTGCTCGGCAAAAATCATTACTAAGGTCCTAGCGATCCGCTTGGGAAGTATGATGGACAGTCTTATTAATAAAACCCAAACGGGTTTCATTAAGGGCAGATGTATACTGGACTGTGTGGCCACCGCTGAACAAGTTATCCACCACTGCCACAAGAGCAACTCCAAGAATTTCCTCCTGAAGTTGGATTTTGAGAAGGCATATGACTCCGTGGATTGGGAGTGTTTGCTGGAGGCGCTCAGAGGGAGAGGTTTCGGAGATAAATGGATAAGATGGATCAAACAATGTTTGCATTCTAGCAAAACGGCAATCTCGGTGAATGGGAGACCCGGTCCATCGTTCCCTTGCAAGAAGGGACTCCGGCAGGGAGATCCACTATCCCCACTGTTATTTACTATTGTTGCGGATGTGCTTAGAGGAATGATGGAAAACTGTCACAGAAAAGGGTGGATAACGCCTGTGGCGAGCAGCGACACTAAACAGGGATGCACGATACTACAATATGCTGATGACACCCTACTCTTCGGAAATGGCACTACAACTGAAACAATTTGCTTTAAAGGGGTCCTTTACTGTTTTGAGGCCTGGTCAGGCCTTAGGATTAACTTCCACAAGAGCGCGTTGGTCCCAATTACTCTATCAGAAGCAGAAGCACGGGAGCATGCCACCATTCTAAACTGTGCGACGGAGGAGTTCCCGATCAAATATTTAGGGCTCCCGCTCAAACCTGGGAGACTCACTAAGGCTGATTGGCTGCCAATTATAGACAGGGTGGAAGACAGACTGTCTGGGTGGAAAGGCAAAGCGCTCTCGCTCGGGGGAAGAGTGATACTCATCAACTCAGTGCTATCCAACCTGCCCATTTACTACATGTCGTTTTTTGAACTTCCAAAATGGGTGATCCAAAGGATTGACCGAATCCGAAAAAGATTTCTTTGGAAAGGGGCAGACTCAAACAAGGGAGGCTACCACCTTATTAAATGGAATATCGCATGTATGAAGAAGAAACATGGAGGGCTAGGTATCATTGACCTTAGAGATATGAACCTGGCTCTCCTAGGAAAATGGTGGTGGAAAGTGTTTCACCACTGTGGGGAAGGTTGGCAGGATTTTATTCAACCCTACCTTCGAGGAAAAGGGACGAGAAGTTTAGGCTTCCGGGTGGGACCCAAAACCTCCCGCTTCTGGAAAGGAATCACAAAAGCTACTGGATCGTTCAATTCAGCAGTTTCGTCTACTATTGGTAATGGGCGGTCCACCAGGTTTTGGTGGGACAAATGGTGTGGCCCACGGGCCCTTAAGGACAATTTCCCAGAGCTGTATGAAAAAACGAATCGACCGAATATGTCGGTGGCAGAAGCTTGGAAAAGAGGGACTTGGAAACCGTCGTTCCAAGGAATGCTCTCACCAGGTTTGCGTCAGCAACTGCGTGAACTACAGGCAAGAATTACCCAATCTGGGGTGCTGTGTGCCCAAGGCCCAGACCAGTTGCGATGGGGACTTGAGAAGAAGGGAGTGTTTTCGGTTAGATCCCTTTACCACCGAATTCACTATCGGGGATGCAGACCCAGCTGGGCAACGGTATTATAGAAGGCAAAAACACCCCTTAAAGTCAGAGTCTTCCTCTGGCTGGTGCTCAACAATGCTATACTCACCAGAGAGAACCTAGCCAAGAGACAACCTCAAATTGCGACCAACTGTGGATTCTGCAACACTCACACGGAAGATCTGAACCATTTGTTTATTCACTGCACAAGAAGTAAGGCCATCATGATAGAAGTTCTAAGAGCCCTAGGTACAAGTGACTACCCAAGAGAGTATGAGGAACTATGGGTTGGCCCCAAATTTGCATCAACCCGACACGACATGAAGGATGCGTGGTATATTGCCATTGCGGCAACCACATGGGTGTTATGGCTAGATAGAAACAATTTTTATTTCCGTGCTTCATGTAATTCTATTTCTAGTAACCTTACTCTCATCATGCATCTGATTTTCTTTTGGGCTACAACTGCTGCCTCAGGAGCGAGAGGGAGGATTGCACGGGTCTTCCAGGTGGAAGAATTTGACGATGAGGAGATAGAGTTCGGGCCGACTATGGATTGAGGAGTGCACCCGCCTTACAATCCAGCTGAGTCAGCGGCACTCTCTGTGTCTTTATAGGTTGTTTCATTTCCTTGTACTATGGTCTGGATATTGAAACCCACCCCCCCAGGGTTCTGTTGGGGGTTTATGTTTTATTTCCTGCACTGCTCCTTTGTTTTTTCCCGGTTCTGCGGGGTGTTTATTAATCTCTTATTAATGAAACAGGGTGGTGTTATTCCACCTTTTAACTCAAAAAAAAAAAAACAAACAGTCTCTCATGCTTCTCCATCCATCCCTATCGGTTGATGAACTTGAACCCGGCCTAAAAATATTAATGTAAGCAATGAATATATAAAAGATTTAATTAGTTTGGCCCGCCAATTATGCAAACCGTGTTGCCAACCCCATGTGCTCCCTCTTCCCTCCCTCTCAAGAATATCAAAAGAGAGTCCAACCATCCAAACCTTAATTTATTTTCAATTCTCTTGTCTTCTTCCTTTTCTCAACCAAACTAAAGTCTATCCCTTTATTCCCGTAAGTTTGTTTGTTTTTTTTAAAAGGGCGGCTTGTCTTTTTATGATTGCTTTTCATATCACTTTGCATGCGTCTCCTCTCTTTCCCACTCTATATATATATATATACACTCCCCTCCTTTCTATGTCTCTAACATAATAGAAAAACATTCCTCCTTTTGATTTAGAGATGATTAAGTTGAGAGGAAGCAGGTTGTTTAGGAGTTGCAGTTCTAAGAGTGCAGCAGGTGTTTGTGGCAGCACCGGCAGCGAAAAGGGAGGGAAGATAGAGTGGGAGGTGAGGCCTGGTGGGATGTTGGTTCAGAAGAGAAGTGGAGGGAAAGATGAAGGTAGTGATGTGATTCAAGTTAGGATTTCCACCGGATCGAAATGGCATGATATATCAATTGGAGCCACCTCTACCTTCGGTAAGTTAGTGCATTTGTAGTGTGCTACAAGATACAAACATATACCCGTTTAGACTATGAACTCATACACTTTATTTATTTGTACTAAAAGATGACTAATTTGGTCTGCAATTTTCTCACAATATGCATCAAATGATATGCAATTTTGCGTCAGTAACACAAATTGTATATTTAAGTTATAATTGTTGTTACCAAAATTGCAGGAGAGTTGAAGATGTTGGTGTCTCTAGTGACAGGACTAGAGCCAAAAGAACAGAGGCTTCTGTTCAAGGGTAAAGAAAGAGAGGACAGCGATCACCTGCATATGGTCGGGGTTAAGGATTCCGACAAGGTGCTGATGTTAGAGGACCCGGCGATCAAAGAGAGGAAATTGGGTGCACTTAGAAACCAGGTCTTTACCCCTTGTCATGTTATTAAGGTGTAACAGTTGTTAATGTTTGGCCTCTGTTTTTTAAAGATAAAGTAGAGGAGAAACTCTGCCCCTGTTTTGTATTTATACTAACAAAATGAAGAGGTGAGAGGCTTAGAAGTTAGAAGCAGGCTATTTAGGTGGTTTGTAATCTGATTAAAGAAATATATGTTTCAGTTTGATATCGGATTGAACGGCTGTTTTTTTTTTTGTTTTTTGTTTTGTTGTTGGACATAAAGGTGACCATCGGTTACGGATTTGATTAATGAAAAGTTAATGAAACAAAATAAACCATATCACATGAAACTACATGGAGAAAACTATTTCTAAAAGCCTAGTACCTCAGTTGCTATTACAAAATATAATCCTAAGATACCCATCGAAGTGAGCTACTACCGGGCCCTCCACCTTCAAAGGCTAGTATTGTGTTGTCGGGCATGAGCAATTTGATCAATTTCTTCTCTGTGGATTCTATAGTTTCAACTCAAAGATCAGAAAAAGGGTTTGCAAAGTAAATGCTAGCAAGAAATATATCAAGAATCTTTTGAAGTCTATTAGATTTGTTTGCAAGTGTATTGCACGTGTTTACTTTTACCAATTTCAAGCATTAGTCATTGTAATGTAAGTCAAGGGGCATTTAATGATATTTCCTAGTTTACAGTACGTAATAATTGACAAATGAAAGCATTGACATTCTAGTTGAACTGGAAGGTGGAAGCAGGCCCAGATGTGTTCAAAAATCAAAAGCTCATCACAACAAAGAGAAACTAAATCAAATAATACTTTATTTTAAATAGCATCTTCAACTACTTTTTGACAACATAAAACCTGAATTGCTTCAGGAAAATTAAATAGTGAAACAGAACTATGACAATGAGGACAATGATGCTTGTCATCTGGACCTGATAAAATTCAAACAATCAAGAAAATGCAGAGTCAGGCAGAATGGAAATCAAACACCACAAAAGCTAATGCGGCCAGTAGGGTGTACATCATGGCTCATAACTATCCAGCATAGCGAGGCACGGGCATACGTATCTGCTGATGGCACAAAAAAGGAAGACCTTTTGGTCCGTATCATCTTCGTTGCAACGTACAAGGGTACCTATGTTCAAAAGAAGACACGAAGCTCAAGCAATATGAAATTGAAATTAGTATCTAAAGAAAATACACAGTTCAAACATTATACACTGAATTTCAAAAACTTATAATTCAAATCATAGTCTTATAGACTGCCTGCAGTGTACAGAGGCAATGCCAAGAGTTGCTTACTTCGCTGAGAATTCTATGCACTATAAGTAATTGAACACATCATTTCCTTGTGTAATTGCAGTCAACATTCTTCCGAAAGTAAAGCACATGAGCAAATGTGTACATCTTAGTATTTCTCAGTTTCTTTCATTTTCAAGCTAAAGAACAACAGTCAGAGACTTGGAGTAGCATCAAACCTGATTTAGGTTGTCAACGGAATAATGCAAAAGAGTAGATGAAGAGGGAGAGAATAATAAGTGATTATTTCAACCATTTTTACATATTAGTTATTTTTATAGCATGTGCACGAAAGTAAAACTTTCACCTCTTTAAGAAACCACAAGTTAAACAACTAATTCTGGGTTTGTTAAAAAGTGAGGGCTTCGAAATGCTCAAGTGTTTTCAATCTTTTCTTCCTTTTTCCTCCTCGTCCACACCTCCGCTTTAGCTCTTTTGAGTGGAGTCGCTTCTTAAAAGAAGCCAAGCCAAGCTGAGTGTAATGTATATGCTATTTCTGTCATTTTACTTGTAAGGAACGATATACGCCAAAAAAAAGAAATGACTGTTTATGAGAATGAATGGTCTGTTTGGCCAGAGTAGTGAAAGCGGGCTAATTGAAGCCACTTTGCAGAAATGAAATCATGATTGAATTTGCTTGTTGGTCAGGGAAGAGTTAGTAAATGAACTTATCTGAGGGTTTTTTTTTTCTTTTCTTTTCTCGTTAACGGTGTGTTAAAGCCTCCCCCGTGTTCAATTAAAAAGATTTTAACAAAACATACAACTTAAAATAAGAATTATGGAGTTTATGAAACCCAACAGGCTGGGTCATGGAACTCATACTTCCCAATCAACAAACAAATAATACACAGAATCTAATTAAACTGGTCGACCGACATCGCCACAAAAAGTTCCCCATGCCAACCCAATATAACCTGAATAAGTCAAACAATGAACACATTCTCTCGTTCCCACGCTTGTACATCGTTCGTCATCGCCGCCACTCGCAACCACAACCCCCGTTGCCCCAGCAATGACACAAATGCCAACTTCAAACTCCTAAATACGAGAGACACCGTAGACACCTACCAATCTGACATGAACATGTCCTAATTGAGTCATCGTTCTCATTCCCTAACTTGACCACCGTTGACTGTCACTGCCACCTCGCAACGGGAGCTGCCGTCATTCCCGACGGTCTCACAAACGCCACCTCCAAGCCAATAGCTACCTAGTTTGTCCACCGTTTGCTGTTACCCACACTCGCAACTTGCCGTCGCACCGACGGTAACACGAACGTCACCTCCAAGCTCACTGGTACGAGAGAAAACCTAGGCACCCACTCAATTCAACTTGAATATGTCAAAGTGAAATCATTTCTCTCATCACCAAACTTGTCCATCGTTCACTATCACATCCAACCGCAACCGTAACGGCCGTCGCCCCCAATGGTAACACAAATGCCACCTCCAAGCTTACTGATACGAGAGAGACTCCAAGAACCCACCCAATTTGACCTAAATAGATCAAAGTAGAGCCCACCCAATTTGAAATGGAGAAATGAGAGCCAAAGTTGGGACTAACACGTGCTCACCGCGTATAAAAAACTTGAGTAAATAAAGAAAGAACCCCCCCCCCCCCCCCCCCCCCCCCCCCCAATCTTCTCATCCCACTTTCAATCTCCCCTTTCTTCGTGGAAAAGCTCTTGATCTACTAATTTCTCCCCCAAAATGTAATCTTTTATGTAATGCCCTGAAATTCAATTTCCTAGATAGGTGGTGTGCATATGTGGAACACACACAAGGTGTTCGATGAAATGTCTAAATGAAGTGGCCATGCACACAAGGTGTTCGATAAAATGCTTGAATGAAAAATTAAGAGGTAGAAGGAAATTTAGTCCCATATAAGTGGTAAAATAGGATAATCATGTGCATATATTATGTTGCTCATGATCCAAGAGCACTAATAAAGCTATAACACTTTTGGTGAGACAAATGCCCTGTGGTTGGGTCGTGGTTAAGCTGATATATGAACGTGTTCAGCCGACCTAGGCTCGGGGCGTTACAAAGTGGTATCAGAACCAACTTTCGACACCGATAGTGCATGAGATGGGGCTAGAGAACCGTGCACTGGTCAAAATAGACCAGAGAAATATACACTAGCAGAATTAGGGTACTTTACTCCACTCAGTTAGAAAGACGATCCTACACACACAAGGTGTTCTATAAAATGTCTAAATGAAGGATGACATGCACACAAGGTGTTTGATGAAATGCTTGAATGAAAAAGTGGGAGGTAGTAGGAAATTTAGTCCCACATAGGTGGTAAAATAGGATAATCATGTGCATATATTAGGTTGCTCATGATCCAAGAGCACCAACAAAGTTATAATATTTTTGGTGAGTCAAATGCCCTCTGGTGGGGTCGTGGTTAAGCCGATATATGCACGTGTTGAGCCGACCTATGTTCGGCGCGCTACATTTTTATTTAAAATCATACTTTTTTTCCTTTTGATTTCTTTGTAATTTAGGGTTTCTTACAATATCCCCCATAATCTGGCCCTACACGATGCACCGATTCAAGAACTAGGGTTTAGCACAATTCGCGGTTTAAGGTTTCTGATTAATTTCATGACCTATTGGGATTTTCCCTTTCGAATTGGTTTAGATTTTTGGATTTTAAGGGTTTCTTTGCAAATCGGATTAGTGGTGGGAGTGTGAAACCCTAATTTTGGTTAGTTATGTTTGATGATTTTGTAAATTTATGCAAGTTGGGGTTAATTAATTAATATAAATGATTTTCTGAAACTTGATTTCATAAACTCTGATTTATATTGTTAGACATATGCATTAAATTTACAGAGAATTTTTGAAAATATCTTTTAGTTAACCGGAAAGAGGTGTCTTCGGAGAAAAACGTGATCTCTATTACTCCTTCTATCCCAAAATGTATGTCATTTGGGGTTTCTTCACACTATTTAAAAAAACAATCCCTAAATTATCATAAGTAGAACAATCATTCTTCTTAAAATAGCTATTAAACGAGGTACTAATAGTAAACTTCCACAATGCCCTCTTATACAAGTTGTTTAGGTGAAAAATGAGTAGTTACTAATCTGATAAAAGAAACGATTAATGAACTCTTGAAAAGTTTAAACATTCCCTTGCAAACCTAAAGCGGCAAATAATTTGGGGGAAAAAGGTCTAGAATGAAATACATTATGGGATGGAGTAGTAAATAATAAGGTCATATGCAAGTTTTTAAATCATATATGTTGTTGAGTGTTTGGCATAAAGTTCTCTTCTGATCAAAGCTTAAAGAATGCAGTCGTTCCAGAGCCTTTGATTTTCATCACAAACTCTACTATGGAGAAGAAGGCAAACCCTCATGATGGGTCATTTATGGAAAGGTTTAAATAGCTTCAACAAGAGAAGCAAAAGAAGACTGCGTTTGTAAATCACAATTCCAATGCTTCAAGTGGTTCTTCAACCCTTGAAGAACCTTCGTATGATTAAGTCATGATGCTCTCGCTTTCCTGGTTATTAGCTACGAGTTGTAGCTATTACTATCTTTAATCACAATGACTATAAAGGGTACAATTAAGATATGATATTTTCTTTTGATTTGTATACTGAGTTTACCAATTGGATGTTGTTTTGCAGGCTAACAGACACACCATTATCCTTATGAAGGTCGCAAAATAGATCATATGTAGAACAATTTAAGGATTATGATTCTTTAAATCAAGCAGTGGATGGTAATTTTTTTTATTTTTTTTTATTTTATCACATGTAGATGACTACAGTACTTAACATGTGCACATAATTTTCTATAGCTTAGATATTTACATCTGTAACAGTAATATTCAACTTCCCCTTCGCGATTCTGCCTATAATGATCTAAAATATTGATATTTATATTATAATATTAAATTCTTACTATAATAGTCAATTAATAATGGGAAAAATATTTTGGTTCGTTACTTTTAAGCATGATCTCATTGTATTTTTAAGTTTATTTCAATCAATTTAGCTGTTTAGGCATCCTGTATTGTTGTATCTTCTTCTTTAACCTAATCTTTAATTTTCTTCTATAAAATACTAAATGTTTTTTATATGTGAAAACTAATGTTTATATGTTGTAATTTCTTATGTTCAGGGATTGACTTTTTGGGGTTTTGCAATTAGGACTTTTCCCACCATCTTCATGAATGTTTTGGTCTGATTGAGGTTTTGTTGGATTGATTTTTTAAGGAGTTAGGATTTGGTAGTTATGGTTTGGGCCCCGAAAATGGTAAAAAAATCTACTTTATCTATAAATTTGGATATGAATAATTGTAGACTTTCATTGTTACTATTATTGTACTTATTATTGGTTTATAGGATTAACAAAATGTTCTTCTTGCATTCAGTTTTTGTTGTTGTTGCAAGTTCAAGCTGTGAATTTCCTTAGCTTTCTCGAGTTATTCATTCCTTATAGTTGTAAATTCTCTTGCTATCTTCTTCATGATCATTGTCATGTTTGTGTAGGTTCATGTCGTTATATAAATAATTAACTTTTAATGTGATGCAATTAACTAAGTTTTCATATCATGTTTTCTTTTTATGTAGGCCGTCGTGTGATGTTCATGTGTTAAGAATTCAGACACTCGATGATGTGATTCCATATTGAAATTACTAAAATATTTTGATGCCACAATGGTGAAATTAGTACACAGTTTTCTTTGTTGGTTTTGTATTTACCTATCAATAAACAATAGTTGGTTAGAAAATAAATTTTGCATTTTAACTGTTTGGATTGAAATCTTTTATTATCATGAACAATTTATTTAAGTCATCCGTTGGATATATAATTGTGATTTAAGAATTTAGTCAAATGAAAGATTATTGTGATTGAGTTTGGATATGCCTGATTGCCATGAAATGCTTGAGTTTCAAGATTGTATATGCCTTATAATTATACAGAGAAAAAGTTGTATATATTGGTAGGTTCTGCCCGAATTTTTTATTGAATGTTATTGATGTTTTAATATATCTTTTGGTATAGTATGTACAATTTGCACATGAGGTATACTAGTTTTAAATAAAGAAATATAAAAACTATACAATCTCACCATTTTTCTCACCTGATTCGGAGTTTTTTGTAGAGTAGAACTATGTAGTACCAGACACGAGATACCATCCTACTGCACATTTGGGGACCATGGGTCCCATCATCTACGGAAAAGAGGTGTTTTTTTTTGTTTCACGAAAGGAGCTATCTAACCATTTCTAGGCTTTGGGGGTTTTTATTTTATCTAACCATTTCTAGGAAGAAGAAGGAGAAAAAAATGATGAAATAATGTATGGGGGTTTTGGTGGAGAAATGGCCCTCCAATGCTTGGAAGGTTAGGGTGGGGGGTAGGTAGGGTTAGGTTAGATAGGTGGGTGAGAATGGGGAGATGTGGAAAATTCTAATCCATATGCCTAATCCATATGCATGTATGTATGTATGATAACATATGCAGATACTTGTAATATATATATATGCAAATACAATTTATAAACATAAACAATTTATAAATATAAATATAGACATATAATCATAAACAAATACAATGTACAATACAATTTATAACATGTAATATGTTATCTTAATGTAATGTACAATACAATATACAATACAATATAATTTATATTAATATATTTTTATAAAATAACTATAATTATTTTGGGGGTCTTACATCACTCCCTCCTTAGAATTGTTTTGTCCTCGGATCGACACTGGGTGGGGAGAATTATTCATGAGTTGCTTAACAGCTTATGAAAAGCTTCCTCGACAATCTGGTTCCTGTTCACCGGCAACACTGGTCCGCATCCTGATACATCTGTTGTAAGTCGGTGGTCACTCCCTCCTTAGAAAAGGAACAAAGCCTAGTACGTAGCTTCAGTTGTCTAGACTCACTCCAAGACAGTTTGCCATCCTCGATGCACATTCTCACGATCTATCCACATTCTCTACAGACAAAATAAACAGATGCTTCTCAAGGCAAAGCACTAGGCTTGTGAATCCCTTATGCAACAGCTCCTTCATCTGCTGCGTAGATAATGTTGGAGATTTTCAGAATGGAGGAGTTGAATTTCGGTGGAAGAGGGAGAGGGAGGTCGGAGATAAGAAGTTTGAAAGGAAACAAGTGTGCGATTTTGGTTTTGGGGTTTTTGGATTTTGGGTTCGCGAGTGGGAGAAAAATAGATCTATAGTGAAAGGAGAAGAAGAAGATGGAGCCATTATTTATATGCAATCAGTATTATAAATGATGCTGCTATTCCAAAAATATCATCAGTAATGCGAATGTCGTTGTTGGGGATAACGGCATCTGTGATATGATTTTTTTAAACTTGCAATTTTTTTCCAAGTCAGAGAGTACACGATTGCAAAGAAGTTAACTGATGCCATTACTCCTAATAGTGGCATGTGAAATTTTTTTTGAAGAGATGCCGCTATTGGAAACAACAACATATAAATAACATATGCCGTTATTTTCAATAACAATCAATACTGACGTGTCCAAAACTAGATTGGTTGGGTATATATTTCTGAAAGTGGGTTAGATCAGTCAATATTTTCAAAAAGTGGGTCAGTATGGAATCTTTTTTCCTAAAATACCATCTCCGAAATATTTTGTTCTCTTCCCATATTTACCACCCAGGCTGTGCACGGGTTTTAAAGCAGCCTAAAAATGGGCCTCAATTAAATGGTGCATTTTTCAAGTGGGCTAACAAGTTAATTGGGCTCTCCATTTATTATATATTATCACAAAATAAGAATAAAACAAAGTTAATAAGAAGAGCCCAAACACAAGAGGAGAGCCCGACAAGTGGAAGTCAAATGTGACACAGGATTCATAAATAAATAAATAAATGGGACACAAAGGAAATACCTTCCCCCCCTAATTATTATTCAGTAAAAAGCATTTTATGATACCCTGATTATTTCTATATTCATATAGAAGAAAGGATGAAAGAAAATCTCATACGGATATGAGGTAATTTCCTTATATAACAAGACAATATCTATATATGGACGATCGACATCGACACAAAACTAGCACGGATAGTATTCAAACTGCATTTGCTAAATGGTACTCAAACAAACAAAAACTCGGTCCATAATTTAACTTCCTGTTCGTTGTGTATGATCGAACCAAAGCAGCAACGAACAAAGATTGTCATTACTGCACTGAGCAGCTTTGAGCTGACAGTTGCCATCTAGTCTTCAGGAAGTAACTTAGACACCAACTATCAATTGCAGTTTCAGGAAGCACACAAGTCAAACACCGCATCAGACACCACAGAACCGAATGCGGCCAATAGGGTGTGCATCGTGGCTCATAACCTATCCAGCGTACAGAAGCTCGAGCATATGAATCTGCTGATGGCACAAAAAACGAAGATCCACCTTTTATTGGTGCCATCTTTGTTGCTACGTACAAGGGTATCTGTGTTCAAGTAAACCCGCACTCATTATGCCGAAAACAAGAAACAACTATCATATTATATGAAAATGTTATACAGATTCATATAATCGATCTGAACAACTAAATTAAACATGTACTTTTTGTACCTAAATTTTGTGAATGCAGAGAACAAAATCACGCGCTAAAATATGAAAGAAATTAATAGATTCATATATCACAGAAACCTGGCACTGGACATCAATTCCCCTGTTCTTGTACTCAACGGACAGGCATCTCGAGAATTGATCAACATAGCTGGGAAAAAAAACCAAATTCAGAACTCAAGTTGCAATTTGAGAAAATCGTGCATTTTTCGAGTTGCAACTCCCTTGTAACAATTATTTACGATAACTAACTACATGGCCGGTTCAGAGATCCGGGTTGCCCTAGCTAAGCCCATGTTTTGTTGCACCTTAGTAAAAAAAATTAATAATAACAACAAAAAGTATAAGTAAAGTAAAATAAACTAAAATATATTTTTTGTTAAAAACATGATTGCATTAGCTTTTTATCTTAAACTACACCATAAAGTCAAACAAAATATTTCTAAAAATATTTTATGGTGAACTGGACTGACCTAGTGGGCATATAAGTAGGGTTGCCCAAGCCAGCTGGCATGTTGGGCTTACCCCTGGGCCGGTCGTGACTAACTAAAACGCCTCAAATGTGGTAGTTATAGATCGATAAACAGTTAGGAAAAATTAAATCAGTATTTGTCAAAAACGCCACAAATTGGCCGACAACTTACACTTTGGTAGGCTCAGTACTCTGAGTTTGTTTTATTAACTTCTTATTAATGAAACAGGGTATCCATACTCCACCTATTCTTTATATAAAATTTATTTTTTTTTAAAAAAAAAAATACCCTTCCAGTTTGGTAGCAGAATACACAGTGTAGAAAGGAAACGAAGGAAGCACAGAAGCTGCCCCTGATCCAATATTGACAACTGCGCCCCTCCCCCTCCACCATCCCTTTAATCACCGCCTTTGTCACCCACGTCGTCGCTTCCACATTCACTTATAAATTCCAACACCGACAAATTGACACATTGCACATTCACTTATATTTTTGGACACTTTATGTAAGTACGTGCAGTGTACGTATAACCCAGTTAACGGTTGGGTAACTCTGTGAGTTGAGAGTTAAACTTTGTGCGGTTTTTTTAAAAAGTCAGAGTTTTGTAACGTTTTTTAAAACAGCGCCAAACTATTGTGACGTTTTTTTAAATTTTGCATAATAAGAAACTGCCTATTTTTACAACCAACATTAATTTGGAAACATATTTTAAAAAAGTTTTAAAACAAATTATAAATTTTTTAAGATACGTTCGTTCTTCATGTGTAAGAGCATCTGTAGTCGTTGGCTATTTACTCATTTTTTGGGAAAAAAATAGAAAAAAAATGAGCTGCAGTGGTTGGCTATATACCCACATTCGGGTTTTGGGTTAATAGTGGTCCGCCATATTTGAGAGAAAATATAGGATTTTGGAAAAATAGCCGACGAAAGATGATTTTTTGTTCGTTCAAACGGACGAAAGATCATCTTTCATCACTGGGTTTTTTTATAATATATATTAGACAGGAAATGATTTCCCGTATGTTCGAATTTTTTATTTTTTATTTTAAAAATATCGACGGACGGGAAATCATTTCCCGTCCATTCGATTATTTAAAAAAAAAAGAAATGAGCAGGGACAAAAAATGAAGTACTGTCCCAGCCATTTCCTCTCATTCTTTTGGAAAAATTCCTATAGAATACACCCTGTAAAAATTTCTATGGATATAAATTAGGTTTCAATTGAAATTAATTAAGAATTAAGATTTATTTAAACTTTAATATGATTTAATTAGGATTAATTTAATAGTAATTTGGAATTAATTAGGATTAATTTTTTTAATTTTTTTTTAAAATACAACGGACGGAAAATGATTCCCCGTCTATTGATTTTTTATTAAAAAATTTAAAAAAAATTAACGGACGAGAAATCATTACTTGTCTATTAATTTTTTTAAATTAAAATCCAAAATTTGGGTTCAAACGAACTACAGCTGAAATCATTTTTTCCTATTCTTATGTACCAAAGACCCAAAATTTGACTTGAAACGACTACAGATGCTCTAAGCAGTAGAGTTCTATTTTTTCTTCTTCAAACTTTATCTAAAATTTACCATCAATTAATGCTAGTTATGTACTCTGATATGCAAACTTAATTAATTCTTTAATTTCAGTCCAGATATTCATGTTATCAATTCAAACTTGAACATGTCTAACTTGGTTAACTAGACAATTTCAAATTAATTTCCCTCTCAATAATTTCCGCCAGTATTATAGTAACTACCTTTTGATAATCATTCTAATAACTACCTAAATATAGACTTAGTCATTCATTAATCCCGAGTTCTACTCCCACTACCTCCACTCTCTTTTCTATTTTAACCAACTCTCACCACATCTTCTCCCTTTAATCCCTCATTTGTATACACCATTAACCAAAGAGAGCTCAGTGAAAAAATATATCAAAAGTTTCAAGATATGGCCTCTCTGTTGGTTAATATGAGCTTCATTGTGCTAATTTCGATCTCCATCTTCGCCATCCCGGCCATGTCATCCGAGTTTGATGTGGGGGGAACTGATGGTTGGGAAGTGCCGTCGCTCAAGGACCCTCAAATGTACAACCAGTGGGCCTCCAAAAACCGTTTCCAGGTCGGCGATATCGTTAGTAAGTCACAATTCTCCATTATCCTAAAGACTAATTTATCAGAATGTACCATAAAGTATACTCTGCTTTATTGCAAATTACCTGTTACATGTAAATATAAATATCGGTAATGTTTTCTTATTAGCCATCACAACTAGATGTGAAAGCTAAGATCATCTTTCTTTTATATTCTCGTCTTTTCATATCGAAAATATGCAACTTTTTAATTGAATGAGGCTCCAGGATATTTGCAAATAACACAAAATGGTCGTAAGAATATTTTCTAAATATCACCCTTAGCTGCTTCTTGTCATGTATATTGTCAACTCTTTAGACTTTATATATGTAAATAAAATCAGAAACAGAGTTTCATATATATACATGATTCATTAATCACATCTCATGTGTTTGATGGCAGAATTTGCGTACAAGAAGGATTCAGTGATGGTGGTGACAGAGGAAGAGTACGAGAAGTGCAAGTCGACCCGCCCCATCTTCTTCTCAAACAATGGAGCAACCGAGTACAAGCTGGACCATTCTGGAAATTTCTACTTCATCAGTGGCGCGACTGGCCACTGCGAGCGAGGACAGAAGATGATCATCAAGGTTATCAGCCATTCCGACGGTCCTGGCTCTTCACCTCCTAGTCCTGACTCGAGCAATGTCATCCCAGTTTCGTCTCTGGCCCTTGCTGCACCTCTACTCGGAACTTTTCTTCTTTATGGCTTCTAACTGATGATGATGTGGGAGTAATTAGTTATCTTAGGGTATTGTTTCTTTAATTGTTTAGGATGATTCTTAAAATGAAAAGAAAAGAAAAAATTGATGTTAATTAATTGTAGCTAGGAAGACATTGATGTGGAGTTGGATTTGGCTTGTTTGTGTTTAATTGTAGTCTTCTTACTTTTTATTTATTTCTTATTTTTTAAAACTTCTTAAGATTTTGAAAGAAAAAAAAAACTAATTTCAAAATTAGGATGAAGAATAAGAATATATCTTCATATGGGCTTGCCAATTAAGGTTCTGCATTGATATGATTAAGTTGTTAGCATCAGCCATTCTATTTAATTATTATGTAACCCTTTCGATAAACATAATATATGTTGTTCTGTGGTAGGATTAAAAGGTTATGATAAAATATTTGATAATTTTAGCTCTGCCATCTTTTAAAAAAAAGTTCTACCTATGCCACTTCTCTTAATTTCGACGAATATATCATCAGTTCAGACTCAAATGACTATATTAATTCTGAAGAGCTAATACAAACTCTAAAGTATGGAATTTTTTATTATTTTTTTGGAATAAAATTCTACTTGGCTAGCTTGTCTGGAACTGATATTTTTTTTACTATTATTATTTAGAAAAAGGTGATAAGTAGTACAATAATTATACATCAATCCGATCCTAGAACGGAACAGTCGAGAACGATTACAAAGCTAAACCTACACTTCTAACTACTTCTTTCCCTAGCTACACATATAGACGAAGCATCACCATGTTCTCCATCCTAACCTCCAGAACTGAGATATGTCTTTACTCATTCCAATTCTTTACCATCGGAGTTACTAGCTACTGAGACATAAACAATAAATGGCATATTCTTGTACAGGAAAGTACAATGATTCATTTTCATGACAACCTTTAAAGACATTTTTTTTGTAGTAAAACCTTTCATGGCATTAATAAATCAATGTTGAAATTAAGAACCCACCTGATTACAGCCTGGAATGATGAAGCAGCCTGATATGAATATTTTTTCTTAGAGAAATAATTGATTGAGTGCCACTAGAAACAAAACAAAAACAGAACAAATAGACGAATGGAACAAAACAGAGATTCTGACCATTAGCAATGGGCCTAGTTTATGATATTCCAGACAGATCACTTTCTTTTGTAAGATATTACATTCAAGCCCGCACTTTATGACAAATTTATACAATTCTTCCTTATTATAAGCCTCATATTTTTCAGTTGCGGCCTCTTAGAGCATCTGTTGTTGTTGTCTTTTTACCCAAATTTTATAAAAAAAATTGAAAAATTGGTGCTGTAGTCGTTGTTAGCTATAAACCCAAAATTTGAGTATTTGGTGAACATTGGTCTGCTATATTTGGTAGACGACATAGGAATATCGAAAAAATAGCCAACGAAAGATGACATTTCGTCTGTTCGATCGGATGAAAGATCATCTTTCGTCGCAAATATTTTTATAAAAAAAAATTTCGGCGAACCGTTCTAATTTTTTTTAATTTTTAAATTTCATCCGTTCTATTTTTTTTTATAAAAAAAAATTCCAGCACGGACGGAAAATGATTTCCCGTCTGTTCGAAATTTTAAAAAAAAAACAGCACAGACGAGAAATGATCTCCCGTCCCAGCCCATTTCTTTTGAGAAGTGTTGAAAAAATCCTATAAACTATAGCCTATAAATATTTCTATGTGTATAGATTAGGTTTTAATTGAAATTAATTAAGATTTAAGATTTATTAAGATTTAATTAGGATTAATTTTACAGTAAATTAGAAATTAATTGGGAGTTAATTTATTTTATTTTATTTTAATTCTTAGACGGAATATGATTCACCGTCCGTTGGTTTTTATTTAAAAATAAAAAATAAAAATTAATGGACGGGAAATCATTCATCGTTTATCGATTTTGTAAAATTAAACTCCAAAATTTGTGTTCAAACGGCTACGGCTGAAATTCAAATTTTTTATTTCTATATGCCAAATGCCCCAAATTTGAATCGGAATGACTACATATGCTCTCACATATATATTGATGGTATTATTACCATCTTTTAATTCCAAAAAAGAAAAAAAAAAAAAAAACTTACCGACACATATGTACTAGGTGGTTCAAGGAGGATTTAAATGACTACAATAATCTTTAATCTCTAATCTCTAAATATTATAATAGAAGAGTTGTCATTTGTAGACAACATGTAATTTGTATACATTCAACCTCAATTAAATTTACATCACACAATTAGAAACCTGTGATTTGTATGCATTCAACCTCAATTAAATCTACACCACATAATTATATTAGATTTAACCATAATCTAACTAAATCTCTCAATTAAATCCACACCACACAAGTAGATCTAACCCTAACCTAACTAATTCTAAACCACACATCCTAATCTCACCCCAACCTAATTAAAATTCAATTAATTATTTAAATAAATAAAAAACCCACCCTCCTCTCCATCTCTCCCAAAACTCCCTTTCTCTCCCCAAAAAAACTCAGATCGATCTTTTGTAGGCGTGCATCACACATATATTATACTATTATACTAGTAAGAAAAGAAAAGAAAAAGTGCATGTAATGGACGAACAGGTGGAAATTTTGTAGAAAAATTAAATTTATATTTTAATTAATTTGAATACTCACTAGAATGATCTAAAAGCCTTAATATTCTGGGACTTTGAGTTATCTATATAATAAAACACAAAGCAAGCTATCAAGTGGCTCACCTTCAATCTCCAAAATTGAAGGCACAAATCTAATCTCACAAAATACATTCCTCCCCCCACCAACCAACCAAAAAAAAAAAATTACTTTGTTACTATCTCTTTTCTCTCTTCACTTTTTCATATTTATCTCTTTCTCTCTCTCCCTATCTCTCTCTCCCATTCTTTCTTTATTTACTTAGAAATTTAGATTTTAAGATTTCAAGTTTGTAAATTTTCAGAATTTTTATGTTTTTTTTATTGCACATGTTATATTGAAAATAGCAAATATCTTTTCAACAGTTAAATTTTATCATTTTCCACACTTATAGTTCTAAGAAATTAGATTTTACACTCTCATTTATAATTATTTTTCAACATATACTAATGGAAATAAGGACTTTTATTTACAACTAATTATTGTTATACTATTCAAACTTGAGCTACATAATTATTGTTTTCCTGTTTACAGGAATTTTCGTGTTTTGTATCGTTCCGAAGACGAGCCGTAGGCACGTGCGCACGGGCGCACGGGCAAATCTACTATGTCAATAAAATTTCAGAGTTACTTTTAAGTCTGTTTTTTAATAAAAGTTATCTATATACACTGTGGAATTTGAACCGCTTTAAATTTGTTCTAGATGTGATGTCCGAGTTAATTGTTTTTTTAAGGACTAAATTTAAAAATATTTAAAAAAAGGGACAATGACCAAAATATTTACAATTAAAGGATAGCTTTTAATTAATATTCTATGCTTTCTATCCTATAGATTTTTCTATAGGATGTGTGATCTTTCTGCAAATTTAAAATTTATTTTTGTAATATATTCTATTTATCTTATTTAATTAATTTTTAACTACTTAAATTGTACTAAATATTTTGAGAAAACCAGATGGGAATTACTTACTTAGAAATAAGGCTCTGATACCAACTAGGATTGTGAAGCGTGAAATCACCTGAAAAATAAAATTAAACAGAGTATCAAAAAACTTCAAAGATGATAGTTTCATGTAAAATAATATTCTTCGAAATAATGTGCATTGTCTATCTCAAAAATATTAAAGTAATCAAGCATGAGTTCAAGATCTCGCATAGATTCTGATTCTGTCTCAGATATTTTACTACTATCATATGGGAGTTCTTGGAGTTCTTCCATATGTCTATTTCCTTCTTCAATATGTTTCATTTTCTTCTAAAAATTGTCTATATGTTGTTGTATGGCTCCAGATATAACTACTAAATTCACCATTTTCATAAAATAATAAAGATCTTTCATAATGTTACCGCTAAATCTGGTGTGGGGGTAAACAGACAGTATTTGTGGATTCTTGGAAAACTTGAATAGCAAACCTGAAACCTGTTCAGCCGGAGTTTGACCGTTGACTCCCACCGTTCACCTGCAAAAAGTGCGAGACACCGGGGTTGATTCCGGCGACGCACCCTCTGACGCTAAAGTCAGTAATCAGGAATGATTATGAAAGAGCGTAAATTGGCAAAAGATTGATTACCTCTTAATGGTGATGGATGGGGGGTATTTATAGCCACATTTGGGATCAAATTAGACATGTAATCCCTGTGTTTAGATAAGGAATGTAATCCCTAATTTCCAGTGAAATGATAGATATGAATCAGGGCCGTCAATTAGGATTAATCAGAAACCCTAATTCTATCCTGCTGGATCGGGTTTGCAGCGGGTAAAAACCTATACCCGGTTGGAGATGGATCCGTTCGCGGGTTAATGAGTCTTTGAGGAGGAGAACCAGTATCCGCTTCGGACCCATTGGTAGGCAAAATTACCATTTTACCCCTAGGCTTTAAGATTCGTTCCTGATTTGGACGGTTCTGATTTAACCCCATTTTTAGCCATATCACATAAAAAGTTAGATCATCAATTATTTGGACATTTATATTGCTAGTTTCTCCAGGATTTATCTGATTTATTATTATAGTTATTACTCGTTGTACATTAAAGAAGAATAATTTGAATTCATAAGAATCATTCATGCTTGTTACTCTACGAGGATAATAAACATAAAAACTAGCATTCTATTATTTCCTTGATAATTAATCATTAATTCAAAAAATTCTAAGGCAAGACTGAAACTATTATTATCCATTAGTCCTTTTTAGCAACTTTGTGATTTAAAACAACAATTATAAAATCAGAGTAGAGAGAGATTTCTAAGGATACCCTAAAAATCAAAACAAAACGGCCCATCATGCTTCCGACCTAGTTAAATCTCTTTGAGCTGCTCTGTACCAGTTACTACCAGTGGATAAAATACCTCTGGTATGCACCTCGAATTCAGTGTTCCTTTTACGTTCCTCCCATCTCAGGACTACTATGCTCTCTAAGAGAGCTTCATCCAAGATATACGTCTGGAACAACTAGTAGCACTTCAATACAGACAACCATAACTTAGCCGTTTCTTGCTACTAAGTGTACAGCTTAACTATAGAAGGTTACAAATGAGTCTTTTTGCAAGATCCTTCAGACAGAGTCTTACAAAACTCTCCATGAGGGTAAAAAACTAATTATTCATACCTTATATTCTTCAAGAGCTTAATAAGAAAGATAGTCTTTATTGATTCCACTTTCTTACAGACTCTCCTTACAAGCTTATATATAATTTTTTTCACTCTAAATCTTCTCCCTTCTCCCTTGCCCAGCCTCCCCTATTATAGAAGAAGGGATGACTTTACATTAGTTACAATTATTGTTTTCATTACATGACTGCTTACATTATAGATAAATAATTAAGCCAATTACGTCACTACTTACGTTAAAAATTCTTTTCTGGCCAACATCTTTACGCGTTTCACATCAGAAATAGCTCTTCGTCAACCTTCTCTTGTTCTTTTCTGCATTGTCCGCATTCATGTTGTGGTTCCATCATCATCAATTTATAGTAGTGGGACAGTTGTCTCTTCTGTCATTGTCATAGCTCCTTTATGTAGAATTTGGTACCAGCTGTCAAAAACTTCTTTCTTTGACTGTGGTTGTTTAATCTTTGCTATGCTGTAAATCATTAATTTCCGTGGGTTAGGACTATCATAGGTCCATATGTTACTGTCTCTATTTTATATGTCCTTCAGTTCAGAATACATTGTTCTAAATCCCATAGCTCTTCTTTCTCGGATCAGTTTTTCAAATTCTTCATTTTTATATGGTATAATATTAGTTGCTCCAAACAAGATTTGTGTAGTCATCCCTATCTTTATAATATGCTCAGCGGGTAGTTCTTCATCATCGTCAAGGAATTCTGGAATAGCGGAAAATACCCGAACGTATATTTTGGAGGCCTTTGTAAGACCAAAATAACTTTTAGAAGATTTATATACTTCTCTTGGTAGCTCGCTAAGTTCTTCACATTCTCGGAATGGGTATATGCAGTGGATAAGTCCTCTTTTGAACAATACTCTTACTGTTTTTGGATTTGCTCCTGGAAGTATGATCACTTTGTTTAATGTTGTTGAAAAATAGTTTTGATAAATTGGTTGACCTGAGTGGTCTGGCATAATTTCTTAATATTGTAAAAATAAATCATTCTTGGAGTATTTTGGAGGATCTGAGAGTAAACTCTCTTTGTAGGTAGTAGGCTGTATGGATGTGGAGTTTCCTTCTTGTGTGGTTTTTTTTTTGTGACATCACTTGTATTTTGTGGGTTAATAGTTTCACTTAATTCGCTCATTTTTTCAATATGTTCTGCATTTATATGTTGATAAAATATACTTTGAAGAGCACATATTTGCAGATGTAGTTGGTTAAATGCTCATTTTAATTGCTCCACAGTCTCCTTTAGGTAGACTATATCTTGTTCTATATACCGGACTCTATTTTTCATCCTGTAAAAATGAAATTTTTAGTTTCTTGATACGAAATCTACTAGGATGTTATATTTTCCTTTTATATTTTCTATTGAGAAGTCATAATGTGCTAATTCCATTTGCCATCGTATCAATCTTTTATTTGCTATAGTTGGGTCTATTATTTTGTTAATCCAACTCTTTGCTTGTGTATTGTCTGTCTTTACTGTGAATTTCGTATGTATTTGCATGTATGGTAGTAGATATCCAAATCTCTTAGTATTTTTATTTTGTTCCTTATAATTTACTACCATTCGAGATTTACCTCTTTTTTCTTCTGAATGTTTTCTTACTATGAATATTGGTGATGAATGTGGACATTGTAATTTTCTTATGTAATTATTTTCCATTAATTCTTTTATGTGTATTTTGAATTCTTCTAGATCTGTTGGAATGTGTCATATAGGTTTAATTTTTACTATTTTGTTCTTATCTATTAACTCTATATGTGCTGTGGGTTTACTTAAGTCTCATTTTGTAAAGGGGTCATCTCCGCACAGATCTTCTAATTATTTTTGTAAAATTTCTTTTGTAGTTATTTGTTGGACTTGTTAATTCTAGTTTTGTTTGGTAAATATTGATATTCACCACGCTGAATTGAAGAAATTCTGATATGCGTCAGGTCAGTCCTAGAATAAGGTTGGGTTATTCTAATTGCTATTGCTTGGTGTCTACAAGGTTGTAAATATAACGGATTTATGTGATATGGTTATAGCATAGTATTGTTGGAAAAAGTCATTTCCTAATAGCACATCATTATTCATATCATCAAACTGGTATATTAATGGTATTTTTGGTATGTAATTTCCTATTTGTATATTAACATTTTGTTAATACTTATCAAGTATGATAGTTTATCCAGTTAATCCAGTAATTGCTTTTTTATTATATCTATCTTGTCTCCATTTTAGTAGTATATTTCTGCGGCATAGGCTAGTGTCTGCTCCGGTGTCTATTAGACTATGATAGTTTCTTGATTTTTATCCTTCGTAAACAAATTCTGTTAGTATGTATAACGTGTTCTTTGTTGCTCTTAATGGATTCATTTGCTCAATATTTTATTTATTACTATACTTTTATTGTTTACTGTTACTGTGATTTTTTTCTTCTTGAATTGAGTAAGGTTGTACTGATGTAAGGAAGTCGGTTCCTAATAATATTTCATTAACATGGTGTTCTGGGTCTACATGTAAATGTAATAACATTTCATTTCTACCATTTATCCTCAGTGGCAGTATTATTTTATGTACAATTGGATGTCTATTATTGTAATAGTCTAGGTAGTAATATGGATTTTCTAATGGTATTAATTATGCTGTCTTTATATTTATTTGTTCAATATGTGAATTAGTAGCTCCTGTATCTACTAGGGCTACTTGTTTATTCTATTTTCCATTTTCATAATATTCTATTTCTATTTTGAATTGGTTATTGTTCTGATTATCTAATGTATTTATTATTGGTATGAATTCCAATGCTTGTTGCTTGTTTCTTATTGATAGTGATCTCTTTCCGAACTTTATTTTTGATGCCTTTCCTTTTGCAATTTCTTTTGCTTTATTAAAGTCAAATTCTATATAATTTGGTATAGTTATTGTAGGATTTTTTCTAATTGGTTTGTATCTTATAATTTCGCTGAATAGCGGTTCTATTTTAAAATTATCTATATTTCTATTTTTTATTTCATGCTTACCAGTGAAAGCATAAATATTTATTATTTGTATACTCATAACTTTGCTTTTCTATATCATTTTTATTTCTGATAATCTGTGGTACATGACTAGACTTTTGTCCTTATTTTCTTCGGCCATGCTTATCTATACTATTATTAAGCAAAGCCTTATTTTGCTGGCTTTTTACTATTATACCCTCACAAACATAAAGGGCTAAAAAAATATATAGGGGTATAAAATGTAATTTACATGCCTAATAAATGAAACTAAATCAAGAACCAGTTTGAGTTAAATCTGTTGAAGCTCAAAAACCGGTAATGTCAGTGAATTAATGTCTTTCTGAATTCTGAATTCTGATATACTGTCAAACATCAAGTCCTCAAATTGAAAGATGTGTTCAACATAGGGCACGTAGTCCCCCAAAGTAAAGAAAGCCCATCAGGTTGCTGGTTTTTGTAATAGCATCTTTCATTTAATTGAATGCTATCGGAATTCAGAAAGACAGAAACCATTTTCAAGGTCAATACTTTTCCCGGAAAAAAAAAACATTAATTCATCTTTCATCTATACTATTATTAAGCAAAGCCTTATTTTGCTGGCTTTTTACTATTATACCCTCACAAACATAAAGGGCTAAAAAAATATATAGGGGTATAAAATGTAATTTACATGCCTAATAAATGAGACTAAATCAAGAACCAGTTTGAGTTAAATCTGTTGAAGCTCAAAAACCGGTAATGTCAGTGAATTAATGTCTTTCTGAATTCTGAATTCTGATATACTGTCAAACATTAAGTCCTCAAATTGAAAGATGTGTTCAACATAGGGCACGTAGTCCCCCAAAGTAAAGAAAGCCCATCAGGTTGCTGGTTTTTGTAATAGCATCTTTCATTTAATTGAATGCTATCGGAATTCAGAAAGACAGAAACCATTTTCAAGGTCAATACTTTTCTCGGAAAAAAAAACATTAATTCATCTTTCATTTAATTGAATGCATACCCATTCATACCTCTTCATCCCCTTTATTAACAGCAACCCATTCATACCTCTTCAACCCATTCGTTTTCATTTATTTCCCCTTATTCTTCTTCTTCTTCTTCCTGGTCAACCCGAACCTTCACCCTAACCATAAAACCCAAATTCGATTCGTTCCAATCGAATTTGATGCAGCAAGCTCTTCTTCAGCAACAGCAATCGCTCTATCCTCATCTCATCGCTCTTCCTCAGGTCTTAAAAACTTTCCTTTTTCTAAGTATAAAGCTTTGATCTTTATTCGATTCCAGTTTAGGGAAAGGTATAATACAAATAATTTTTTTAGTTAAACTATTGACTGATGATATATATCGAAGATTATCCTGAACGAATAAAAACGTTTCATTGTTTTCTGATTAGGTTTCAAACTGTTCAAGAGGATCTATATCTTCTGTTTTTGGTAGTATATCTTTAAGTGAATACATTATATAGGGGAAAAAAATCATTTGTTAAACAATTGAAATATTTAGATTTGAAGTTGATAGAATGAAAAACACTTCATAGCTTGCGTTGTAGGTAGTAGTGTATATTTAAGCAAATACATTATGTATACTATTATTAAGCAAAACAAAAATTATATCCTCACAAACATAAAGGGCTAAAAAAATATTAATTTTCAGTGAATTATGTAATTTAACAGTTATTTTCTATTCGAATTATGTAATTTTTTTCATAGTTGCTGCATTTAGTTGTTGTTGATTTTGAAGAGGTTAAGTGTTTAAGGCCACATATATGTCATCCCGAGCATTGTTTGAAGGTATTAGGTTTCAAACGCTTTGTATGCCAAAAGGCTGTGAAGTGAAAGCAAAATATTTCAGCAAAAATGGTTAGCCAATGTTATCACTAATTTGGTGTAGTTGCCTGCCTACTGCAATTGCAATAGCAACTCCCATATAGAAGTCAGTAATTAACTCACCATAAACCCAGAAATTCGAAATCAATATAACTTAATCTGATCGAAATTGCAATATATATAGATTGGTTATTTATAGATAACATCACTAATATCTTTCATAGGAATTATACTTAAGCCTTAAAAAAAACATATATTGCAGGTGTTATTTTCCGGCAGAAAGCCAAATACAAAAATTTTCAACAATAATCATTATCTTTCATAGGAATTATCCTTCAAAAGAGTTATTACAATACTTAGAAGGGGGCAGTCATACTTATTTGTCAGAT
The DNA here is from genome assembly GCA_017893485.1 of Hemerocallis citrina. NCBI lineage: Eukaryota > Viridiplantae > Streptophyta > Magnoliopsida > Asparagales > Asphodelaceae > Hemerocallis > Hemerocallis citrina. The sequence continues at coordinate 185,729,022 of CM030367.1, read as the reverse complement.
AACTTTCATTTTTTAATATGAATGTCGAATGTCAACTTCCTTTCCATAATTGAATTTGTTATTTTTATCATAATCTATGCAGTGGTTGACTGGACATATATTGGCGTCATTGTTTTAGTTTTCTTCTACCTTATAGAACAAAGTTTCAGTCGACATATTTATAACTTTGATTCTGGGTTTGAGGACAGTATAGGGTTTAATCAGAATGCAGCAGCAAGCGCAGTAAAGCCAGCAAGCTTTGATGCAGCAAGCTCTTCTTCAGCAACAGCAATCGCTCTATCCTCATCTCATCGCTCTTCCTCAGGTCTTAAAAACTTTCCTTTTTCTAAGTAAAAAGTTTTGATCTTTATTCGATTCCAGTTTAGGGAAAGGTATAATACAAATAATTTTTTTAGTTAAACTATTGACTGATGATATATATCGAAGATTATCCTGAACGAATAAAAACGTTTCATTGTTTTCTGATTAGGTTTCAACTGTTCAAGAGGATCTATATCTTCTGTTTTTGGTAGTATATCTTTAAGTGAATACATTATATAGGGAAAAAAAATCATTTGTTAAACAATTGAAATATTTAGATTTGAAGTTGATAGAATGAAAAACACTTTATAGCTTGCGTTGTAGGTAGTAGTGTATATTTAAGCAAATACATTATGTATACTATTATTAAGCAAAACAAAAATTATACCCTCACAAACATAAAGGGCTAAAAAAATATTAATTTTCAGCGAATTATGTAATTTAACAGTTATTTTCTATTCGAATTATGTAATTTTTTTCATAGTTGCTGCATTTAGTTGTTGTTGATTTTGAAGAGGTTAAGTGTTTAAGGCTCAGTTTGAAATTGAATATGAGTTTAACTTCTTTGTGTATGGTAGATTTCCAGTTATGATATTGTAGATTTTAAATATTTAACAGTTATTTTCTATTCACATAATGGGTTCAACTTCTTTGTGTGTGTGTGAGTAGTTGGGCGGCGGGCGGTGAGAATGGTAATATACATATAAGTTTGAAGAGTTTAAGGATGTAAGAGGATGCACTTCAACTGTGCCATTTCAAATTTTAGTTTGTTGTACATAATAAAAAATAACTCAAATCTTCTATGACAAACTACTAACAAAGCAGTTGCTCAGATTCCAGCAAAACATGTTTTACAAATTGCGATAATAGTTATACAACGACTGCCTGTATTTATTGTATAGGTTACTAGCTTCTCAAGACTGAAGGAAACTGGAAATTTTTGAAAAATACGGATAGATAAATTCTGCAGTGTGGGAGAAAAAAGACATGTAAATAGGAACGCTTACAACATACATTTTAATAGAGTTTTACGTGGGACAGTGACCATCATACAATTAACACTTTATGGGGTGACCAGACAACTATAATGAAACCAATATAATTGATACCCATCATTACTTATATACTGCTGTTTTCTTTAAGAAATACCAAAGATGAGGTATTGGGTCATAGAAATAAAGTTAGACATTTTCAAGGCCATCTTCATGCATAATAGTGAACTGATTTGTCATAAAAAAATGCAAGTGAACTGATTTCTCTGCCATTTTATATAGGAAATGCAAAATAGGAAATGCATTTTAAATGATAGAGAAACAAAATAGGAAATACATTTTAATAGCCATGGTTCTTTTTATGTTTGTTAAGGCTTTTAATCAAGTGTTGGTTTGTCCCATGGAGACCAAATTTAATATGAAATCTATTTATACTTCAAAGCATATATTATAGATTATCATATAGATTATTTACAATATTGATACTCTTTTTGCTAGATGAGACTTGCTATTCATTTGTAATTTCGAGTTATGGGAATACATTGATCAATGTTTGTTGTGAATAAACCTTTTTATATCACTCAAAATGAGATCATTATATGTGATGTTATTTCGTAAAAAACTGGTTCTTACTTTGAAATAATCAGCTCACACTATTTGTTTCTCATACATAGGATTCTGCTCAGGGGTTTTAATAATCAGCTCACACTGTTTGTTTCTCATACAAAATCCCCACTGAGAAGATGCCAAGAAATGCCCGTTTGAGTAATATTAAGAGACAAGCAAGATCTGCATCCCCATATCATGTAGTATCTAATAATCAAGAAGGTATCCTCCCGAAACTACTATTCTTTTATAAATTAAAATCATTGTCAATGATGTTCTAATTAATATGCACCTTTCAACAGTTCATCATGGCAGACATAATTCTACGACAGTTCATCCGGCAAGGAGACGCCATAACTGTGCTAGAAATTATGTCGACATAAACATGATGCCAGTACACGTGTTATCGGAATCCAAATTCTGCGAAAAATGTGGTGCTAAGTTGTTTTCAGCTGAAACAAGAGAGATATGTTGTAGGAATGGAAAAATCTCACTACCGCAACTTACAACGCCTGTCGAATTGAAGATGTTATATACTGATCAGAGTGAGGAGGGAAAGCATTTCAGACATAACATTCGGACATACAATCATATGTTTGCCTTCACTTCGATGGGAGTTCATTACGATGCAAGTCTCGCCAATGGCTGTGACAGAATTTATACTTTTAGAGCCCAAGGGGCGATATACCATAGGATAGGAAGTCTACTACCTGTTCAACGCCCTAATTGGATAGGTAGTCTACAACCTGCTGGACCCCCTAGGCCAAGATATCTACAATTGTACATATATGATACTGAGCATGAAATTGAAAATAGAATGAGGGAAAATACTGGGATGCGGATACACATAGTTGAAAAACTGAAGACGATCTTAAATCACCATAACCCTTTCGTGCATCAATTTAGGCGAATGGCTGTGAGAGAGGACTTACCAAATTGTAGATTGTTGCTTAAAGACCATTCTTTGGGAGGTCACCAGTATAATCTTCCTACAGCATCTCAGGTTGCAGCAATTATAGTCGGAGGTGAAGATCTAACAAACGTTGGACCCCGAGAGACGATTTTGGAAACAATGGAAGGCAACTTACAGCTGATTCCAGACACGGTCGGTTATTATGATCCTCTCCAGTACCCACTTTTACTTCTGTATGGGAACTATGGATGGGATGTCAACACCCATTGTTTAAATGGACATCAAGTTACCTGCCGGGAATTTTATTCGCATATGCTTCAGGTAGTGTACTAATATGAACTATATATATTCCTCTTTCATACGATACTGATAAATAATGTTTTTGTTACAATTACAGATTAGAGCAAATAATACATCAATACTACTTCGTGCCGGTAGATTACTACAACAATTTATTGTTGACACTTACGTCAAAATTGAGATGCAAAGGTTACGGTTTTTGCGGGTCAATCAAAAAACTATTAGAGCGGAGTTGTACCAAGGGTTACAAGATTTATTCAATGCGGGAGTACGAAATGCAGGTATGTAATTAGTAGATTGAAAAGTCTTCTTATTTTTTCCTTTTCCGCCTGTATTTTACAATGAATGGGTAGCTAATAGATAAATACTTTTCCAATGTATTTATAGGTTCAACCGGAAGGAAAATTATACTTCCCTCTTCGTATGTTGGTAGCCCGAGAGACATGTATAATCGGTATCAAGATGCCATGGCTTTGGTTCAGAGGTATGGAAAACCGGATCTATTTATTACAATGACATGTAATCCATCATGGGATGAAATAACAAATGAATTGTTCTTGGGACAAGACCCTCAAGATAGGCCTGACTTGACAGCAAGGGTTTTCAAAGCAAAGCTAGAAGAACTAAAAAAAGATATCTATACTAGCGGAGTTTTAGGTTATGTTGCAGCTCATGTCCATGTAGTCGAGTTCCAAAAACGTGGATTGCCCCATGTTCATATGTTGGTCATTCTGAATGAACAAGACAAACTGAATAATCCTGACGAGTACGACCACATTGTACGGGCAGAGATTCCAGACCCAAATGTTGAACCTGAACTATATGATATAGTTAGAAAGCATATGCTACATGGACCATGTGGTATAGTGAAACCAAATTCTCCATGCATGAGAGAAAACAAGTGCAAAAAGGGATATCCGCGCCAATTTGCGGAGCACACAGTACAAGGAGATGATTCGTATCCATTATATAGAAGATGTGATAATGGGATTAGTATAGAGAAACACGACATCTCCTTGGATAATCGATGGGTGGTTCCATATAATCCTTGGCTTTTGAAAAAATATAATTGTCATATCAATGTTGAAATATGCTCCAGTATCACGGCCGTGAAGTATTTATACAAGTACGTATACAAGGGACCAGACCGAATCTCTTTTCAGATACGTAGAGAAACAGATCAAAATGATGAGATCTCACAGTTTCTAGATGCACGTTGGGTTTGCCCACAGGAAGCATTGTGGAGGACTTTTAAGTTTCCAGTGCACAAAATATATCCAAGTGTGGTAGCTCTTCATATACATCTTCCAAATATGCAGCAATTGACATATTATGCCGATCAACTGCTCGATGATGTTCTCAATGATGTGCAAACTTCAAAGACAATGTTGACTGAGTTTTTTCAAAAGAATTCAGAAGATCCTGAAGCAAGAAATTTATTATATCGAGAATTTCCAGAAAAATATTGGTGGGTATCTGGAGAAAAAAAATGGCAAAAGAGAGCAACTACGCAACGAGCTATCGGTAGACTTTACACGGTTCCGCCAAATGAAGGAGACCGATATTATTTGCGCATCCTACTGAATCATGTTAGGGGACCAGTCTCATTTGATGATCTTCTTACAGTAGATGGGGTATTCTGCTCCACTTTTAAGGAATCAGCTGAAAAGAGGGGGTTCTTAGAAAATGACAACGGCGTACGAGAATGTTTAATAGAAGCGGCAAGTACACATATGCCATCAGCGCTCCGGAGATTGTTTGCTACACTTTTGTTGTATTGTCAACCTACTGGTGTGCTACAGTTGTGGACTGAGTTCCACCCATATATGATGGAAGATTACTCTTCAACGAGTACCGTGAATGTGAATTCAATCATGAATCGTCTATTACGTGATCTGAACAGCATACTTCAACAGTATGATAAATGTAATGCAGATTATGGTCTCCCTGTACCCACATTTGATGATTTTACAAGCGGATCTACACATCAAATGATTGAAGATGAGAGATCCATTGTTGTTACGGATGATGATTTAAGCTGTATAAATTTGTTGAATTCGGGCCAGAAGCATGCTTTTGATGTGATTATCGAAGCTGTTAATTCGAAAAAAGAGATGGTATTCTTCATTGACGGTCCAGGTGGTACTGGCAAGTCTTTTTTGTATAGAGCAGTATTGGCATACCTTAGAAAAGAAGGACATATTGCATTGGCAACAGCATCGTCCGGAATCGCAGCCACGATATTACCGGGGGGAAGAACTGCTCACTCTAGGTTCAAAATTCCTATTAAAATTGGGCCTAAATCAACTTGCTATATTAGTAAACAGGACGACACAGCCGATCTCTTACGAAGTAGCAGTGTTATACTTTGGGACGAGGCAACAATGGTACATCGGTATGCTTTTGAAGCATTTGACAGAACCTTAAGAGATTTGACAAAAAAGGATGTCCCTTTTGGAGGTAAAATCGTTATACTTGGAGGTGATTTTAGACAAGTGCTACCAGTAGTACAGAATGGTACAAAATTGCAAACTATAGATGCATGTATTGTCAAGTCTGCAATTTGGGAAAGTGTAAATGTTGTCCATCTTACAGAAAATATGCGATCAAGAACAGATCCTAACTTCACAAGTATTTTGAAAGATATCGGAGACGGGGCAGCGACTACATATGAAAATGAAATGGTAAGAATTCCGGATGAAATGGTTATACCATGGACAGGTGACGATACCATAACTCATTTAGTCAGCACTATTTATCCAAATCTTTGTGAGAATGTGAATGACAAGAGCTACATGGTGGAAAGAGCTATAATGGCACCAACTAATGAGTCCGTGGATAGTATAAACAACACTACCATTAATACTTTTCCAGGTGATTGTAATCTAAATTGGTTTTAATTGTAGGATAATGGCTCGATTCTGGTTCAGATTGTTTTGGAGTATCTGCAGCAAATGAAAGTTACAGTATCAGTCGACTGATAGAAGGATCAGGCGACTGTCCAGAGAGTTTTCGAAGGCTAAAGATACAAGCAGCAGCAGAGGATCAGACGACTGATCGGTCGACTGCCAGAAGGATTGCCAGTCGACTGGTAAGTCGACCAGTCGACTGTCGACGGGATTTTGAACTAGATCAGGCCCAATAGTTTCCCTATAAATACACTTGTTAGGGTTTTGTAATCGGTGACGAAAATTAGAGATCCCTAATTCGGTTTTGCAGCCGTCATTATTTGTAAGGGTTTGTTTTCGCCCATTGGTGATAATTTGAAGAAGAAGAAACCCCAACCGCCCCGTGGATGTAGGCATGAATTTTGCCGAACCACATTAAATCTGTGTGTCCTTTTGTGTTGGTTTGTTTTTGTGTTTTCTCGCTGGTTCTCTCTTTGTATTCCGCATTGGTTTGATTGTTGTTTAGTTTGTATCGCGCACAACAAGTGGTATCAGAGCTGTTGGTTCGACCTAGAGGGAGATGGCGGGTGATGCAGATGCAACCAAGGATGTTGTGGGATCAAGTTCGTCAAGAACAACGATTCACAACGCAAAATTTGAAGTTGAAAAATTTGATGGGACAAACAATTTCGGGATGTGGCAATGTGAGGTTTTGGATGTTCTTGTTCAACAAGAACAAGATGTTGCTTTGGAAGTTGAAAAACCTAAGGATATGTCCGAAGCAGATTGGAAGAAGTTGAATCGAGTTGCGTGTGGGACTATTCGGCTCTTTATTGAGAAGGCTCAGAAGTACGATTTGATGAGGGATACCATTGCTGCGGTGTTGTGGAAGAAGCTCGAAGACAAATACATGAGGAAAAGTTTGGAGAATCGGCTGTATTTGAAGAAGAGACTTTTTCGCTTCACCTATACGGAAGGTATGTCTATGAATGCTCATGTTGAATCATTTAATAAATTGTTGGCTGATTTGTTAAATTTGGATGAGCAAATTAAGGATGAAGATAAAGCCCTAATTCTGTTGAATTCATTACCTGAAAGTTATGATCATTTAGCAACTACTTTATTATATGGAAAAGATACTGTGAAATATGAAGATGTTGCAAATGCTTTGTTGAATAATGAAACTAGGAGAAGGGATAAGATGGTTGATAGAGAAACTTCTGAAGCGTTGATTGTAAGGGGCAGGACTGAGACAAGATCTGAGTCCAAATCTGGAAAAAAGGGAAACAAATCTCGTTCCAAATCGAGAGGAGTTTCTAAGAACAGAAAAATACCGGCCAAAGATGAATGTGCTTTCTGTCATGAAAGGGGGCATTGGAAAAAGGATTGTCCAAAGCTACGAAATAAGGGAAATTCGACTGCAAATGTGACTGTTGATAATTTAGAAAGTGGCGAGGATTTTTCTTTTGCACTTGCTTCTAGTCCCTCACTTTATCAAGAAGTATGGTTTCTTGATACAGCAGCCTCCTATCATATGTCTTGGAAAAAGGAGTGGTTTACCTCTTTGGAGTATATGGATGGTGGTGTAGTTTTGATGGGAAATGATGCACCTTGTAAGAAGGTAGGAATCGGGAAGATTGAAATGCTAATGCACGATGGTCTTATTAGGGAGCTTTCAGATGTATGGTATGTTCCAGATTTGAAAAAGAATCTGATTTCACTAGGTGCTTTGGAGGCCAGTGGATTGAAATTTGCTAGTGAAGGTGGCATTCTGAAGGTGACTAGCGGATCACTCGTGGTGATGAAAGGGCAAAGAAAGAGGAACTTGTTTTTCTTGCAGGGAAAAACATATTTGGGTCAGGCTGCCAGTGTAACTGAAAGGCCTAAACAGGTTGTTCCCGACTCTACTAGGTTGTGGCATATGCGACTCGGGCATGCAGGAGAAAAGGCCTTGCAGGGGCTTGTGAAGCAAGGGTTGCTTAAAGATGCTAAAGGGTGCAAGTTGGAATTTTGTGAACATTGTGTTTTGGGTAAGCAAACTAGGGTGAAATTTGGTACAGCTGTACATCAGACAAAGGGTATCCTCGATTATGTGCACACAGATGTTTGGGGCCCTACTCAGACACCTTCTATGAGTGGTAGACACTGGTTTGTTACTTTTGTTGATGATTACTCCAGACGAGTTTGGGTATATACCATGAAGCACAAAGATGAAGTTTTGACATTGTTCACAAGTTGGAAGAAGAAAGTTGAAAACCAGACTGGTAGGAAGATTAAGGTTCTGAGATCAGATAATGGAGGGGAATACAAGAACGACCCGTTTCTGAAGTTGTGTGAAGATGAAGGGATCCAGAGGCACTTCACAGTTAGGAAGACTCCACAGCAAAATGGGGTTGCAGAAAGGATGAACAGAACCTTACTTGAGAAGGTGAGATGTATGTTAGCACAGTCTGGGTTGAAGAAGACATTTTGGGCAGAAGCTGTCATATATGCAAGCCATATCGTCAACCGTTTACCATCAGCAGCACTTGAAGGCAAGACGCCTATTGAGGTATGGAGTGGTAAACCTGCATCTGATTATAGTTTTTTGCATATATTTGGTTGTCCTGCTTATTTTCATGTAACTGAAACTAAACTTGATGCAAGAGCCAAAAAGGCTATATTTGTTGGTTTTAGTACTGGTGTCAAAGGTTACAGGTTGTGGTGTCCAGAACAGAAGAAGTTAGTAATCAGCAGAGATGTGACTTTTGATGAGACCAGCATGATGAGCTCGGGACAGTCGACTGGTGGTATAGGACAGTCGACTGGTGAGTAGCAGAAGAGTGGGACAGTTCTCCAACAGGTGAGTAGAAGAAGTTCGGGACAGTCAACTGATGAACAGGAGCAGTCGACTGATGGTCCAGAACAGCAGAATTGTGGGAGCTCGGGACAGTCGACTGGTGGCAATAACCAGTCGACTGGTAGGAGAGTTTTCCAACAGGTGGAGTTAGAAAATTTGTCAGTTGAAAATCCTGTTCCTGTCCAAGATGAAGATGATGTGGTTGATACTGAGAATGATGAAGAAGCTCCTATCCAGCAGGAAGAATCAATTGCAGTAAGAAGGCAAAGAAGAGATATCAAACGACCGTCTCGTTTTACAGATACAGTTGCATTTGCTCTTCCCATTGTGGATGATGAAGTTCCCTCCAACTTCAAAGAAGCCACTAGAAGTTCAGAAAATGCAGATTGGAAGGTTGCTATGGATGAAGAGATGAACTCTCTTCATAAGAATAAGACTTGGGATCTAGTGCAACTACCAAAGGGGAAGAAAGCAATCGGTTGCAAGTGGGTGTATACGAAGAAAGAAGGTCCAAAAGGCAGTGTTCGGTTCAAGGCTAGACTAGTTGCAAAGGGGTATGCTCAACAGGAAGGAATTGACTACAATGAAGTGTTCTCTCCGGTTGTGAAGCATCCTTCTATTAGGATTTTGTTGGCATTGGTAGCACAGTTTGATCTTGAATTGACACAGATGGATGTGAAGACTGCGTTCTTACATGGGGATCTAAATGAAGAAATTTATATGTTACAGCCAGATGGGTTCAAGACAGCTGGGAAGGAAAATTGTGTTTGCAGGTTGAAGAAGTCTCTCTATGGTTTGAAGCAATCTCCAAGGCAGTGGTATTTGAGGTTTGATCAGTTTATGAAGGTGCAGAGATATTCCAGAAGTGAGTTTGATCATTGTGTTTACTTCAGGAAGTTGCAGGATGGCTCTTTCATATATCTGTTATTATATGTGGATGACATGTTGATTGCCTCTAAAAATGCTAAGGAGATTCAAAATTTGAAGAATCAGTTGAGTTCTGAATTCGAGATGAAGGATCTTGGTGAAGCCAAGAAGATACTTGGGATGGAGATAGCTAGAGACAGGGCAAAGGGCACAGTGAGTTTGACACAGAAGCAATATCTTTTGAAGGTGCTGAAACGGTTCGGTATAGATGAGAAGACTAAACCAGTAAGTACACCCTTAGCCAGTCATTTCAGAATTAGTGCTTCTCAGTCTCCAAGTACAGATGAAGAGAGACAGTATATGGCGAATGTACCTTACACTAGTGTGGTTGGCAGTTTGATGTATGCCATGGTTTGTACTCGACCAGACATCTCTCAGGCGGTGAGTATGGTTAGTCGATATATGCATGATCCAGGCAAAGAGCATTGGCAAGCAGCTAAATGGATTCTAAGGTACATAAGTGGCACCACAGATGTGGGTTTGAAATTTGAAAGGGATGACAATATTAGCAGGTTATTGGTTGGATATGTTGATTCTGACTATGCAGGTGATCTAGATAAGAGGCGGTCTACTACAGGCTATTTGTTTACTATGGCTATGGCACCTATAAGTTGGAGGTCAAATTTGCAGTCCACTGTAGCATTGTCTACTACTGAGGCTGAATACATGGCGGTTGCTGAGGCCATGAAGGAAGCCATTTGGATACATGGACTTTTGAAGAGCTTGGGAATTCATCGGGAGAAGGTGGAGGTACACTGTGACAGTCAGAGTGCTATTCATTTAGCGAAGAACCAAGTTCATCATTCGAGGACCAAACATATTGATGTCCGTTATCATTTTGTGCGTGATTTGATAAAGGATGGTGATATTCATTTGGTGAAGATTGGAACAGCTGATAATCCTGCTGATATGTTGACCAAAGTTGTTGGGGCAGCCAAGTTCAAGCATTGCATGAACCTGGCTAATATTTTGCATGTTTGATAATTTGGCATGGGCGGTTGGAATAGTGCTTCGCTATTTGTTCGCCTAGTATGTGATATCATACTAAGGTGGAGTTTGGATTTGTTGTTACATTTGATGATGAGCATTTGGAGTATTTGTGGAGATTGCTTGGGCTACTTGGAAGATCTTGCCAAGGTGGAGATTGTTGGATACTTGGTGGAAGATCTCGCCAAGGTGGAGATTGTAGGATAATGGCTCGATTCTGGTTCAGATTGTTTTGGAGTATCTGCAGCAAATGAAAGTTACAGTATCAGTCGACTGATAGAAGGATCAGGCGACTGTCCAGAGAGTTTTCGAAGGCTAAAGATACAAGCAGCAGCAGAGGATCAGACGACTGATCGGTCGACTGCCAGAAGGATTGCCAGTCGACTGGTAAGTCGACCAGTCGACTGTCGACGGGATTTTGAACTAGATCAGGCCCAATTCGAAAAGGCCCAATAGTTTCCCTATAAATACACTTGTTAGGGTTTTGTAATCGGTGACGAAAATTAGAGATCCCTAATTCGGTTTTGCAGCCGTCATTATTTGTAAGGGTTTGTTTTCGCCCATTGGTGATAATTTGAAGAAGAAGAAACCCCAACCGCCCCGTGGATGTAGGCATGAATTTTGCCGAACCACATTAAATCTGTGTGTCCTTTTGTGTTGGTTTGTTTTTGTGTTTTCTCGCTGGTTCTCTCTTTGTATTCCGCATTGGTTTGATTGTTGTTTAGTTTGTATCACGCACAACATTAATCTCTTCTATGTAAAGGCTTTGACTATTTATAAAAATAAATAAAGATTTTCCTATTTATCCATTTCTACTAACATAAATTTAAACTATACCATTGTCAGGTGATGAGAAAGTATATTATTCTTTCGACAGCGTAGAAGATGATGAGAGGAATCTATACCAACAAGAATTTTTGAATGAGATTTCTCCAGGAGGACTGCCACCACATAAGCTAATTTTGAAATACGGGGCACCAATAATTCTTCTACGAAATATAGACCCATAAGCAGGTCTTTGCAACGGGACAAGATTATTGTGTCGAGGTTTTTATCAGTACTTGATCGATGCAGAAATTGTTACTGGAATTTCAGCAGGAACACGAGTTTTCCTTCCTAGAATACCACTAAAACCATCGGAAAGCATAAGCTTGCCGTTCAAACTAATTAGAAAACAATTTCCTGTGCGTCTGTGTTTTGCTATGACCATAAATAAAGCGCAGGGACAAACTATACCGTTCGCGGGGATTTATTTAAAAGATCATGTTTTCAGTCATGGGCAACTTTACGTGGCTTTGTCAAGAGGAATTTCAATGAACTCCACCAAGATAGCTATTCGTGAAGGAAAATTGTCCGGGCAAGATGGAACATACACAAGAAATGTTGTCTACAAAGAAGTGTTATTCAATTAGAAAGCTCAGCTGTAGTTTTATTTTGGTTGGTACTACATACTCTTCTATGCACTTTTACTTTTTTATGTGAGTTTGGGTTTGGTTATCAATGCATTTTGAATTTTGTATACTGTATAATGTATTATTGAAGTTTGATTATATAATCGTTCACACTTATATTCTATTATTTAAGCCTGCTATTTTGGTTGATACTACATACTCTTCTATGCACTTTTACTATTTCTTTTCTTATACGATATACAAATTCATCCCATGATGGCTAATGATTAAATTTTTTATAGACGTGCATCGCACGTGCATTATACTAGTAGAGAAATTATGTTTATTGTAAATTTTATCTTTTGATACATTAAGTTTCCTTGTATTATTCCTATTAAGGCATCTTATGTACTTGATATTATTCTATCATCCATTAGGTATATTTTCAGGGGTGTATTTATTCCTTCCTTAACATAAGCTTTATTATTATTTGCACAGCTCCTAAATGTATGTGTCTTAATGTTTTTCTGGTTTTCTCACTTATTTTTTCCATCTCTTATCTTATTATTCTTTCGGTTATTAATGTGATTATGGTTTTTCCTTGTGCATGTTCAATGTCTATAGGTTGTTCATTATTCTTGGCTATTATGATGGTATTCTTCTTCCTTTCGAATATTCGTAGTTTAAATATCTCTTTTTGGGTTTATATCTAATTTAGTTGCACTTATTTATCGTATTTTTGTATGTCAAAACACATTCTTTTCCATACTTCTTCATTGTTTTCCTCTCTTTCTAATTGTTCTCCTATTTCTGTTATTTCTGTCATCATGTTTATTTTACATTCTTCTGTTTCACCTTCACTACTTCCACTATCTTCTTCCACTGCCATTTTTTCTTCATCTTCACTTATTTCTGATCAGTCTTCCTCATATTCTATGGGTTCATAATTTGTATTATTCATTTCTTCAATTTCTTCTACGCATTTTACATTTTTTTCTTTTAGGGCAATTTGGTGATATATGTCCTACTTCTCCAATATATATCAAAATTCCATTTCTTTAAGTTTTTCGGATATTGTCTATTTTTATTTATTCTTCTAAAGTATCTTTTATAGGGTTTTTTATATCTCTTAAAAGTTTTTCTATATTTTGGTTTATATTTTTGGAATTTATGTTTACTCTTCTTTGTATAATTATAGTTATTATTACATCCCCAATGATTTGGTCTTGCATCTTCACAACAAATTCTTTATTTATATGTTCTGTAGTATTTCATTGTTGCTCTAGCATCTTATCACACTTTATCCCTATAATCTTTTACAAATTGTGTTTTATACCCTAAAGTATCTACTTCTGGTTTTACTTTCTCACATATGTATGCACTATATATGTTTATACTCTATAGATCAGGTAGTTTTAGAAAGAATGAGTCCAAGATTGGACTCCGTTCTTCTTTTGTATAATAACTATCTTGAAAATATTCTTAGAATTCACAAGCATAGTTGTCAAAATAACACATATCACATATTTCTAAATTGCTTAGTCTCCATCTTGCTTGATTCTTTTTGTATATAGTGTGTTTTTCTCCTTTATCGTAGACACTGAATCTGTTCTTATTGCTATTTCGTAATTTGTAATTATTTCTTTCAGACCTAAGGTTCGTTGTGCTGATGTTTCTTCTGTTCCTTTATCATCAATTGGTCTTGATTTTCTTAAAGTATTTCTTTCTTCTTCCTTTAGTCCATTCCACCATTCTGCTACTACTCCTATAAAGGTTGCATCTATAAATTTCTCAAATACGTTTCCTGAAATATTTTACTTAAATCCTACTATTAGTGAGGCTTTTATCCATTCTTCTATTGTTCTATCTACGTCTTTTACACAGTCTAGATCTAGTCGTTCTCCATTTCCTGCTGTTCCTTTTTTGTAGTGTTCTGTAGGTTCATATTTTGGGTTTTCTTTTTCTTTGTTCCTAACTTATTATTTTTTGTTTTTTGCCATTTCCATGGTAAGTGATAAGGTCTTTTGTTAGGCGGTGGTCTTAAGATTTCGTACATGTCAGTTTGAAATTTATGTAGGTTTTGCTATAATCTTTTCTTTATCTTAATCCATTTTTATTTCTTCACTCGTTATATACATCTAGATTTTTTAAGGCTTCTTCTACTTCCACTGAATTAGGATTTGTCATTAAATCTTCTATTTCTAAAATATTTATATTAAGCTTTGTTAGAGCATCCACATTCGTTGTTTGCTAAAAAATAGCAGAATGTATATTATACATATAACAATTGGCGTTTGCTGCAGTGGTGAAATGCTATAATATAGCAAAAAAAAAATTTGATCGGACGTCTCTTCGTCCCACGAATTTTAAAAAATTTCCACGATTTTTTTATTAAATAAAAAGAATTTAGTAGCAATTTTTTTTATAGCATGGACGGGATCTTCATGATCCGTCCAAGGCCAATTTTTTTCCCCACTAAAATATTCTTTTAAAAATATTTTTTATTCTGAATAAGTGCTATTTTTCAACGGACGGAACTTCGAGTTCCGTCCCACTAAAAAAAATTAATTTTTTATGTCGGACGGATCTTCAGGATCCTTCTGAAGATCCCTCTATAATGTGATGATTCGTCTTCTATAATATGCATATTCTCAAATCGCCTCTCATATATAGCAATGGACTGTAGCGAATTTTTCAAAATATGAATAAATAGCAAACCACTGCAGAAGCTCGATTGCTAAAAAATGGAAAATATGGAAATTTAGCAAACGACTGTGGATGCTCTTATAGCTTCTAACTCCTTCATACCTTCTTCTGTTATGCCTAATTCTTTTTTTGTGTTTTCGGTTATATATCTATCTATTTCTTTTATGTTCTTATTTATGATTTTCAAATCTTTTCTTATAGTTCCTACAAACTCAGGACCATTGCATTATTCTTCCAACTCTTGTATATTTATCATATAAAATTCTGGTCCTATTTTTTTATTTAATATTACTACTTTATTAGCTATACTTAGCCTAATATTTTACTCCCTCCGTTTCACTTTAAGTGATATTTAGGGGTTTTTATCTTGTTTCACTTTAAGTGATATTATCCAATTTTTACCCTTTTTTTTCCAAGAACACCCTTATTTATGTTGAAGTTTTATCTTAATTACTCATCTTAATCCTATCAACTATTTTTAGAAAATTGTAGTTTCAAGTTTCTAGATTTTATTTTCTCCAAAAATTTAATGCAAACTCCCCCTCACCTACTACTTGCAACTCTATATATTTTCCAAATCAAAAGTACTACTCCTACACTCTTCCTTAATCTGTGTGCAATTACTCCTAGTAATTAATCATAGAGACTTATTAATAAGGGTATAAAGGGAAAAAAATATTTATCTCACCCTTCCTTAATCTGTGTGCAAAACTCCTAAATATCACTTAAAGTGGAACGGAGGGAGTATATGCTAGCAGGTATTGGTAACACCAACTTACTTCTTCGTTTCTATAATCTAATACCTTGTATGCTATCTCTTTTTTTATTTTCTTAGGTGATTTTTTGGTTATTTTACTTGTTATTAACAAATATTCTGATATTATCATATCAGTTATTTGTTTTCTTTGTGTTAATTAGAGATGGTCTTTTTTAGAAAATTACTTTCAATTGTCCTATCTTTATAAATAGTTTGGAGAGTGTCCTAGATTTACAAATATTTTGTTAAAATGTCCTATATGTGAAATTGAGTATGTGATGTCAATGTAATTGAAAGAAGGTTATCGAAAACACCCATTTCGAAGAACTATATTGAAAACAAAGATTTCAAGTTGTGAATACATAAAATACGAAGAATATTGAGGGGATACGAGAAAAATCCAAAACAACATTCATCACGTGCAATACACAATTCCCTCTTCTAATCTCTATCAATCAGTGTAAACAAAGATACTCCCTCTTATTTAAAAGGATAATGCTGCACCTACTTCAAATCTACTATCTTTCACTTTACGATCTTAGGTGGTACATCACTATTGGATGTTTCTACTACCTACTCTACAATAACTTTTACTAATAGTGTGCCACATAAGGTAGTAAAAGAAAAAGTAGTAGATTTGGTAGTAGGTGTAGCATTACCCTATTTAAAAGACTAAAATTGAAAAAAACCCCTAAACTATCCCATATATGCAGAAAACCCCACTCACCTTTTTTTTATGCAGAAAACCACACCCAACTATGGTGCAAAAAACCACATCTTGACTCCGTTAGGGTTCCGTTATGCTAAAATTGAAAAAAAAAACCCCTTAAACTATCTCATATATGCAGAAAACTTCACTCACCTTTTTTTTAATACAAAAAACCTGACTCATCTTTTTTTTATGCAGAAAACCGCACTCAACTATGGGTGCGAAAAACCACCTGTATAACGGAACCCTAACGGAGTCATGATGTGGTTTTTCGCACCATAGTTGAGTGTGGTTTTCTGCATTAAAAAAAGGTGAGTGACGTTTTCTGCATATATGAGATAGTTTAGGGGTTTTTTTTTTCAATTTTAGCCTATTTAAAATATAAGTTATTCTAGTTTTTTTGTTTTCAAAATATAAGTCACTTTAGATTTTTGATATAAATATCTTGTCATTCTTAAATATTCATCAAATACTTTTTATGAGATTTCTAATTTTACCCTTACTTTTTTTTTATAGAATGAGTAATATTAAAACTAGCGTTACCCTGTGCAAATTGCACAGACAAAAAAAATTGTAATGAACTAATAAAATTATATGGAACTTTAAAAAAAAAATGTGAGAGAATTGAGAGAAATTAACTCTTCAAGTGTATAGTTTAGTAAAATTTATCCTAAAAATGCGCTCGGCCTTTGTATACATCATGACCAACAATACTCAAGCTTTGACCCGTCTCATCTCAACCCTCCCCTTCCTCCCCTCCCCTTCCAAAATTCACACCTTATCAGATGCTTTATTCCTCATCTCCCGTGTCTCCGCTGTCTTCGACCGCAACGACGTCCCATTCTCCAACATCCTCCTCCACCTCTCCGTTCGCCTCACCCTACTCTCCGCCATCTACCTCCTTACCAAATCTCATTATTGGATCCGATACTACAGTCATCCCCATCTTCAACCCGTACTCTTCTTCAAATTCAAATTTCATGATTTCAAAGACACAAATTAGAAATTAAAAATAAAACGATGTAGTAAATTAGGGTTTCAAAAATTAGTACATACACTATATATAGATACAATTGATTTAGTTAAATAAATTTTTTCAAAACTATTTTTTCACAAACATATTGTGTGATACATAGACATTTCATCGAACACTTAATGAGCAAAGCACAATTCTAGTAATTAAGTTCCAGATTTATAGGTTTGAGGTTTTTATATAATTTTTTAATAAAAAAGTGTGTACTACACGTGTTAATAAATGTGAATTCCTCATTTTGCTTTCTTTTCTGTATTTTAAAATAGAGAAATGTGAGGGGTTGACACCCTCTCCTATTAGTATAATATATAGATATAATAATATATAATATAATGTGGTGTTCACGTGTTTAGGAAGTGTGAATTCCTACTTTTGCTCTTCTTTCTCTATTAGTATAATATATAGATATAATAATATATAATATAATGTGGTGTTCACGTGTTTAGGAAGTGTGAATTCCTACTTTTGCTCTTCTTTCTCTATTTCAAAATGGAGAAAGGAGAAGGGTAGGCCTATTAGCTTAAAATATAGTATAATTATAGAGGATGGCAAATTGGACATTTTACAATTGATAACTCATTTATGAGCTTCAAAAACCAAGAATGCTAGTACTTTTTGTGAATCTTAGGGTTTTTTCTTAATAAGCGTGTAGAAAGCTAGAATGACTTAACTCTCTAATATCTCTAATCTCTAATATTATAATGGGAGGCCTTAGTGTCATTTGTAAATCTACCAACGCGTGCATTACACGTGCATTACTAATATGAAGGAGGTCTCAGGTTCGAGTCCTCACTCGTCAGATTTTTTACTTTAATTTTTTTTAATATATTAAATTTGCATCGCACGTGTACAAAACTATCTATTTATCTATCTATCTATCTATAATATAATATATAATCTATCTATTATTTTAATGAGAGAATTGGGGTTATGTAACCAAATAAACAATGCAATGCACGTGCATAACTAATATAAAAAAGATCTTAGTTCGATGCACAACGGTCAGAATTTTTACTTTAAAAAAAAAAATCTAATCTAATATCTAATCTAATCCAATCTAATCTAAGCTAATATTGTAATGGGATAGTTGGGATTGTGTAACCAAATAAACACGTGTATTGCACATGTATAACTAATATAAAGATGTCATAAATCTAATGCCAGACAACATCATAATTTTTACTTTTAATTTTTTTTTTACAAAAACACGCATCGCACCTGTAAATTACTAGTCTGGTATTATAATGGGAGAATGTTTTAGTGTCATTTGTAAATCTATCAACACGTGTGATGCATGTATATAATTAATATGAATAAGGTTTCAGATTCGAGTCCTCATTACATTAGAGTTTTTACTTTTTTATTAAAAAAAATAGGGCAAAAACCAAAGTACCCCCCACCCTCCCAACGTTTGGCCTAAGTACAATATGCCCATACAACGTTTAAAAAAGTATACTAAACTCATTTTTCCGTTAACTTAACTCCATCCATTAAGTTATAATTATTAAAATACCTTTTAACCCTTACCTTTTCATAATACTCGGATTAAACATAAGTTAACGAAGAAATGAGTTTAATGTACTTTTTCAAACGTTGTATAGACATTTCGTACTCGGACTAAACACTGGCCTACTTTGGTTTTAAAACTTGTATCACACGTTTAAATTACTACTATTTTGAAATAGCGAGAGTATTAAAAAAGAAAATCTTGTACAGTTGTACTAACCGGTCAAAATTTGTTGGTGAGCCCGACCGTCTGGTTCCTTCTGGCATCTGAAAATCGAAAATGACTTTAAAATATTTACTGGCGTTTTAAATGGAAGAATATCCTCTTGTCGGGTCCCTTCTCCCTCCCTAAACTTCCCCTGTTTTCTCTTTTATGTTTTTTTTTTTTAAAATTTATAAAAGAGGTTTAAGAGCCTTTTTTTGTGAACAAGAGCTTTTGAATCTCTACAATGGCTGCTGGGTTTCAGGCGTTGGATTCTTTCTTGGTGTTTGCAAGCAGACTGTGCTGCAGCCCCTTTGCCATCTTCCTCCAAATCCAGGTTTCACTTTGCTCTCCCTTCTAATTCTTCTCCTATTTTATTTTTATTATTTTCTCCGATTTGTTGCTTTTTGCTTGCTTGACATGAAAATTAGAAGGAAGTTTGACTCGATTGAAGATTAGAGGAATTTTTTTTATTTTTATTTTTATTTTTATTTATTTATTTATTTTCTGAAGTAAAAGGTGGAATATGGTCACCCAGTTTTATTAATAAGATCTTAACGAAACAAACCCAGAGTACTGAGCCAGATTACAAACTACAGATAAAAAATAAAACATATATAAAGCAACATGATTCGTATAAACAAATTGTAGGCAGAATACAAGAGTAAAACCCCTGACCTGACTACATCTTCTCAGTTTTGGTGCAGTGGCAAGGTCTTGTCACATGTCACTATTGATAGGCACTTGTATTGTTTTAATTTGTCTTTGCCCACCACAAATTTAGGCACCATGAAAGGCCTCTTGGCCCATGTTAAAATACAGGTGTAAAACCTTCAATTCTCACTTGTCTCCACAACTTTGGAGTTCCCGTGTAATGTCACTACACAGGTCTTTCTCAAGTAAAAATTATTTGAGCAAACTGTAAATTGCTAGTTTGAGATGAGGGATAGTGGAAAGACAAAAAGTTCAGCACAAAAGGTAGTTAGCTACTGACCCATTTGGGATTAAACACTGTTTTGGAAGTTTGGTGTCATTCTTTTGTAAGAGCATCCACTATCGTCTCTATCTAAATATGCATATATAGCATTTTGAAAATAGCAAACTTAGGAGAGCGCTGCAGTCGTTAAAAGCTAAATTTGGAAGAAAAAAAACGGAAGAAAATCTTCCGTCTTAATTTTATTTTAAAAAGAAAATTGAAAATGGTATTTTCGTAAATAGTCAATGACAATTTTGTAAATATGGACAGAAAATTTTTAGAAGAAACTTTTCGGACGGAACAAGATCTTCCGTCCGATAATTTTTTTTTTAATTTTTTTTCTTTCCGTAGATAGTCAATGGCAATTTTGTAAATATGGAAAGAAAAGTTTGAGAAGAAACTTCTCGGGCGGAAGAAGATCTTCCGTCCGATATTTTTTTTATAGAAAATGACATTTTTTAAATAGTCAATGACAATTTTGTAAATATGGAAAGAAAAGTTTGAGAATAAACTTCTCGGACGGAAGAAGATCTTCCGTCCGATATTTTTTTAATATTTTTTATAATGGCATTTTTGTAAATAGTGATGGCATTTTTGTAAATAGTGATGACATTTTTGTAAATAAGAAATGATGAGAGACGGAGCTTCTTCATCCATCTCTCATCTTTTCGTTTTTTTTTAAATAAATTAATCGACGGACGGAGCATCATCTGCCGTCCGTCCAATTTTTTTTTCTCAAACGGATGAAGATCATCCGTCTTCTACATTTAACATTTCTTCTATCGCGATTTCTATGTTTAGCAAATGACTGTTCACTCCTATTCTAAATTTTGGGATTTTAGCAAACGATAGTGGGGGGTTTTTCAACTCAAATGCTAAATTTTGGGTTTTTACAAAACGATAGTGGATGCTCTAATGTGGATGATTAGATAACAGTTGTGCTCATGGTGAAGGCTATTTGCATTTGAACTGACTGGATAATACGTGGTGGGAAAATTTGTATGACTCGATATTACGAAATGTAGAAACAAGTTTCAACTCTTGATATACTTATAGTTGCTCAAAACTAGTACATTTGTGCTTTTTCAGCATTCTTTTTCATTCTTGCTAACAAAATGTGTAACTTGATCTTGATCTTCTTTGCCGATATGTTTATTGTTTCTCCCTGAAATTTCTCCAGTTAATTCACTTTGATTGGAGCTTTCTTTTGTCATTATGTTTATAGGGATGTGTCATCTGTTTAACGATTGCTCTTGGATGGATCTTAGCTGCGTATGTCAGGTATCACATTTCTAAATTCTTCAAACGGCTAGCTTCTGTTTGACATAATCACACATTTTCAATTGATGCTATGTTCCTTCAGGAATAGAGTAGTTAAGAACATGAAGCAAAGTATCGAAGGTGGCAACCCTTTTGCATTTATTTGTGAAGATATTAATGACCTTGAACACGATGCCCAGTTGAATTTACCTGGAGTGTCAGTCATCATGCCCTTGAAGGGCCTTGGAGAGCATAATTTGCAAAACTGGAGGACTCAGGTTAGTTTTGATACATTTCCAGTAGCTTCATGTACAGCCTGCCAAAAAGTTGCTACAAATCTTTCTCTTTTTCTCTAGGTGATAATGAATTAGAGATATCTCGAGTATCAATAATATTACACAATCTGGAGCTTAATCTGTAGCTTCTGAAAATTTGCACGAATACAAGCTTCTATTATCTTCCATATATTAAGTGTATGTTATTCGTATACTTCAATTCAGATAATGAGTACTTGTAATTTCAGTTTCTCTGTTAAGAAAATAAGAAAAGAAATGAATGCAGATAACTTGTCTGTATGGAGGGCCTGTAGAATTTCTTTTTGTAGTTGAAAGCATTGAAGACCCAGCATATCACGCTGTATCTCACTTGATATCAGAATTCAAGGTAGTATCTCTATCTTCAGCAAAATTTGAGATGGAGACTGTTTATTTCTGAGAAGTCAGAATTGGTTGCTTTTTCCCTCTGAAACTATAGCTTCTGATCATTTCAGGACAAAGTTGATGCGAGGATAATTGTTGCTGGGCTGTCAACAACTTGCAGTCAGAAGATCCATAATCAGTTAGTATGTAAAGTGTTTCTCCCTTATAATTTTTTATAGTTTTTCAACTTATGTGGTGCTCGGTGCTTGGTGCTCGGTGCACTAGTGTTTTTTTTCACATGTATGTTTTTATTTCTTATATTTGTGCTGTAGTGTTTTCTTTCTTATATTCATGCATAAATTTAATTTTATTTATCTTTACATAAACTGCTTATATGCTCATTCATCTAGCAAATGTACTCAAGCATAGCAATACTTTAACATTTTGGAACTACAGGTTGGTGTTGAAAAGATGCATAAAGATAGCAAGTATATATTATTTTTGGATGATGATGTTAGGCTGCACCCTGGGACAATTGGAGTCCTCACAGCGGAAATGGAAAAAAACCCTGAGGTACGCAAATTTACCTCAAACTTTTAGTTTTCATGTCACTATGTAATTTTGAGCTACTATAGTTTTACCATTTCCTTTCTCAGGATAATTTTGGTAGTTACTTATCTTTGGGGTTTACCATTTTGGTAGCTACTATAGTTTTACCATTTACTTAACGTGCAATGCCCGAGAGGAAGACCTAGCATTTACAACACATACACCCCACTCCTTCTGAAGTTGTGCTGTTATTTATTTTATAGTTAAAGTTGTTATCAATATTCAATTGTGTTAGTTCTGATGCAGATATTCATTCAAACTGGATACCCACTCGATCTACCTTCTGGAAGCTTAGGGAGCTACTGTATTTACGAATATCATATGGTATGCAATATTTCCTCAGCACTGAAAAAACCCTCTTTTCTTATCTTCAAAATTTTGACTCGATTTGGAGATGTTATCGTACTGTTTCATTTGTCTTTAATTATTTATAGCCTTACCCGTCAACCTAATCAAAGTAATTTGTTTCAGCCTTGTTCAATGGGTTTTGCAACTGGTGGAAGGACATTCTTCTTATGGGGAGGTTGCATGATGGTAAAATTTGCCTTTTAGCTTGTACTCTGCAAATATTTAATCACACTAGCCTTTTAGTTCTTCCTTCTCTTGCCATGTTCACTCAGATGCATGCCGATGATTTCAGAAAGGATTTGTATGGTTTGGTTAGTGGTCTTCGGGATGGGGGATATTCAGATGATATGACTCTTGCTGCAATTGCAGGTTAAGGTTATTTTTTTGATTGTACTTGCACAGAATGTGCTTCATACTGCTAATAATCTGCATGAATTCAGACTGAACATCCCTAGTAAACCAAATTTCAGCATCTGATAAAATGTTCTTTATTGCAGGGGCACATAAGAGGCTAATTAGTTCGCCACCGGTTGCTGTCTTCCCTCATCCCCTTGCCAGTGATCTTTGCTTTTCAAGGTTTGATTTTTTCTACAACTTTCTCTCATAGCATACAAGTTACTGTCTTAAAATCGCCCTTGATCTTTCCTGCAGATACTGGAATTACCTTCGGAAGCAAACATTTGTTCTGGAATCGTACATCTCAACTGTTAACTGGATCATGAATCGTGCATTGTTCTCTGTACACTGTTACTTATCTTGGGGGTTTGTTTGCCCCTATTTTATTGCGATTATACATATTGCAACTGCCTTAAGAGCACGATATAGTGAATTTGAACCATTGATGAAAATAGACACCGTACCTTGTGGTGAGCACATTACTTACTTTTTCTTGTAAACCTACTGCAGTTGATACACTCGACAAGGCCTTCTATATAGAGGAGAAAATATTGCAATCATTTCATTTATATTGCTTTATCTTACAGTATTATACCTTGTTTTTATTCAGGGCTGATACTAACAGCCTGCTTGACTGCAAGCACTCTTGTAGAGCTTCTTGCCATGTGGAATTTGACAAAGGTGGAGATGCATTTGTGCAACATGTTATCTCCAGAAAGTCCGCACATTTCTCTTGATTCATTCAACTGGGGCCTTGTAAACTTATTCGCTACTTCTATAAATTCACTTTCAATACCAAACTCATGTACGGAAAATTTGTTGTGTGTCAGATATGTGCATTGACTCATTCTATCTGACAGGTTTTCCTTGCAATGCTGGTTGATAATTTCTTATACCCAATTTCTGCCATACGATCACATTTCTCGCAAACTATTGATTGGTCTGGAGTGAGTTACCGTCTTAGAAATGGGAAAATACACAAGGTACAGAACTTCCCTTGATATATTTACTTATTTAGTGCAAGATATATTATCATTTATATTAGAGAAATGATAGCATGTCACTCCAAATGTGCAACTCCATTTGCAACTCTCTATGGTTGATTGATTGGTCCAACTTCAAAGCTAAGTGTTCTCAACTTTTACTTTTTTCAAATTATGTATAGACTAATCATGTGAGAGAGTTGCAAATAGACTGACATGCTATCATTTCTCTTTATATTATATCATGTAACTAGTTCAGCTTATTTTAAGGTGCCCATGCCCATATATATTTTGTGAAAATATTAACTGAGATGTCACAGTTTCGATTTCGGCCTTAAACGGAATTTATTTGGGATACTGAAAAATCCCTCTCTCCCCATTATGGGTGGCCAAGGCCGAATGCCAAAAGACAAAACAAATTGTATCAGCTCTGTGGGTAAAAGTGGTCTCCAGAAGGCATATATGGTTCATGTCTTGAATTTCATACTTTTTAGCCTTTTCTTTTGCAAACATTTGTTTAGTCGTTTTGAGTTATATCCTAGGGCCTAGGCTTGACATTTGAATGCTACTCAGCTAGGAAATTGCTGGAAAGGGAGCAAATGTCTTGAATTTTGTAAACCAAGAAAACCAAACTCTGATGCTTACTATTGGATTCATCTCATTCTGCTTATAATTTGGTGTTTTTGCTGCAGATTGAAAGATGCAAAGAACTTGGAACAAAATATTCTGATCTTTCAAAAAAGCGCCTATATCCGAATAAGATATCAACACCTATTTTCTTCTTTGCTCGTCTCCATCTCAAGAATCTTTCACTGTGGCGTCAACCAAATAAGTGCCATAAGTAGCAGAATCTGCTCTTTAGATCATTTCTCATTCTTTGCAGTCTCTCATTTGTATATAGTTATATTCCCCCATTTATTTCTAGTTCATATAGAAATCCAATTCCATCAATTAATTTCTTTGGGTATTTGTTCCTGCATTTGCCTTTCAGTTTGTGCCTGATGTATGTAACAATGTTAAGTATATGCTCAAATTCACATTCAAGTCATTTATATTGTCTTTATTAATGTTTTTGGTGAGATCTGGTTGTTCATGAGTTGCAGGTAGGCTTATAACTGAAAGAGGATAGAGTGATAGACGAAGTAATTAATAAGAGAGAAGTTGTAACAATTCTTGACAGATTAAATTGATGCAATTGTTACATTGTACTGATAAATACCAAAGTTTCAGGTTTGTTTCAGATTAAATTTGACGATTGCTAGCACTCATAGTAAATTTTTTTGGAAAATATACCTGTGCAGCAATCACAAATCAATATCCGCAGAAAACATTTGATTACATAGCTAGAAACTTTAAATGCACTGCTTTGATTAAACCGATTAAAGGATACAGATGTAGGCAACGCAGTCGTCACAAGTTTAGAACTCGCACTATACAGTGATGATGAATATTTTTTGAACCAAAGAAATTTTAACAAATAATAAAGTTCTGGTTCCATTTACAAAGCTTACACTGATCACTTCACCAAGCCTGGATAATGAAACCTGATACATCATAAACATCGCAGTTCTCTATATCAGGCAATCATCAAGGCAAAAAGAATGACAGAAGTAGCTATTCTAAGAAATTTTATCAAATTATTATATTTCTTGTTCCATCCACAAAGCTTGCACTGTGCACGTAACCAAACCTGGATAATGGAACCTGATCTGCTATATCATAAACGTCAATAACCTCCCTTTATATCAGATAATCATCCTGCAACTTCAGATGAACATTACAAGCAAAAAAGAAACAATAAAAGCATCCAATCTTAGAAACTTTTTAACAAACTATCAAACTTCTGGTTTCATTCCAAGAGCTTACACTGAGAACATCATCCAAACTGATATATCATAAACATCAACAGAACCTTTATATCAAACAATCAGTCAGCAACTTGAGATGAACATCAAAAGAAATTAGGAAACAACAAAAATCGAAGCAAACAGCAGAATGGATCAGTAGCAATTATGCCTCTGCAAACAAACATCATGAAATTTCCACAAAAACCACTACACACAAACATCTCCAAATTGAAAAAAAAATACCAGAGTTGAGGGGTCATAAACCACCTAAAACAGTACTTGGATAGGCCTCGCAAATTATTAATACAGCAACTACTTAAAGAGTCGAGGGGCAAAATATTAAAAGCAACCTAAAGTCTCCTGGAGATGGGAAAAATCTTCGCATCCCTCTTTTATCTCGCATCACACCTGTAAGCAAAATTAGTACTTGTAGTCCTTCACATGGAGGGACTCGGATGCGCCTTCTACCTTAGCAGCATCTCCCTTGTAAGTTCCGAGGGTTGCCTCTGAGTTGGCCTTGCACCTTGCCAAAAACGCAGCCCTTGCCTTCTCGATGTTCTCCTTCTTTCCACCCCATGTCTTCAGAGTGCTCTGTTGTAGGGCACGACCGAATGAGAAGGACAAGGACCATGGCTTCTTCCCCTTGAGTTTGTTCATGGCATTCAAGTTCAATGTTGCCTCCTCTTCACTCTGTCCTCCTGAAAGGAACACAACTGCAGGTACAGCAGCTGGCATTGTCCTCAGGAGTGCCCTCACGGTGTACTCAGCAACCACCTCAGGTGCAACCTTGGCAGAGTCTGAACCTGGAGTAACCATGTTTGGCTTCAATAGAGTACCTTCCAAAAGGACATGGTGGTCGTTAAGAGCCTTGTAGCAAGCTGCAAGCACTCTCTCTGTCACATCAGCACACCTGTCAATGTCATGGGACCCATCAACAAGGATCTCGGGCTCCACGATGGGGACAAGTCCATTCTCCTGGCAGATAATAGCGTAACGGGCCAAGCCTTGAGCATTGGATTCAATAGATAGCTGAGATGGCTCGTTGGGACCGATCTTGAGGACCGCACGCCACTTGGCAAAACGGGCACCAGCTTCATAGTACTTTGCACAGCGCTTGCCAAGGTCATCATGGCCTTGGGTGGTGGTCTCGCCATTGGTTCCAGCAAGCTCGATGGTGCCCTTGTCGACCTTGATACCTGGAAGAACTCCTCCTTCCTTGAGGACATCAACAAAAGGCTTGCCAGCAGCAGTCTTTTGGTATAGAGTCTCCTCGAAAAGGATGACACCACTCAGGTACTGGAGGCAGCCAGGGGTGCAGAAGAGGAGCTCACGAAGAGCACGGCGGTTTTCCTCAATGTTCTCGACATTGATGCTAGAAAGGCGCTTGCCAATGGTGCCGGTGGACTCGTCAGCAGCAAGGATACCCTTGCCTGGGGTGCCGATGTAAGTGGCATTCTTAATGAGCTCATCTGTACAATAAAATTGAAGTCAGACTACAATGGTAACATGAAAAAGAATATGGATTAAAGAAACTATGACAATAGAGTGCAAACTAAACATTGTTCAAGTAATTTGATAAAAATGAAATTTTAGCATTAAATACTCAAAGCAATGAAAGCTTCATCTTCTAGCTTATATGCATGCAAAAATAATCAATTTATATGACCCCAAGACCCCAAGATTATGAACATGCCTCAAAATGGAATTCTCCTATGGCAAACACATGGGAGCAACACTTGGGTTGCAATATATTGTATAGCCTATTGAGCATTGTGATATCATAAAATCCATATTCGTCCAGGATAAAAGTTTTATGTTAATGAAATCCATACTCACGAAAAGAATGTGCAACATAAAGCATGTTAATGAACTAAGTTAAGCTACACAAAATATTTAGGGGAAAAAATTATGATAAAACATTATGGTTCCCTACTTCCAACCGCCAATATTCAAAGCAAGCTATAACGACTAACAAAGCAAACTAGTTCCAACATTACATTAGCAATGTCATCGATAAATAGAACTCAGTCAACTCACTGATTGTTTTTCATTTGACTAAAAGGAAATTAAATAAATGACCAAATAAAACGTATAGGATGGAATGGTGTCAAGATTGATATGTATTTCAGGTATACAACCAAATTGTAGTTGAGAAGATAGAAACTGAGAAGTCTTTGCTACACTGACTTAGAAACAACTAGGTACTTAATTTGACCAACTGTGCATTCCAAGGTAGTCAATAAACTGAGAAAATATCTAAAAGACTGATACGAAGTATGTTGAAGTCAGTTAACATCTACTGGTTTGATCAATCACAAGTAATCTGTAGCTCGTACTACTTTAATTTACTTAAGATCACAAATATAAAAGCACATGACATGTAATAGATCGGAACCTTCAGAAATCATTTTAAAATTATACGTCATAGTGAACAAACCAGATAAAAACTAACATATTTGCAAAACTACCTAACCAAAAATGAACTCTTATTAACATAAGCATATGATGAAGGGACAATTACAAATATACTGCATGATTAGGAGATAAAAATAAAATTAAAAAACGAAGGTACAAAGTTTTGTAATATACAGATACACTGCATCATAACAAATAATACTTTTTTGCAGCAATTAGTATAACACACTCTAGAGAAGAACACACACATATAAAAGTTATAAGCTACAAATTCTAATTAAAAATATTCATATCCATTATGTAGAGTTTTCTGTATACCACAAGAAACTACAATCTATAAGAAAATCTATGATGATTTATTGTATGATTGGGATGTATGAAGCAAACCTATGCGTCAAACACAACACAGGATCAAATAGGTCATATGGGTATATACCATAGAAAATAAAAATGACAAGACTACTTTGTCCCACTAGAAAATCTAAGATCTCACACTTTCTAGATCATTTTGTCGAATCAGATGCAAATTTTAAGGATCAGAACAAATCAATTTTTTTGCCCATAGTTTCCTCGATCAATCTATTTTGATTGATTTCGATTGTGAAACCTATATGATAAGAGCATCTGTAGAGGTTAAAGCCAATTTTTGGGTATTTGGCAAATAGCAAATTGAAAAAATAGCAGCACTCTGTAGTTGTTGTTAGCCAAAATTTGGCTTTTACGAAATCCAAATAGGACAGACGGTAAATTATTTTCTGTCCGACGTTAAAAAAACCTTTAAAAAAACTTTTAAAATGGTTAAAATGGCCAGATAGTGACATTTCAACACACAAAAAAAATTCAAAAAACTTCCCTGATGTAGGGACGGCAAATAATGTTTCGTTTGTGAGTTTTTTGCTTTTTTTTTTAGATGGAACCGTCCGACCATTTAAAAAAAAGGGACGGGGAATAATTCCTCGTCCGATGAGTACGCATGAAAAAAAATCTCTGGGACAAAAAAAAATCTCTCATCACGGACGAAAGATTATCTTTCGTTTGCTATATTTTGGCAATTGCCATTTCGTTTGCTAGAGATAGCCGACTACTGTAGCGGCGAAACCCAATTTTTGGGTAATTTTTGGGTAAATGGCCAACGACTACAGAGCTTTTTTTATTCTCCAAATTTTGGAAATTTTGGGTAAATGGCAAACGACTACAGATGCTCTAAGGATGATCAATTAAAATACAATATTTCAAGTATATGTACAACATCAAAAGTACAGATCCAAAATTAAACTGCTATCTATATAAAAGAAACAAAGCTGACTACCCTAAACTAAGACACTTAATCAATTAGAACGTTATTTAACATTAACGCAATGAAAGATGTAATTAAATTCTACATGGGGTGATTCATTTTGCACTTCTTTGATGCAGATCTTAGAGATCCATCTAAAAAAACACATCATATTCAATAGATCTAAACATACCCATAACAACCCAACATCTCAAACACCGAAAAATTTCAAACCCAGATCTAGTTTCAACCCAAAACCCCAAACCCACCAAGACCCAGATCTAGTTTTAACCACCCAAAACAACAAACCCATCAAAGCAGTAATCAAAACAAAGAAAACCCATCTAAGAAATGGAATCAAAATATGAGAACGGGATCATTACCAGCGTATTTCCCACGGTAGCACGACATCTTGCAAAGCTTTTAGGTATGGTTTGTTGAGCAAGAAAGAAATAGAGAGAATAGTGATGAAAGCAGAGAAATGAAGAGGTTTTTTTTTATAGAGTGGAATAAGTCTCGAGTCGCAAGCTGCGAGTCGCAAGTTTTGGGGAGAATTGTGGGCTAGCCGCTGAATTCGGACCCAATGTTTTTTCTGGACTAGGACTCGACCCAATTTCAAATGTGGGGTCTTTCTTTCTATCTAAATTTGGATTGAGAAGATTGAGATTTGGGATCTAATCTAAGCGAGAATTGGAGATGCATGCAAGAAATGTGCACGTAATTTCTCCCGATACATATGTCTAGTAGTTTACACGTGCAATGCACGTCTTAATAAATATTTTTTTTTTAAAAGTAAAAATTCAGACGTAGTCTGAATCTGATCTAAAACATCATTCACAATAGTTATGTATGTGCGTTGCACGGGTTGGTAGATGGACAAATTACACTAAGGCTTTCTCCCATATTAAAGATTTTCTATCAAAATATAAGTAATTCCTCCTATTCATGGTAGTCTTAAATTAGTCTAGGACTTCTGAACATAAATTAAGCATCAAAAATAGCAAAAATCAGATTTTATCTTTTCAAAAAATTAATTTAAAATGTAAAACCCAAATTAGGCCCGAACCTGAATCCAAAGCCATCGAGCATTGGGTAATGTTTCAAGGTTGGTCATCCCCCAATACTCCAGCCAGATCCGAACCCGAACCTGAAAAAATCGGGCAGACCCTGACTCAGCCTGAAACCCAGAAAGCCCGAGTGTTTCAAGTTAGGGTCCGGTCCGGGCCGGCACCTCTAAAGGAAGTGAGAACATATTTGAAGTTTCATAAATGACAATTTTAAGTTGAGCACTGGGAAGAGATGCGTCAATTGTAGTTTATTCGTACTGTAAGCTTTGTTTTATAAATTTTCAACTTTTAGAGAAATTATTCTTTGCTATAGTTCTGTTATTTTCTTTTTTACACAAAATTGATATGGTTTGGTCAGTCTTCCTTTTTGATGTATCGGATAGAGCCAAAAGGCTCCAGCCATCAAAAATATATTAATCAATAAATCAGTACAGGTACAAATAAATAATCAATGGCTTTACAAGATGTAAAACAGGAAAGAGCGAACTAAACATTAATGAAATCCTAACTAGGAGGCAAAGGATGCCTGATAAGGGAGCTAAAATACAACTGAAGAAGCTCCCGCAGAACGGGGATACTAAAACTTCAGCCTGGAAAGCAAACTCGCGAAAAGAGGAGAAAACCGCCCTGTCTCACCCCCCAGACGAGAAGAAGACATAGGAGCGATGAGCCAAACGCAGATAAATAAGACCTCCTACCAAGCAGATGACAACATCCAGCGGCAGCCACAGAAGAGAGGCTCTAGCGGCACAACAGGGAACCACCAATCAGATAACGCGAGAACTTAACTGAGCACCGACTGACGGGCCGACAAAACTTGAGCTTGCCTGGCGAGGATATGCGCACTCACACGAGTCGGCTTAAGATAACTGACCAGCTTCTTGCGATATTGCTTAACGGGAGGAGGATCAGTCTCAACTGAAGGAGATGAACTCGAAGCTGGGGCAATCAGAAACACTGCGTCTATAATGGAGCAGGGAGGGGAATAGTGAACTCTAGTGCTCACCGATGATGAATGAGTGATGTGGTTAGAACGATAGGAGGAAACTACGATAGAAGAGTGAGACCGGCTCTGAGAAGACTTGGGTGGAGAAGGGAGTAGTAATAGCGATATCTCCCTTCGGAGAAGAACGATCGAAGATAGCTCCCCTAAATATAGATAGAGCGAGTAGAAGCTACTCGACGAACGGCAAGAGATCATCGACAGTTGGGGAGAAGAAATGGTCGTAGGGCCAAGAAATTTATCAAGAAGGGTAGGATCCTCCACAAGGTCATTGGCTCTGACCGATGGGGGAGGGAAAGTAATGTTGCGAGACCCAAAGACTCCCACCGCACTGCGATGCCCGTGGTGGCAAGAAGAATAGGATTTAAACAAAACCGTATTATAATCTAAACTCAACCTCTGCGCAGGAACCGCCACATGAGAGTGGGGAAGGGCTATAAAAGGACCCAAACGAGGGAAGGAAAACGGATAAGAAAAGACCTTGCGATCTTTAATGAGTGAAGAAATATTAGGACGGATAAGTTTCATAATAGAATCACAAGGAGCAGGTAACGATCTCGATGTGTTCGAAACCGGAGAAGGAGCAACTGCTGAGGCAACAGAATACTTTCCAGGATCACTACTGGGAGTCGAAACCAAGCCAGCACGCAGCTTGCTTTTCAAAAGAGGGTAGTTAAGGAAGGAGAGGAGTTTGGTTGGTAAAGGGCGGCCTTTGGGAAGACCAAGAAGAGATTGAAGGGCATAGCAGCGACTTCGCGCGTGACCGAATTTATCACAGAAAAAACATTTCATTTTATACCTACACTCACGCTTGAAATGCCCAGGTTGGAAGCATCTGTGACAAACCCGAAGCGGTGCGGGCTTACCAGCAGAAGGGGAAGAGAAGATATTAAGAGAGGACTGATGGAAATAAGGGTTAGACATGTTGGATATATTGGTATATTCTCTCTATATAAATATAGCACGTGCATATGTGTAACACGTATAATGAACGTACAATTGATTGGATATTGGAACGCGGGTTTGTGGGCTTATAACCCGATACCCAAACCAGTATTTAGGAATAAATACTGGCTTGTGATAGCAGTCTAGGTATTCCAATCTTGATACCTAGGGTGAATATCTCAAGCAACTTAGATCTAGAGATAAAACCCTAATTTCCAATTGTTAATTTCTCACAAAACCTAACAATCTTGAGATATTTAGTTAATCTTGTGAGATTAATTAAGGGGATTACCATTGTCTTGTTCAAACCCGTCGGAATCTTCTGGAACCGCAGCCGCCAGATCTCATCGGAGAGATTGAAGGCGACGCCGGAACCCTAACGGATCTGCTGCGAAGCCGTCCGTTCGTTCGCTCGGTCGCCGTCCGTTCGTTCGCTCGTTCGCCGTCCGTTCGTTCGCTCGCAGATCGCGTCGGGAGGTCATCAGGCGCCGAACCCTCCTCTTCCGTCCGCTGTCGACGGCAGTCACGAACCCAGGCGCAACTCCGACTCCTCCTTCTCTCTCTCTTCTTCGATCTGTGTGAAGAAGAAGACATCTCTCTCTTCTTCGATCTGTGTGAAGAAGAAGACAGTGATCTCATCAAAAAGAAGAAGAAGACAGTGAAGATCTGAGGGAAACATTCATACATTTGGAAAGCTTACTGATCATCTACTTGTCGAAATCTTTGTTCGAGTCCCAATTAATGGGTGGGCTCAGATAACATGCGTGAGTAAGCAGTGGGCTTCTGTATTTCATGGGGAATGTTTGTGGCAGACTGCAATTGCCAGGGCCTGGCCCTCAGCAAGCCACAGGAAACGCTGGCCTGGACCAATTCCCCGGAGTGTGAGCAAGAGAATGGTTTGTCGTTTGGATTTGTTCCCAACAGACACGAGTCAACTGAAGGGGAAGAGACAGTGAAAGATAAGTTCTTTACTCTTCTCGTATTAAATTTCTGTTAAATATCTTGCTAAGTGATTAAGTTCAAGACCGTATTAATCATTTGTTTAATTAAATACAAGTTGAATAGTTGTTTTTGGCTATGTGCTAAAACAAGATATCTATTTTGATAATTTAAACTGTATGTTGACTATAAAATTCGGATCTCCAATAAAATTGTTGTGAATTAGATAGTGCTAATAATTTGTTTAAATTGGCTAATCTTTAACAATTTGATAAATGTAGGAACTTTAATGTTACCTACAAATTGTGTATGTTGGAGACGATGGATTTGCATCATGGTATGATAAGTCTGCACTACGCAGGCTTCTCCATCGAATTTGGAAAAACACTTCTAACTTGAAGTGTCGGTATGATCTACTTTAATTTTCTCAGTATTTTTCATGTGATGAATGTGTTAACGTTTTGTGCGTTTGATCATATGATTGAGAGTTTTAGATCATAGTTATTCTCGCTCTGAAAAACTAGCATGTTTAGGGTTGTTAAGTGTTTTATCATACTATGTGTATAGATATTTTGACAAATCCATTGTTTGCAGTTTGTGTGAGATTACATATTTGCTTCTCTAAAATTTAAAATAAAATAAAATTGTATAAGATGTATAACAAATGTCTGTAACTTAGGAGAGAGCATCTCTTAATGTAGAATATGACTCTACTAGTTACGTTGTGTTCCATCTCGTTCATTGTACTGTGTGTGCAAAGTTGAATTATAATATACTAGTCATTATCTCATTTAGCGTTATGAAGATGATGAAGAACGAGTAAAGGAAAGAATTGTTTGCTCAATGTGTTTGAGCTAGTGGACATTGTTAGAACCATTAGAGAAAGCAAATAATTTTTGAAAAATGTGATAGAGTAATTTTGTATTAACTCTTATACAGTTCATATATTGTCAATCGTATGTATAAGTTGAGTTTAACAAATGAGACAATTAATAATAATAGTTCTAATTGTGTTCTTGAACATAGCATAATTGGCTAAGATTTGAGAACTATATATTCAATTGTCTGCGAGGAAATGTGATCTAATTATCAAAACTGTGGGGAAATGGAGTTAAAAGCTATTGAGTCAAAGCTTTAACATCCAAGTTGTTTTGAAATTTAGAATCACTATGAACTATATATTAAATTGTTAAAACTCATAACCCTACAAAATGACACTTCATTAAAATATGACAAATATGAAAGTTGTGCTCAGATTATAATCACTAGAAAATCATTTAGTATGGTCTCTAGGAGCACACAACTTCTTGAGTCAATACATTCTGATATTTGTGATCTCAGTAGCTTTGTGACTATATGAGACGATTGTTGGTCAGAAGTATTTAATCTCTTTTGTAGATGATTAATATAAGTCTGTCATATATATGAAGAATGAAGCACTTGTTACTCTCAATGAATTAAAAATTATAGTTAAATGCTAAAAATCAAGGGTTCAGATTTAATAGAGGTAGTGAATATGTTTTAACAACTTTAGAGAAGTTTGCATTGGGGATAATCTCTAGAGCACTCTACTTACAACAGTCAAACGGTATTGATAAAAGTTAGAATCAAACACTTAGTGAAATGTTGAATTCTATATTATTGACTGTTGTTTGTCTTGTGTAATTATGAGTGATGTTGTATTGTTAATCATATCTCTAATGTGTTACTACACTCTAAATTGAATACACCTTGTAAATCATGGTATGAAAACACAAACAGTTTTGTTAAAGTGAAAATGTGTGTTGTGATACTTTTGTTAGAGTACATGACCCTAGAAGGCCTAAAGTAGGACCTACAACAAATATTTGTGTGCTTAGAAAGTGCAGAACGTAACTCTGTGGACAGATGTTGGATCTATCTAATTTGTGTTAGAAGAATCTAGACTTGCAAAATTCTTTGAGGATATGTTCATCAAAGATTAATGTATGAAATAATCTAGTCATACAGACATGTTCAATGATTCACAGTTGGAATCAAGAACTAGCCTTACTGACACTTGAAAACCTGAATGACAAATGAGCTAAGAAGAGTCTTTAGTAGACAATGAGATGATTCTGTGTCATACAATAATACTTTAATTTAGTTGATCTGCCGAAAGTGGCTAAAACTATAGTAAGTAAGTGGGGTTTTGTAGAAGAAACTTAATTTTGATTGTTCAGTAGCAATTTTAATGCTTTTTAGTAGCTAACAGATTGACTGAGAAAAATGGGGTAAATTTATTTGATGTCTACTCACATGTTTGTCATATTGCTACAATAAGTATTCTTCTTACCCTTACATCTATTGAAAATTTTGTCATTCATAAAGAATAATTAAAAGGCTTTGTCCTTGATGTTTTGTACTGATAAGTTTTGTACTGGGAAGTTTTGAACTAATATGTTTAGTGAACAAGATTTACAATATAGTAAAATCATTGTATGTTCTTAAAACATGTATAGCCAACGAATAAATAATTTGACAAATTTTTGAAAGAGCCTAGTATATGAATCAAGTAATTCAGATCAGTGCCTTCAACTTTGTGGTGTGTCAAATATAGTGGCTATTATTTACTTGTTCTGTTGATATGCATGTTCTTGGAAGTGACCTCTCTATTACAAATGAAGTTAAAATTGTGCTATCCAAAGAATTCAACATGAAAACCTAGGTACTGTGGACACCATAGGTATAAGAGTGAGTTTTCAGTTGGCAAGGGATAACTCTTAGTCAAACTCATCAAATCAAAATGTGTTTCAAAAGTGGGGATATAGTGATTGAAAGTGTGTTTTGAAACAACTTATGATTATGAAAGGTTGACACCTAATGATGGTGCAACTATGAGACATGTAGATCATTCTAAAGGAATTGATAGTCTCATGTATACAAAGATCTGTACTAGAATAGACATAACCTTTGAGGTAGGTATGATCTGCAGATTCACTAATAATCCCATACACATTTGAGTGCCCTTAAGAGGCTAATGAGATACCTGTGTGGTATTCAAGAGTTTGCTTTGTGCTACTCTAGTCATTCTTCGAATGAATGGCTGATCTGATGCATTATGATGCTCAGAATTTAGTGAAAGTCGATAACTAGTAGATATGTGTTTACACTAGGAGAAACAGAAATGTTATGGAAATAAAAAGCAAACAGGCACTGTGCTATCATCCATGAAATCAGACCTCTATGTGTAATCCTCTGCAGGGGAAAAGGCTGAGTGGATTGAAGAAATTGTTGCTAGTTATCCATTAAGAAGTTTAAGTAACTCTCTAATTCTGTTATGCGACTATCAAGCTACAATGCACTGTAGCTCATAACTCACTCTATGATAGTAAGAGGAGTATATTAAGGCTTAAAGAAGCCTAGTTGAACTTTCTCATAGATAAAGTGCAATTGCGACAAGTATGGCTAATGCTCTTGCTAAGAGACTTGAAAGTGATCTAATTATCAAAACTGTGGGGGAAAGTGGAGTTAAAAGCTATTGAGTCGAAGCTTTAACATCCAACAAGTTTTGAAATTTAGAATCCAATTGGAGCCATAGAGAAGTTCAAACTTAAGCATCAATTTTAGGCAGTTGACATGTTTTAGATAATTTTGATGATTCGACATAAATTCCACAAATATATAATGTCATTCCAATTTTGATGGTATTATATATCTAGGAAATTTACTTAGAATAATCATATTATTCCAATACGAAACATGAAAACTTGTCGATGTGTTTCCGATGATTAAATTGTCCTAAATATCATTCCAATTTTGATGATATGTCTTTTATGGATACATGTTTCATTCCAATTTTGATGATTCAATGTTAAACCATGATTGAAACGACAGTCTTTTCATTCCAATATGAAACATAGTATAGTTCTTGTGTAGAAACTATAAAGTTCATGTACTTTACTTATTAAAGATACTTGATTGTGATGCTTGCGTTACATTTTTGCTAAGCTAATTATGAATTGTACTAAGTTCTTTTGTGGAACTAGATACTTTGTGAAATTGTTGGAATTCTTAGAGATGTGTCTCTTGATATCCTTGTTTTCAATAAGCTAGCAAAGATGGAGGAGTTGAATCTGTCAACATAGATTTCAAAAATAATGATTTGCTCAAAATGGAGGAGTAAACATAAAGCAGTGTGCAAGGATAGAATTTCAATTTATTTCTTTTGAGAATAAATTAGTCACTTGCTTGGTAAAAACTTCTGTTGAGTTTAAGACTCTTGTGTTCATGAGCTTAAAACTCATATTTTGTTCTTGAAGTTTATTTGCTTTGTTTGATTTTGAAACTATGACAAATTATTCCAGTTGGTTTAGTCTTTGTGAACTATTCTGAATTGGATATGGTTTGGAACTAGTTAATTATATTGGTTTAGTCTTGATTGAACTATTCAGTTTTATAATTCTATTGGTTCTTATGAAACTGTACCTTTATGATGCTTTTCCTTTATGGACTGCTATCAGCCAGTCAGTTGTATACTGATCTGATGAGATAATCCTGTACTTTATATATTGAGAATATAGGAGGAGATTGTTGGATATATTGGTATATTCTCTCTATATAAATATAGCACGTGCATATGTGTAACACGTATAATGAACGTACAATTGATTGGATATTGGAACGCGGGTTTGTGGGCTTATAACCCGATACCCAAACCAGTATTTAGGAATAAATACTGGCTTGTGATAGCAGTCTAGGTATTCCAATCTTGATACCTAGGGTGAATATCTCAAGCAACTTAGATCTAGAGATAAAACCCTAATTTCCAATTGTTAATTTCTCACAAAACCTAACAAGACAAAAGGGGAGGAGAAGAATTGATCTCCAGAATCTGTTTAGTCGCTCTAGCTTCCGGAACGGCGAGAGCCATGGAAGCAAACAGATACAAAAATCTACAACTCGAAACACCAACGTTTGGTCAGTCTTCCTAATAAAGGATACATGTATGCTTATCATCTCTTTGATCGATTTCATCACCTTTGACCAAAGTTCGTTCGTAAATCAATTCCTTGCTCTTCATGAAAATCGTGGGTAATTCTGCTAACATATATATATATATATATATATATGGATGTTTCTGCAACTAGAAAGTATCTCCAATTTATTTATTTCCTTCTCTTTTATTTCTCTTATTTATATTTTCTCTTTTGTATAAATTCTTTCTAGGTAAGTATTTTCTTTTATTGTACTTTCTTCTGTTACAAGTATTTTCATCTAAATAGATTCTTTACTTGTATACATTGATCATGATCCTAGCAATCATCAAGAAGTAAAATTCCATCAATAACAATTATTCGTATGCGTTATTCTTACACGAGTTTGTTATATTGGTTCTTTGACCGGGGTTGCGTGATTCCAACATTACCTATCTTCAGGATCACTCCATCTACCCTCACCTCCCTTCGCCCACAAGAATTTTCTGTTTCTTCCGCGCGCATATAAGCTTTTCTTCTCTATCATAACACATTATTCATGATCATATTCACAATGCATAAATTGCAAGGTCTTCCCAGAACATGGCATGTTTCTCATAGATGCTAGATATATGTTCTGATTTTGTTGTACTGGTTATACTGTGTTTCGTTAACATATCATTAATGAAACGATGATGGGGTCATCTTTATTTTTTTTTAAAAAAAGATGGCTTGTTTCTTCCTCATTACACAAATTCATGAAATACATACAATGAAACTTGTGTAAAATTATACAGTGCACAATTGTCATCTCAAATATAATTACTTGTCTTTCTTATTATCCCTCTTCTTCTATGAAGGCATGAAAAGGACTTCATCGATCTCACTGTTGACAGAGAATAACTCTTCAAACAATCGGTCATTCGGTCTCCGAGTGTTATTAGCTGGTCTGAATTTACAAGGAGTAACTAATATGACAACAATGGCCGTGTAATTCTACAAGTCGCAACGCAACAATCAAAGTTTGAACACCAAAATAATTAAATTATAACACCTTGTCAACTAGTAGAGTAATCATTCTCGACAATTCAACGTGAAGATTGGAGACTTAGATAATTAGCATGCAGCCGGCCGTGTCATTGTGCTGGCTGCTTCGATCATTAACCATGACTTTGGCTCTCATCTGTACTCGCATGCTTTTCTAATTATAAATGATATAATCGAAAGTGCTTATCGAATTTGACAATAAATAATGGAATAATTGAGGGTGATATACACACATCAGGGTGTTATAAAATTTGGCGCTGACTAATTGATCAAATAAGGTGGCTAACAACTTGCTTATGTTATGTGCTTGGTTCAATGGATGATTAGTGTCTTCGTGGAAAGTTCAAAACAAACAAAAGAGAACACCAACTCAGAATTTATCCTCATTCTATTCGCAAATGAAAATGGCCCGTTATGGGTCCCTATCTTTAGTTTAATTTCTTCTCTTTAAAAGTTTGTAGGCTGGGGTTTATTTTAAGGCCTAATTTCTTACCAAAAGGGAGGACAGTCACAGGC
The DNA here is from genome assembly GCA_017893485.1 of Hemerocallis citrina. NCBI lineage: Eukaryota > Viridiplantae > Streptophyta > Magnoliopsida > Asparagales > Asphodelaceae > Hemerocallis > Hemerocallis citrina. The sequence goes on along the minus strand of CM030367.1, from coordinate 185,688,767 downwards.
TTTAAGCCCATTGTAGGCCCAACCCAGTGTGGTTATTTCTTTTCATTTTTTTTTGGACCAAGGCCGTCGCGGCACACAATTTTTTCCCCTAACGATAGATGATGTGATGCAAGCAGAATTTCGACGCAGACCTCTTAGGGTCTGTTTGGTTCAAAGGAGGGGCGGGGAGGGGAGGGATTTTAATGGAAGGGAAGGAAGGGGAGGGAAAGGGAGGGGAGGGATTTAATGAAAACTCTGTTTGGTTCAAAAGAGGGGAGGGGAGGGGAAATAATAATTTTCTTGTTTGGTTCACAGGGGGAGGGAATGGATTTTATAATAAAATTACTTTTATACCCTTTTGCATATAATAAGAAATTCATACAAGCACTTCATACAATAAGAATTGAAACAACAACGAAATAAAATAAAACAGATTTGATGTCCTCATCAGTAGTTGAAAGACAGCGTAAAACATGCTTAATTCAACGAATTCCCAACTAGTTGGGAAAAATACTTTGTTATTGTTGTTGTTGTTGTATATACTACATTTACAGTTCTTCATAGTTTGTTTCAAATCCTGCTTGCGTAGCGCTACGTTACTCTGAAGAAACAAAAATGATTGCCAAGGAATGGTATGAAACTTGATTCTAGAAAATTGGTTGCGTCCAAATGTTGAATCAAATTCATGCAGAGCTGGGAGAATTATTAAACAGTTGATGCTAGAGTGCTCGGTGCTAGACAAAAATGGTGCTCATAAGTTGCAATACGAAGCAGGTGGGTAAGATTTTTTCTGAGAAGCTACCATTAACTATTCAACTACTACACTATAACACAATCATGTATTATAATATAACGGTGCATGTCAGTATTGATAAGCTGTTAATCATATTAAGTGACCTAGAAATATCCATGAACATTTATGCTGTAGGTTAACAACATTTAAATGAGGTCCTAGTAGATTTTAAAGGGCAATTTAGTCTAGCCACTTTAAAAAATTACCCCTATTTTCTCTTCCCTCCAAATCCCCCCACTTTTGGAGGGGAGCCAAAATTGGCTCAGGAGGGATGTTGCACCCCCCCATTTCCCTCCCCTCCCCTCCTAAAAATTGAACCAAACAAAAAAAGTATTAAAAAACCCCTTCCCTCCCCTCCCCTTCCCTTCATTCCCCTCCAACCAAACAGTGCCTTAGTCACTAGGGAATAATGGAACATGATGACCACTAGACCCTAGTAGCATTTTCTTTTCTTTTCTTTTCTTTCTTTCTTTCTTTCTTTTCCGTCTAAGATGCCAAAAGCTATTCACAAATTTTGGCAATCCTCAACATTTTTTCTTATTGAAAGAAAGTATCCAAAAGCGCAACATCCCAGTTACGTGAGATGTGTGTAACGGGTTGTGTGACAGTGGAATCCACCTTGCACATTATGTTTTGAGTGTGATAGAGGGCGAATACATCTTGGGGTTTGGGTTGTTTGAGTCAGAGTGCATATTGTGGTGGTACTATGTGAAGTATTTGACTAGATCGAAATGAATTATGTTTCTATAATAAAAATAGTTAGTTTGTTCATATGGTGGCTAACAGGATTTTCCTTTTCATTTCCTCATGGGTAGGTTCTGCGACCGTAAGAAAGAGGCTCCAGTTTGGGAATTAGCAGTTGTTCGCTCAAGGATGTGTTTGGCAGCTCCCAGTTGGACTAGTACTCTTTCTTTGTTGTTTTTTTTTATAGGAAAAAGTGGAATCTGGCCACTCTGTTTCATTAATAAGTGATTAATAAAACAAACTCAGAGTACTGAGCTCACAACAAAGATCTACAAGCAGGAAAAGAAAAAAAATAAAAATAAAAATAAATAAATAAATAAATTCACCCCTAAACATGGGGGGTGGGACAAAAGCAAACTAGACCAGCCGCAAAGAAATACAACATATCCTCCCAACAAACCTTGGGGAGGTGGGTAACTATGATCATGGACGTTAGTGCTGGCTGTCAATCGATCGTCGGGCCGATCTCAATCTCCTCATCGTCAAACTCATCCACCTGAAAGACGCTCGTAATCCTCCCCCTGGGTCATGCTGTGGCCACATTAGCCCAAAATAAAATAAAATGCATAATGTGAGTCAAATTTTCAGAAATACTATTGCAGGTTCTACGAAAGTAAAGATTATTTATGTCTAGTCAAAGAGCCCAGGTCGTTGCGGCGATGGCGATATACCACGCTTCTCTCATAGAACCCCTCTCCGAAGCGAACTTAGGACCTACCCACAGGTCCTCGTATATACTAGGATACTGACTCGTCCCTAGGACGTTGAGAACTTCTATGAGTACCGCTTTGCTCCTAGGGCACTGTAGCAAAAGATGGTCTCTAGTCTCCAGGGTAGAGTGGCAAAACCTGCATTGAGAGTCCACATTTGGCTGGCGTTTAGCGAGGTTTTCCCTAGTCAGGATCGCATCATTCAAAACCAGCCATAAGAAAGCTTTGATTTTGAGCGGGACTTTCGTTCTCCAGATAACTGCTGACCACTTTGGGATACATCCCCTAAAATGAATGTGGTTGTACATGGAGTGGACCGTGAACTTGCCGTTCTTCTCCACTCCCCAGGATATCTTATCTGGGCCTTGCGAGCAACCAATTCTAGTATTGGTGATAAGGGTCTGGAGTTCCGCTAGTCTAAGCTGAGACCCTAGGTCAAGCACATGTTTGAAAGGTGGCCTCCAGGTGTTTCTTTTCCACGCTGCAGCTACCGTGCAGTGTGGTTGTGATGCTTGCTCATATAAATCGGGGAACAAATTTCTGAGTGTGTGATTAGCACACCACTTATCCCACCTGGTGAGTCTGCCGTTGCCAATAACTGATTTCACACAGCTATTGAAGGGATCGTAGGCCTTAGTGATGCCTTTCCAGAACCAGGAAACTCGAAGGCCTATCCTGAAGCCAAGATTTCTTGTTCCATTCCCATGCATATATCCCTGAACAAATTGTTGCCACCCTTCTCCATTGGGGTGGAACACTTTCCACCACCATTTACCCAATAGTGTCAGGTTCATATCTCGAAGATCAATAATACCCAGTCTCCCATGTATTTTTTTCATGCACGCCTTCTCCCATCTGATGAGGTGATATCCTCCACAGTCCGGGTCTGCCCCTTTCCATAAGAAATGTTTCCGAGTCAGATCAATTCTCTGAATAACCCATCGTGGAATTTCAAAGAAGGAGAGATAGTAGGTAGGCAGGTTTGAGAGGGCAGCATTAATTAGTGTGACTCTCCCACCTAAAGACAGGGCTTTGCCTTTCCAACCTGCTAGTCGTTTGTCAATCCTGTCAATAATGGGTAACCAATCCGCCTTTTTGAGTTTCCCGGGTATTAGTGGCAATCCTAGGTACTGAATGGGAAAACTCTCCGTGGAGCAGTTGAGAATTGTGGCATGCTCAAGCATCTCTTCCGGTGTCAGGGCAATGGGAATGAGAGCGCTTTTGTTGAAGTTAACCCTGAGGCCCGACCAATCTTCAAAGCAATACAGAATTCCTTTGAAGACTGTAGTTTCCTCTAGGTTGCCATTGCCAAATAGAAGCGTGTCGTCTGCATATTAGAGAATAGAGCACCCTTGCCGATTGATTCCCTTGGCCACAGGGACGATCCAACTTGCTCTACTGCATCTAGCCATCATGGCTCGGAGAACGTCAACCACAATGGAAAAGAGAAGGGGGAAGAGCAGATCTCCTTGTCTGAGCCCCCGTTTGTAGGGAAATGGGTGGCCTGACACCTTGTTTACCAAAATAACCATTCTGCTAGTGGTTAGACATGCGTGGATCCATCTGATCCATCTCACCCTAAAACCTCTTTCGGCGAGTGCTTCCAACAAACAGTCCCATTTGACGGAGTCATAGGCTTTCTCAAAATCCAGTTTCAAATGATAACTCTTAGAATTCGAGGTGTGACATTGATGGATAGTTTTCTCAGTCGTTGCTATACTATCCTAAATACAGTGCCCTTTAATGAATCCGGTCTGGTCTTGACTAATGAGGTCATCCATTACCTTTTCCAGTCTGTTGGCGAGATTCTTGGTAATGATCTTTACAGAGTAGTTTAGCAGGCTTATAGGCCGGAAGTCTCCGAATCTTCGGGAGTCCTCTTTCTTAGGAATCAGCACAACCTCTACGGAATTGAATCTCCCTAATTTGAGCTTATGCTCGTAGAAGTCTGCGAACATCTTCATTAAGTCGCCTTTGATCTCCCCCCATAATATCTGTTAAAAAAGTATCGGGAAACCATCTGGACTTGCAGCTTTGTCTTTTCCAAGTTGCTAGACAGCCTCCCAGACCTCCTTCTCATTGAAGGGAGCTTCGATGGCCTGCAGCCTAGGATCGGAGTTGCCTGACTGGTCTTGCCAGAACTCAAGTTGGAGAGGGACTCTCCCTTCTACTTTGTGACCAAAGAGGCGCTTGAAGTGGGATTGGAAAGCCAGCTTAATAGCATCGTCGCCTTGAACCATTCCGGAATCTGATTGGATTGAGTGAATGAGGTTAGTTCTACAGCGGGCACTGGCAACTCGGTGGAAGAAGGCTGTGTTCGCGTCTCCCTCTTTGAGTCACGAAATTCTGGATCGCTGTTGCCACTTGATTTCCTCCAACCTGTAAGGTTGGTCAATTTCCTACCTGAATTGAAGCAGTCGGTTCTGCTCTTTCTGAAGCAGATCCCTGGTTTCTTCAGTCTTCTCCAATTCCTCGATACCCTCAAGAAGGGATTCCTTTGCTCTCCAAATCAGTGCGAATCTGGTTCAGTTCCATTTCCTAAGCTTGCCCCTGAGCCTTTTGATTTTTTCACACCAAACTGCGGTCGCCTCACAGCCCGTGGTCAGGCGAGACCAACTCTCGTTGACCATGTGGTGGAAACCTTGTATTTCAAGGCATGCTCTTTCGAATCTAAACTTTGGCTTTTTTCTAGGTAGATTGTCCCCAGAAGATAAGAAAATAGGCATGTGATCCGATGTGGGTTTAGGAAGAGATTTAGCCGATGCCAATGGAAACTTGGTCTCCCAGTCGGTGGAGACCAGAATCCTGTCTGGTTTGGCAAGGATGGGTGTCGCCTCCATGTTTGACCAAGTGAATAATCTTTCACTGATGGGGATGTCAACCAATTCTAGATCCGTAATGACCTCGTTAAACGCTTCCCTATCATAGTCACTAGCTCCTCTGTTCCTGTGTTCTAAAGCGAATCTAGTGATGTTAAAATCTCCTCCCACCACCCAGGGGTGAGGCCAGTGTGCTTGGATCGCTCTTAGTTCTGACCAGAAAGCCAACCTAGACGCAGTGGTGTGGGAACCGTAGACCACTGTGAATGACTGAATCCACAAGTCTAATTTTTGTTGAAGCAAGATCGATACTGAAAATTGTCCGTAAAGTTCATCTAGACAGTGGAAAGTATCTGGGTTAAAACCTAACACGATACCCCCAGAGGCCCCGATAGATGGGGAAATTCTCCATTCAGAAATTCGAGTTCCCCCCAGCCTATTAAGTCTAGACGTATAAGAAAGTTTGGTCTCTTGAAGCCCCACAATGTTAGTTTTTGATTTGGCAATAACCTCCTTCACCATTTCCCACTTCCCCCCGCCTACCCAATCCTCTAACGTTCCAGAATAGGGCCTCCATTAACTAAGATTGACTAGGGGATCGTGACTCGATTTGGCAGTCGAGGAGAGTTTTAGGGTAACCCTATCGGTTTCCCACCCTCTAATCTTATTCAAGAGAAACGCATTTCGGTCGGTATCAGCTACCGCAAGACCACAGACATTGGCTAGACTAAAAATTTCATTATCAGTTATGAAATTAAAAATAGATGCTAGGAAGGATCGTGTACCTCCGTCGCCAGTCTTAGCAGACTTAGCGGCCGCCGCTATCTCCAGATAGTCATCAAAGGACTCCTTATTAGTCCTCTTAGCCACTTTCTGAACCCTAAAACCAGTGTCAGAGGGGATGGGGCCTGGCACCACCAACTGGGATGGTGGGTAGGTGGAAGGAACAAACTCAGGAGACATGGCACGGAAATCAACATCGAAATCATAATCCTCTGATTCCATCTTGGAGTATACACAGTCATCCTCCAGATTCAGCCTGTCTTCTTGACCGTCTTCGACACAGTGGTGTGCTATCTGAGAAGTAGCTCCCCTTGTAGCGGATCCCTCGATGGGACCCTATCTAGTCGTCGTTTCCACCTCAGAAGTGTTATTTCCTGTAATAGACCCCTCAATGGGTTGCTATATGTGTCTTCAGTTGGCCCATATATAAAAGAGGGATTCTTATACTCTTTCTTTGTTGAAGAGAACTTAGTAGACTCTTTATCTGATGTATCTTTCTTTTATGCACTTTAATTGTTGGATACCTGCTCTTCTTCAGGCTTGGTTTTTTTTTTGACAAGGAGGATAGAGTCTTAGACTCTAGCCCAATATTATTAAAGAATAAAGGTTATATAATGGAATACAATTTTACACAGAGAGTAAAACTGATAGCAAAAGAACCGGCGAGGACGCAATCACAACTCAACAAAATAAAAAGATCAGTAATGGAGCGCATTGCCAAACAGGCACGAAGCTACAACCCCACTCGACGACCGAATCAGCGACGTGCCAGGCCAAAAGGAGACGAGACTGGCTGCGGGAGAAGAGGAGACAGCAGGAGTCGACCAGGAGACGGTCACACCGAATAACAGCCTCACAAACCGCCCATAACCGAACAATCTCGTAGCGCCTGTGTCCACAAACCATAAAGAACACGGCACAATCTAAACTAATCGCTGAAATCAACCATCGAAACCTAAATACAGAACAACAGAAAACTGAAAGAAACAAGTAACAAATGGCTACGGGTTGCCATACTCCAGGATGGAGATAATCAACCAAACTAGAGTACCAAGCACCAAAATGCAACAGCAGTAAAAGACAAACTCAGCAACCGAGAACAAAAACTACCGAACGCAGTCAGCATTATCCCAGCTAACAGTAGGGGAACAAACAAAATGGTGCCGACTAGCGACAAAACCGGCCACAGAAGGGCTAGAATAACATAACTAACGCCCCACTAAATTAGAGCAAAACATAAGTGAACATTGCCAAAGTATAACATGGCAAAATCAAAAAACTATAAGAGAAGTAAAATGCATCACAACAAACGCAGCAACTGTAACACCCCGCAATTTGAAATAAGATATATATATATATATATATATATATATATATATATATATATATATATATATATTATAAGTTGGCTGTTTGGTTTGGCTGATGGCATTAAAGATGGTGAAATGTGTATGGAAATTGTATGTTGGTGGGGGGTCCCATGGGAGGTGATTGCTGTTGTTTCCATGCTGCTAACGTGGCACCTCAATGGGGGGCCCATGTGCTGTGAGTTCTCAAGAGAGAGAACTGAATTAAGTATGTGAATATAAATCCCGTATCGGTAATTGACAATGAAATAATAATATATAAATATAATAGCCTATGATCAAGAGTCACCAATCCGGTTAATCACCTTTTGAGAGGCTGCCTGTAGTGGGCAGTTGTACTACATAGTATCTAATTTGTATTCTAAATTGTATAAATTGTCTGAGCTAGGGGTAGGGGCATTACAAATGGTATCAGAGCCGACTTTCAACACCAAGTGTGGGTAAGAGTGGGCGAGATGTATGCCTGAGATGGAGCTAGCAGATGTATATCGGGTATGCCTGAGAGGGAGCGAGGTGGCGGCCTGAAATAGTGGACCACCCGCAGAATCAGGGTATGGTGCAGCTAGCAGAATCAGGGTACTCCACTCCACATCGACAAGAAAGGAGATCCTGCACTAGATTGTGCATGCCCTGTGCTCAGCGAGGATGCTAATTTCTGAAGGGGGGTGTGTGTAACACCCCGTAATTTAAAATAAGATATAATAGTGTGTGTGTGTGTGTGTGTGTGTATATATATATATATATATATATATATATATATATATATATATATATATATATTGGAAAATGCTCCATTGAAAATGGGTTTGTTTTCACGGGTTGGAAAACACGAATCTGAGCCATTGGATCGCTCATGATTGCGATCAGCGGCTCAGATCGAGCCCGCCCATCACCCTATATGATTTAAGTAGCGAAGGGTTATTTTGGGAATTTCGTCCCAAATAACCCTTCGCCTGATTCGTTCTGAAAAAAATGATATAACCTAGGCTGTTGTTGGGAACAACGGCCTAAGTTATAAAAAATTGAATCATAGGCCGTTGTTTGGAACAATGGCCTTGTTTTCAATTTTTATAATCTAGACCGTTGTTCCCAACAACGGCCTAGGCTATAAAATTTCTATAAATTCCCAACAACGGCCTAGGTTATATCATTTTTTTTAGAATCAGTGAGGCAAAGAGTTATTTGGGATGAAATTCCCAAAATAACCCTCCGCTCAACAAATTAAACGGGTGATGGGGGGCTCGATCTGAGCCGCTGATCGCGATCATGAGCGATCCAATGGCTCAGATTCGTGTTTTCCAACCCGTAAAAACTAGACCCATTTTCAATGGAGCATTTCTATATATATATATATATATATATATATATATATATATATATATATATATTGATATTATAAATTGGTTGTTTGGTGTTTGGCTGATGGCATTAAAGATGGAAAAATGTGTATGGAAATTGTATGTTGGTGGGGGGTCCCATGGGAGGTGAAACAACAGTATTTCCATGCTGCTGACGTGGAACCTCAATGAGGGGCCCATGTGTTATGAGTTCTCAGGAGAGAGAACTGAATTGAGTATGTGAATATAAATCCCATATCGGTAATTGACAATGAAATAATAATATATAAATATAATAGCCTATGATCAAGAGTCACCAATCCGATTAACCACCTTTTGAGAGGCTGCCTGTGGTGGGCAGTTGTACTACATAGTATCTAATTTGTATTCTAAATTGTATAAATTGTCTGAGCTAGGGGCAGGCCGGTAGGGGCATTATAGCAATAGCCAAACGAAGAGAAAACCCAACCCCCACAACTAGATAACACAGAACCAAACAACAGTAGTGGAAATCCTGCATAATATACATAAACTGAGTAGAAAAGAACAAAAGCTGGTATACTAAAGGGGTAGATAATAAGAAAGCCCCAAAAAACAGCAGCTGTCTAAGAAGAGGAGCCAAAATCCAGAATAGCCAGAACACAAAAAGCGTAGCAGCAACAGAACTAAGCCTGTGGCATCGACTAGCAATCCCAGATGAGTGTGATAATAGATGAAGATACCAGTAGAGTCAACTCTGCAAAGAAGAAAATACATCGAAAATTACAACCGTTGTACAAAAGCTCAAGGAAGTATAGAGTAAGATGAATGAAAAAGTGCTCTGCCTCATCGATGCGAAAAAGGTACAGAGCCTCCACTTTATCTTGTGATAAAGTGGAAGGCCAATGCTTAGCATAGAAAATAAACTCATCAATAATAGTGGCAATAGGTCTAGATTTTTGCGAAAAAACTCTATTGTTTCTTTCTAACCAAATTACCCAAATGATTGCCATGATAGAAAGCATCCACGAATTACGAAGTTCTTTTTTAACTGAATTGGACTTCCAAAATGAGAAGGTGTCAGGGAATGTCGGGGCCTACCACGCAACTATGCAAATAAGCTAGAGTGGTCGAGTATAGGTGCAATAAAGGAATAGATGTTCAGCATCTTCATGGCAAACGAGACATAAGGAGCAAAGTTGTCCAATGGCAACTTGCCTCTTGTTAAGAACCTCCTCAGTAAGGAGTTTGTTGTGAAAAGCGAGCCAAGAGAGAATTTTGGACTTCAACGGAGCACAACTACTCCAAATGCTTTTAGCGATAAGAGAGTTGACACCTCCATAATTAAGAAAATTATAGAAGGATTTCACAGAAAAAGAGCCCGAACTGGTCCACCTCCATATAATATCTTCTTTGGGATGTCAGGTGTAATTGTTTAAGTGAGATAAAAGGAGGCTGAAATCAGTCAGTAAAGAGGGAGAGAGATCACAACTGAAAGGAATATTCCACTCCTTAAGGTTGTCATGAACAGTAAGATATTCAGCCACGGTGGCGGAGGGGTTAGACGCCAACCGGTATAGGGCAGGGAAGGTAGATGCCAGTTTAAGATTCCCAATCTAGAGGTCGCTCCAGAACTTGCTCCTCGACCCATTTGCACACACATGGCTAATACCACATTGGAAAGGAGCGACAACTTTCCAGACTTCCTTCCAAAAAGGGGACGCCTTATAAGAAAGGGAGTGGTGAAAGTCCCAAATCCTCCGCCGACGGTAACATTTACTAGAAATAAGGCGAGCCCATGGTAGGTGGTCCGCTTTCAGCATTCTCCATAACTGTAACCCCTGTTTTCCCAAAAACGTATTTTTGTGTATTTTTCTATATTTAAAATTTTCGCAAATTATATTTCCGGTTTTCAAATTCTTTTGTCAAAATGTATTATTGGATCTTCCATTAAAATCTATTTTTCGATCAATAATTTTATTGTAACTATTTTCTATGATTTTATATTGTAATGCAAATCTTATTTTTGTTACTATTATTAGTATTATTGTTATTATTGTTATTAATTTTGAGTGGTTATTAAACATCTATTTCTATGTAGTTATTTCAAATTATTTCCACATTGTTGTACAAAATATATTTTATTATGTAAACCTACATTTTATTGGTTAATTATTTTTCTATTAGTTTTTAAAAGCCTATTTTCCCTATTGGATTTTATTCAACCTATATCTTAACCAATTACCCATTTATATATATCCATACCCATTTATTCAACCTTATAACCCAAATACCCATTTAAACCCATTACTTTAACCCAGAATCCGTTAGCCACTTAACCCTACCCGTTTTATACCCTATACCCAAACCCTATATATATTAACCCCCATCTGTTTACTCTATATTCTAAAAACCCTATACAGGCGCCCCCTAGTTTCCCTTCATCTCCTTCCTCGCTCACCCTCCCGTCTTCCTCATCCTCGAACCCATCCTCCCTTTCTGCTGACCCTGTGACCCCCTCCCCCCCGTCGCACTGTTTCCCTCCCTTCGCCCCTGTCGCGATCCCAGTGCTCCTCTCCACCCTCTCCCGTTCTCCCCTTTGGTGTTGCCCCTTGCATCACGACCTCCCCAGTTGCAGCGCACTGCCCTGCCCTCGGGCGTAACCAACACCCTCATGCAGACCTCGACGACTGCAGTGCCCACTTCGCGACATACCAGCTGCAGTGCGTTCCCCGAGCTGTGGTCCTTCGTCGTTAGTACAGTAGCCCCGGCCTGTCCTCCCAATGCCGGCTGCCATCCTCCGCCACTGCCGTCAGTGCCCTCTCTCTCTTGGTCGAAGCGAGGAAGGAGAACAATGAAGCTTTCGGTGTTACTGTTTTGGTTTAGGGGGATCGATGTTTGTCGTTTGGTGTTTGTGTGGAGGAGAAAGGATTGGGTATTGTACTGTGTTTGCGGTGTTATGGAATGGTGATTGTGAGTTGGTGTTTGGTGTTGTGTGGGGAGATCCGATCTTGTGTTGGTGCTTTGTGAAGGAGAAGGGATTTGATTTTGGATGTTTGGTATTTGGGATCTGAGTTGATGTTTGCTGTTTCGGAGAGTAGGGGATTGGTTTGCTGTTGTGGAGTAGGGGATTGGTTTGTATTGTGTTGGTGTTTTGGAGAGAGGATCTGTGTTTGGTGTTTGTGAAGAGAGTGGGTTTGTGTTACTGTTTGGTGTGTTTGCTGTTTTGGTATGGGATCCTGTTTGCTATTCGGATCCGTTGTGCTGTTGGATCTTAGTTGCTGTTCCCTGCTTTGCACGTGGCTTTCACGTGTGATCGTGGTTCGTCGCCCGGGATTCTGATCCCGTTATTCTTTTAATATCCAGAATTGTCTCCTAACAGGCAAGCGTCTCTTGAACTTATTTTTTTTTTATTGTTTCTAGTTCAAGAAAACACTTTTTTGAAATCAGGAAAGTAGTAATCAATTTGAATATCACATTTAATTGAACTCCGTTGTTTTTTTATTGTATAATATTATTGATTCATAGTTGTCTCATCGTGTTATTATTGTTGACTTCAATTTAAACCATAAATTTATTGTACTATTGAACACTCACATATACTGTCTTGTCATTTGCTTGATTTTGTACTAAGGTTTTGACCCGGTTCCTGACATAGTAACTTAAAACATTGCATATAGAAATCATAGTACACTTAGTCCATATATTGTTATGTTTTGCATGTAAACCATGTTTTCCATATTTAATAAATGGTATCATGTGTATTTCATGTATCGTATAGTCTTGATGTCATCTTGAAATTGTACTAGTGCTATTGGTCTCATCAATTGGACCTGTTGCATGAGTATTGATACCATCGTCCACATTGATCATAGGCATGTTCATAAATGACTATTAATAAAATGTTAATCAAACCGGGGTTAAGGGTTGACTAGGGTAGTTGATGATATAGTGACTGTACTCGGAAGAGGGGCCCGTGTTTTCCTATTTATCGGTCTATCGGTCTATCGGTCTATTGGTTTATTGGTCATATCGACCATCGTTTAATTGTAGATTACTGACTACAGTATCTCGATTGAATCGGTCATCGGTCATTATTGGATATCGTTCCCGAGTACATGATCTATAGAATCTACCACCTTAGTCTAAATGAAATTGATTGTATGCATGGAACCTGTAGTATGGAATGCAGTATTACGTGCATTAGTTAGGATAAAAAAATGAATAATAGACTTATAGACATAAATGAACATTGAACATTGACACTAATACTGAATATTAGTTATTAAACTTTGATTCCTGAATTCTGAATTTAGTGATCACCAACTTTTGATTTTGTTACCGTTTATCATTTATTGACTCTGATATCGTTCCAATTTCTGTTTTGTTATATAGTTCTTTATTTCCTATTTTACTGCTTTCTACTACTTGTCACCCAAAGCTTGTTCTAACGAGTTCTCTTTCTCTTTCTTTTGAGTTGTGTCATTCAGGTACAGTGATGGGTAACCGAAAGGAACTCGTCGAACTATTACTGCATTGTATATTCTTGAACTATTTGGTAAGTTCTTGTATCCCAGATTTGGTTATTTAATTTTATTCTCGTTTATGTGATTATGTTTTATGCGTGGTTGTGATTATTTCTTTTCATGTTGTTGAGTTAAGACTGGTACAGCTTATGGATGATGATAAAATCATTCTCTGGGTCATGTCACGTGCTTGTATTCCCGTATTTTGGGAAGCGGGACATGACAATAACCATTTACCCAAAAGAGCTAGATTTTGGTTCCTGAGATTCAGTACCCCCAGACCACCGGCGGCCTTGGAAGTACAAATTGTCCTCCAATTGCAAAGATGCATGCCGGCTCAAAACATATTAGCATCCGACCAAAAGAAATTCCTCCTGATCTGATCTATTCTCTTGATGACCCACGATGGGACATAGAAAAAGGACATCACGAATAAAGGAATAGAAGACAGAACCGAATTAACTAGGATCAATTTTCCTCCTCGAGAAAGACGCTTACCAGACCATATGTTGAGTCTGGATTCAACCTTTTCAATCATCGGAATCCAATCAGATTTATGCAACTTGCCCTACCTCAATGGAATGCCCAGATACTTAACTGTAAATGAGGCGGAGGCACAGTTGAAAAATTGAGCAATCTCAAGTTGTCGGTTGTTAGACCCGCCTAACCAAAGGACCGACAATTTTTGGAAATTAATGGATAGACCAGAAGCACTTTCAAAGATATAATGGAGGAGTTTAAGGTTCCGTAAGCTTTCTCCAGGCTTGGTTTGGACTAGGTGATTGTAGAACTAGTATCGATATAAAGAAAGCTTTGAGGATTGGTTTGGACTGTGATTGTAAAACTTTTATGTATCGATATATTTCTCATCTAAGGAAGCTTTGGTGGCTAGGTCACTTCATTTTAAAAACTTTTTTCTTATCATATTTTATCTCTTCTTGGATTTCTTTTTTCTTAGGATTTTCCTTTCCTTCGGAACATCGACTTAGTGTTACTGAGGTCCTTGTCTGTTTTTTTTGGAATGAAAATATGGAATGCCACCACCCTGTTTCATTAAAAAGATTACTGAGGTCCTTGTCACCAACATCTAGTTGTTTCTCAACATTTGCGCATAAAAAATTGTGACAGAATGGTCTCAAGAGGCTGTTATGTTCTCATATAAATAGTGATGGGTGATGGCAACAGTTTGTTGGGATTGGTGGATCCAATACATGAGAACATGGTTAGAAGAAGAAGCAAGAAGTGCAGCAGCAGCAGCGAGAATTTCAGAAGCAACATTAGCAGAATTATTTGACAGTCGACTGCCGATACACCAAGTTGCAGAGGTGTTCAGGTTAGGGAGCAATCGACTGCCAAGAGGCAATCGGCCGCATCATCTCTCTAACTTGATGGAAGACTTAATGCAGTCGATCGCCAAGAGAGCGGTCTACCGCATCTACTCTCTGACTTGCTCGGGATATTATTGCGGCCAACCGTCCTTCTTCGCCGTCGACTGCGTGCTGATTAAATATTTCATCTATGGCTGAGAACTATTATATTGTAATCCTATATATATGTATGATGTACGATTTTTAGGGTTAAGTGAGAGCTATTCTAAGATTGTAAAAAAGATCTGGCAACCGTTATTGAGAGAGGGAAAAGAAGATAAACCATACATTTTGGTGGTGAGTTCTTGAGTGATTGTAAATGTTAGATATTATGTTAAATGAGAGATATTAGTTTAGTACCATATCGAATAATGTAGCAGTTTAGTTTTTCCTTCTCTCCTATATATAAGAGACAATGTACTCAGTTATAATCAATTAACAAGAATCCAATAATATAATAAATTATTCCTTTCTATCCCTAAATCTAACATGATAACAGAGCTTGTACTCTTATAAGTCATATACTAATTTTATCCTCGTCATCGAAGTGGAGTGGTTCTCGCCTTCATCGGAAATCACTCCACCTCCTGACATCCCTCTCTTAATCCCAATCACTGACCCTAACTCAAATCCCCTACTCATCAAACCCTAATCAACCCCTAATCTCCTTCTTCTACAACCACCACCATCACCTTCGTTGCCTTCTCTTAAATCCCCCAAACAACTCCAACACTGGCCACTTCAACAACTCCGGCAACACCACCACTGCAACAACCTGACCTAACAACTGCAAAAACAACAACAAACAACAACAACCGGATTCAGCAAGAACAACTGGCAACGACAACAACAATTGGCATCAACAGCAACCCTATCCTCCACTTCAATCTGCAACCACCTGGCGCCACCATCGTCCTCCCACTTCTGATGTCCTCCAAACTTCCTGCACCTCATCGTTGTTTACCCGAATCCAAACCACCGACGACCCCAACTCCCATATCCAACTCCGGCGACCTACCGCTACCTGAAACCCTTGTTGCCTAACTCCCGACGATCTCCCGCTGCATATATTAGCCAAAAAACATCAACCTTAGCCTACAGCTCCCCTAATTTGAACTCCCAACTCCCGACAGCTCCTAAAATCCCTACCTTGTCGCCAACCCTAGCCACCACTCCCCTTTACAAACCCTAGCCGTTACTCTCTTCTTTTGCATCCACATCTCAATACAAACTCACATTGATGAATCCATCGTGAGTTTGAGATGGGGAGATCCCAACATCATTCCAGATCCTAATGTCCAACCCAAGGCCATCTCGTAATTCCTTCCTCCACTACTAGTACTTCTCAGTTCGGGGGTAAGATCCCAACATGCCCTACTACCATGCACCACCAACACACTACTTCCTTCCTCCACTATTACTACTTCTCAGTTCGGGTGTGAGATCCCAACATGTGCAACTACCGTGTGCCACTAACATACTACTTCCTTCCTTCCTCTACTACTACTACTTCTCAGTTCGGGGGTGAGATCCCAACATGTGCTTCTACCATGCGCCACCACTACTACTTCTACTTCTCAGTTCGGGAAACATGCGCCGCTTCCGTGTGCCACCACTTTTTCTACTACTTTTCAGTTCAAGGATGAGATCCCAACTCAGTTAACCATCTACCGTGCTTCTTCTACTACTTCTCAGTTCAAGGATGAGATCCCAACTCAGTTAACCATCTACCGTGTGCAACTCCTTTTACAACTTTCGAGTTCTACACCTTTCAAGATCCAACTACGACTACAACTTCTTCAGTGTCAGGAGCTGACACAAGCTCCTACAACATCCCACTTCTACACCTTTCAAGATCCAAGAGCCGCATCGTCCATGTGTCATAGTGCATCGTCCCTGCCATATGAACACCGTCAATGTTCCAAACTTATGTTGCCTGAACCAACTTGAGTTTGAGAGGTGTGCTAGATATTATGTTAGATGAGAGATATGAGTTTAGTACCATATTGAATAATGTATCAGTTTAGTTTTTCCTTCTCTCCTATATATAGGAGACATTGTACTCGGTTATAATCAATCAACTAGAATCCAATAATATAATAACTCTTTCTTCCTATCCCTAAATCTAACAATATATATATATATATATATATATATATATATATATATATATATATATATATAGTCTAATGTAAATCGCAGGAGTACCTCTACACAGGGAAGTGGTATTTGTATTGGATGAACCTCGAAAAAATATCGTGTATTTTTGTGTTATGGCACCAGTTACTGAATTCAAAAATGCCTCTAGAAGCTTTTGTTGCAGGTTCAATAGAAGCCCAAGCCCACAAAGGAGAGATACAGGATCAAAGGACAAATTTGTAGCTGGACAAAAAATAGTTTAGGCTGTGGCTGGCTAGGCCCAAGCTTAACTTTTTTATAACCAAACTCGACCCGAGCTGAGCCAGGCCGGGCACCTGCGCGCGTGTGTGTATATTTATAAATTTGGCTAGGTCCTCTGTCACGCCCCGCTTCCCAAAATACGGGAATACTTGTCCGTGACGAAGGCCCAGCGAATGGTTTTAACATCATCCATAAGCTGTATTAGTCTTAACTCAACAATATGAAATGAAATAATCACAACCATGCATAAAAACATAATCACATAAACAAATACTGAGATAAAATAAGCAGTAGTCCAACATAATAACCAACAACTGAAAATAAACAATAAATATAGGACAACAAAGCCCGGGATACAAAGTTCAACAAAAGTAACAATGCGATATAAAAATAACATGGAAGAACAATTTATTTCAAAGCAGCTTCTGCTCCAATCCTAGAAGAACTGCTCACTAATACCTTCTGGCAATTATCCTTGTGCACCTGTAGTTTGATCAACTAGAGTGGGGAAAAATGTCCGTTAGAGCAAGCACAGACATCAAGTAGTGAAAAGCAAAGAGTAAAGAAACATGGTACATCAAGGAATATGAAGCAAGAACAAAGTCCAAAAGCAATAATGATGTCAATACACAATGGTCAAGTGTACAAGTGTCAACTTAGGTTTATTAGCATTTTATTACCCTATTTGGTGCACGTACTACTGTGTCCCATACCACAGGTCCGGTGCATGCAAAACAGTGTACGTTTTAGACATAGTGGTGAGATCTACAGAGCGTGTACTCAGTGTAACAAGATGACGTGATAACATGATAACAAGGACACAAGTATTTCTCCACCTTCCATGTTAATAATCCATATAAACAAGAAGGGCCCTACCGAGTACAGTTTCTGAGATTATCCACTACTAAGTCAACCCTTATTACCCCGACTTGTTTAATATTTTGTTAAATCATTCATGATCTTTAAATGTGTATAAGAGTGTCAAGGAGATGATAAGGATGCGACAAAATGATGCGATGCATGATAATATACACGTAATTGTAAATCTGAAAAGAGCAGACATAGCAGTACTAAAACAACAATAACTCACAAACTACAATTCAGAATTCGATTTCGTCAAAAAGAATGTAAACTAGACATATGGCGCTACAATTCATATTCAGTAAGTTTCAATTGATTCTAACTATAACTAGGTCGATTACTCTAATTTTTACAGATTAAGGGTTCTGGGAGCAGCTTAGAGTCAAAACTCTCTGGGTGAAAACAAGGTGTAAAATCAACAAAAAAATCTATAAAAATTAGAAATTGATCCTAAGCATGTCTACTACGTTTCTAAAGAGTTTCTTGTCATTACACTACTATTATCATGGTGTTTCAACTGAAAGTTGTGTCGGTGTTTCACTAAACTGTAATTCTGAAAATATAGACCAGCAGTGACTAAAACTGCAATATCTCACAGCTCACAGATCGGAATCTAGATCCGTAAGATTTTCTGGAAACTAGATTCATTAGGATACAATTTCTTTTTATATAGTTTTGGTTGATTCTTATTATAACAGGGTCGAAATCTCAGTGCAAAACAGGGCATGCAACAAGAAATAATAAAAAAAGTCATCAGATACATTCATCAAAACAGATAATCTACATGTTCTTGAATCATGGAATGCATCAACATTATATACAACAAGTTAAGATGAATTTCTACAGTACACGAAGCCAAATTACCATGTTACGATTCAAGTCTTTAAAATTACAATTGATCAACATGCATTCAATCACTATATATTTCTATATACAAGTTTCTAATCAATTTATTCATGTCATGTGTACATGCAAGCTTGGGTTTGAATCAATGGATGTTGGCACGAAGTCAAGGATACTTCAGGTTAGCTCGTGTAAACCTTTGATATCCCCAACGGAAGGTATACAATGCAATATTACGATAATCAAGAATGAACTACTTGCGGAGATTAATAATCTTGAACTAGAAAAACCAAACGAGTTCAAGTGGACTTGCCTTTAGATGACGACTAGATTCGAAAGTGCAAAGAATAACGGGATCAGAATCCCAGCGACACGGCGACAAGCAAACAATCACGATGATCACGATCGAACACGGATTTTGATGGGGATCAAGATCGGATGATCGGACGGCTGAGATCAAAGATCAAGATCACGATCAAGATGATGATCATGATCGCGATGATCAAAAGAGATCCGACGGTCAAGATCAAGTATCTTGATGATGATGATGATGATGATGATGAGATCAATGGCTGAGATCAACGGATCAAGAAGTGATCACGATTGCGATGATCAACGATCGGACGACCTAGATCCAATGGCTGACCTACTTGATGATGGCAATCACGATCGGGATCGAACGATTGCAATTGAAGGAGCACCTGATGCTGAAAAAACAGAGGAGCTCGGGAATGGAGTCGCGGTGGAGAAGACGACAGGTCGGCTACGTTGCGGGACGAGGGCGACGGGGTTCAGGGCAGTGACAGAGGTGCTGGCGCTCAGGGCTCGACTGCGGCAAGCCACTACAACGGGGATGAAGAAGTCGATAGGGATGAGTGGGTTCGGTGATGGCGCTCACGATCGTTGTCGAGGAGGAGGTGGCGGGCCTAGTCGAGCGGCTGCGGAAGTCGGAGAGGGACAGCGACGAGAAGAAATGGGGCCCAGGTGGTCGGAGACAGGGAGGAGCTCGAGTCGAGGCAGTCGGCAATGGAAGGAGGCAGTCGACGGGGTTCGAAAGCAATGGCGAGCGGAGGAGACAGAGCAACAAGGGGGAAGTCGAGCACTGACTGGCGGTTGCTCGACAAGGATGGGTGGAGGTGGAGACGTTAAGGTGCGGAGGTCGGAGGTTGACTTCGATGATGGCGATGGTAATGGAGGAAGGCAGGGCTTGAGCGGGAGGCTTGAGGTTGACGATGGTGAGAACAGGGGCTGAGCGAGCTCGGCAATGGCGAAGCCTCGATGGGGTGACGACTGCAATGGCGACATTTAGTAGCGGAGTTCTTCGGCTGGGGACGGCAGTAGCGGAAGGCTGCGAGGAGGTAGACGATGGGGTTACAGGAGTTGCAGACGACGAGGGAGGAACAGGGAAATGGCGGAGCTTGGTCGGCGGTGGCGCGAGGTCGCAAGGGGTGCGAACAGAGAAGATGAATAGTCAGCTAGGGAATGAACAGTGGCGGCTCGGGGGTTACACAGTGAAGGGTGAAGCATTGGGGTGTGAACAATAATGGGGGTGTGAACATTAATGGAGGTATGACAGTGAAGCGGTTTTGGAAGTTGAAGAGTTTGGCTGTTGTGGAGAAGAGAGAGAGTGGGGAATTGTGGAGATATGGGGAATCGTGAGGAGTAATTCTAGGGGATATGGGGAGGTGTGCAGTTGGGGGTTGATCTAGTCAAAAACAGATTAGAGGAAGAATTGGGTTATTGGGTTTGATTAGGATTCGGGTTGGGATCCAATAGATATGGGTTTGGGTTAGAATCCAATAGGAGATGAGCTTGGGTTGGGCTCAGATTATATATTAATAAATAATGCAAAAATAAATATAAAATTTGAGCTTTAGATGATGGGCTTCAACTTAAATAATTAAATAATATAATATAGATCAAAACTAATGGGCTTTAACAATAATAATAATAATAATAATAATAACAACAATAATAATAATAATAATACTAATAACAAATAATAAAAATAATAATAAATAAATAAATAATAATAATAATAATAATAATAATAATAATAATAATAATAATAATAATAATAATAAAAGTATTAACAATACTAATAATAATGATAATACAATAGGAGATGAGCTTGGGTTGGGCTCAGATTATATATTAATAAATAATGCAAAAATAAATATAAAATTTGAACTTTAGATGATGGGCTTCAACTTAAATAATTAAATAATATAATATAGATCAAAACTAATGGGCTTTAACAATAATAATAATAATAATAATACTAATAACAAATAATGAAAATAATAATAACAATAAATAATAATAATAATAATAATAATAATAATAATAAAAGTATTAACAATACTGATAATAATGATAATACATACATTACATAATTGGATTCAACACATTCATGAAAATAATTCAACATTAGTAATAATACAACAACAACAACAGTAGTAGTAGTAATAATAACATTATACAACAAAATAAGAATTTGTCTTATCAACTTTATATTAAAATAATCCAAACAGGAATATATATAGTCGATCAAAAATGGAAAGTGAGGTTATAATACAATATTATTTGAAATAACATGATTTTCATTTAGAAAAGATTTTAATAGAAGATTCAAAACAAATTTACCAAATAATAATCGAAACACAGAAAATATTCAGGAAATATGTATTTACGGGAACGAGGGTTACATCCTCTCTCCACTACACGTTAGTGGTAACCCCAAGGGTTACACCCTTAAGTCCATTTCTTTAGCTTATATACTAATGATATCTTTCTTAACTTTCGATTTGGGACTATCCATTTTCTCCAAATTTTCAAGTTAATACATTTCGAGTACCCAACTTTTGACACCTTTCCAGCTTCAAGGTGGTCAGGTTGAACTGCATCTTTCCTTAACACTTCTTGAATTTAGTTCCATTGAACTTTTCAGGTTTTTCTTCCATGGTTAGATGTGTCATAGGGGTTTCTTAATTGAGCAGTCCACTGACATTCTCAGTTTGTTTGTCACCCATTTTCTTTTCGAAATAGTTAAAAATTCAACTGTTAGAAAGAATGGAAATTTTTTTCCCGAAATGATAAACAGCACCTGGAAAATTCTTCAAAAAAACTGTTATAATAGAGGGATTTTTTTTTTGCTTTAAGATTGTTAGAACTTGAATTTCGTAAAATAAAATGTGTCTAATAATTTTTGTTAAGAAGAAAACTACAGGTAAGAAAATTCAAACCATACAAAATTGATACAAAGTCGAGATCAAAATCTCTATCCTTAAAGCAAAATTTGCCCCGTAGTGTGACAGTTCTTGACGAATTGCTTCCTAAGATACAACTGTATTACCTTGTCTGAAGAGTAGCACCCAAGCTTCAGAGGCACTAACAAACCAGCAACTGTGTTGCACTCTCAGACAGACCCAGATGAACAAGAGAAGAGATCGAAAAAATAAAAATGGTGTGTTATGACAGAAAAAAATGACTGGATTTGTAGGATATCAAGGTGTAACTGATGGATCCATTATTCTGATGTTACAGAGTTATGGCACAAAAGCATAGCTGATGGATCCATTATTATGCTGTTAAAGAGTTATGACACCAGTTATTGAATTCAAAAATGCCTCTAGAAGCTTCTGTTGCAGACTCAACAGAAGCCCAATCCCACAAAGGAGAGAAACAGGATCCAAAGAAAATTTTGGATTTGGGCAAAAAATAGTTTAGGTTGTGTCTAGCCAGGCCCAAGCTTAACTATTTTATAACCAAACCAAACCAAGCCGAGCCGAGCCAGGCAGGGCGCGCGCGCACCGCGTGTGTGTGTTTATAAATTTAGCTAGGTCCTCTCTCCACTACACATTAGTGGTAACCCCAAGTGCTACATCCTTGAGTCCATTTCTTTAGCTTATATACTAGAGAAATCTTTCTCAACTTTCGATGTAGGACTATCAATTTTCTCCAAATTTTCAAGTTAGTACATTTCGAGTACCCAACTTTGGACACCTTTCCAGCTTCAAGGTGGTCAGGTAGAAGTGCATTTTTCCTTGCCACTTCTTGAATTCGGTTTCATTAAACTTTTCAGGCTTTTCTCCCACGGTTAGATGTGTGGGCAGAACAATTGTTTGTGCCACAACCGGTTGTGTAGTCACATTCTGGGTCACAGGGGTTTGTTCATTGAGCAGTCCATTGACATTCAGTTTGTTTGTCACCCATTTTTCTATCTGAAACAGTTAAAAATTCAGCTGTTAGAAAGAATGGAATTTTGTTTTTTTTCACGAAAAGATAAACAACACCTGTAAAATTCTTCACAAAAATTGTTAGAATATAGGAAAAAGAAAATTGCTTTAAGATTGTTAGAACTTGAATTTCGTAAAATAAAATGTTTCTAATAATCTTTGTGAAGAAGAAAAATTACAGGCAAGAAAATTCAAACGAGACAAAATTGATACAAAGTCGAGATCAAAATCTCTATCTTTAAAGCAAAATTTGCCCCGTACTGTGACGGTTCTTGACGAACTACTTTCCAGGATACAACTGTATTACCTTCTCTGAAGTGCAGCACCCAAGCTTCAGAGGCACCATCGAACCAGCAATTGTGTTGCACTCTCAGACAGACCCAGATGAACAGGAAAAGAGATAAAAAAAAATGGTGTGTTATGACTGTAACACCCCGAATTCCAAAATATAACTGAATTCAAGTTCCACAACATCTTTACACTTCTTTCGTACAATTTCACAAGGAAATAAAAACTTTTCTTTTATCAGAGTTACATTACACTTGTACATTATCACAGCGGAAGCAATATTACAATAAATTTACATGAAACAACATTTAAATCAATCTTGCGCAGCATGTATACTTCAATTGTCAAGCATCTTTACCCTGCATATAAAACTGTGGGTGCGTTAGTTCATTCAACTGACGAAATATTATACACGACCATCCTCTCTATGCCGGAAACAGTATAATGATTCTCATTTCTTAGCGAACCACAAACTTGTCACAAACAAAGCTAAAGGTACTATCCTATTGATGTCGTGTTGTGAATGTACACTTAGTCCTTAATGCAATTATTTATATTATATGACACTAATGCGCACTTGTTCAGAGTCTATGCAGCCCATACTACATAGGTCCGAGGGCAAGTCCTTAACCGTTCTTCATCTTGTCGGATTCAATCCCTTGCCATGACTTAATCTACTACTGTAACTACGGTAAGTATCCTAGATGTTTTCTCACTTACGAACTCATGTCAAGGTGCCCTGGAGGGAATCTCAATGCACTGACACATGACTCATCATGCAGGCATCCTGTGGTAATTCAGCTCCGACCATAGACATGACACCACCCGCAGTCGTCAAACACCCCACGAGCGTCGCCACCGGGACAGTACTCTGGAGCAGTATCCACGCCCTATCATGACTCATCATGGGACATCCTGTGAATACTCTCATACCGCCAATCAAATGGCCCTCATACTCAATGTTTTTCTCTTACTTTCATCACCTCTTCACTATGTATCTAATTCTTAGTTTAATTGAATCATGAATAAAATCAACTCTTAGAGTGTAGCACTTCCACTATACCGGTCTTATTCATTTAATTCACATGACCCAAACCTTGGTCTTCTCATTTCAAAATATCATTTCACAATTCTTTCATTGCCGGTATAAGGCTTGGTTATACCCTAATTCTCAATTTCAACTCATAATTACAATGTCATACTCATAAGATCTTTTCATGATTAATCACAATTCATATTTCAATAGCATAGTATTCATGTATTCACATCTTTCATAATTCATCACGAGCAATAATTCAATTTCACGTGCAATCCATGTGCATGAATAAATTTCAATTAATAGTCACCAACAATTTCGTATATTCCAGAAATCTATTATTCACATTTCACAATCTTACTACAACACATTTTTATAATTCCATTTAATCACGCTAGTCACAATTTTCAAAAATTCATCTTTTATAACTCAAGAATTTCATTTATTTTTCTTTTGTTTAAAAGAGTAATTTAATTTCAAAATTTAGTCCTTTCTTGAAAAAAAAACCCCAATTTCTTATTCACACTTCATCAAAAGTCGTATAAAAATTTCTTATAAAGTTCCAATAATTTTTTCAGTAATTAAAACATATTTTCCCAATTTTGATTCTATTTTAAAAATTCAATTTAATCCAAAAAAATATCTAAAAAAAACATTTTTTCTAAACTCAAAACCCCACCAAGATTCTAACCCACAACCAATGGTGAAACAGACAGCGCACAAGACCAACGCGCCAAAGCCGCTCATCAATTTAACTAGGGGTTAAAATCCCTATATGTTCAATTTCGGCTAATTGGGTTTTTTATCAAAACAAACAAAATACAACGCAACCTCGGGGTATCGAACCGAAGACCTCCAACTACTGTAGCGACCCAAGTCTCTTCCGACCAGTTGGTCTAAGTGGACATATCGATTAGAAGATATTAAAAATGGGTTTTGATCTTATTCTTTGTTCAAAGCTATATTTCAAAAATTCTCAAAATGAATTTGTCTCTTTTTCTCCTCTTTTGAAAAAAAAAATGTCCAGAATAAAACTACATTTAATTTAACAATAACCAGTGTTTTTAAAGGTATTTTTTTCACTATTTCGAAACATGTAGTTAGCCTTAATTTGTATTTTATAACACTATTTTGACATTTGAAAACTAACACATATTTGTTCACAAATAAAGATGGTTTCTCACACCAAAAATTCACTACTATGATGTTTTGACACTATGATATTTTTAGAGCACAAAATCAACTTTATAAGTGAGTAAAACTTCCATTTTATTAATTAATCTACACATGATTGCATTCGATTACTTGTATACAAAAGTACATTCTTTTTCATTTATTCTAATTTTCACATGGCATATATATAACAACGGGGAATTTCAATACATCTATTAGCAATCATTTCTATCAATTCATCTTTAACACACTATTCTACTTAGCATTATTAATCAATAAACATGATGCTAGTCTTTTACTAGTTAATCCCCATAGTTCGCATTTAGAACATATTTTGCATACTAACATTAGAAATAAAGAGAACATCCGCTTTACTCATAATTAATAAATATAGTAATCAAACAACACACATTTACTAATTTATCAATTCCCTTCTAATTAGGCAAGCATGCATTTCATTTCAACTAGTAGCTTATAATAATAATTCAATTTCATTCTCTAGCATGATGAGAAACACCCACCTTTTGAATAAAAGCCAATAAGAAATCTCCTAGAGCCTCCTAGAATGCGAGAGAGTGCCTTCTCCTGGATTGCGATGCAACGGTCTCCTTCTTTCTTCCTTGCCACAAAACCGAGAGCTCCAAGTTAAAAAAGAGTGGCCGGCCTCCAATAGGAACACACACACTCACACTCACACACTAATATATATCTCCTATATAATGTTTTCTTCTTTCAATAGATTATTAGAGTAGAATACAAGTAGATAGGAGGGGTATTTATACTAATTCTAGGATAGATTGGAGGGCTAGGATTTGTTGGATAGTTATAGAATGAATGGCAAGGATATGAGGAGAAGTTGTAGCAACCACCCACACACAAAGTAACTACCCATGCACACACACCCACACTCCCCATCATTCATGCACAATCCGGCCACCACTAGTGTCCATTGCACACTACGTGCATTGCACGTGCCACCTAGTACCCCTATTTAGAAGTTTGTACAATTTTAATTAATCAAAATGTTCACCATTTGTCTTTATATGACAAGTGTGATCATTTAATTGATTTATTAAATTTGTGGGCTTCACAATTAGTGGGCTTAGGCTTGTGGGCCAAGATAAAAAAATAAAGAATTATTAAAGTGGGCTCAACAAATAAAATAGTGTTTTAGGCTTTAGAAATAGGTTTTAGAAAAATAAAGAAAAATAATTGTTCATACTAAAATGAAATTTTATATATAAAAATAAATAAATAATATACACATGAAATTTGCACATGCACAACACGTGAAAAATCAATATTTTTATTAGAATGAAAGTTTAGGGTATTACATTGACAAACAAAAACGACTAGATTTATAAGAGATCAAAGGCGTAACTGATGGATCAATTTTTATGCTGTTACAGAGTTATGGCACAAAAGCGTAACTGATGGATCCATTATTCTGCTGTTACAGAGTTATGGCACCAGAACTTGAATACATAAATGCCTTTAGCAGCTTCTGTTGCAGACTCAACAGAAGTCCAGGCCCACAAAGGAGAGAAACATGATCCAAGGAAAAATTCGGATCTGGGCAAAAAATAGTTTAGGCTGTGGCTGGCCAGTCCCAAGCTTAACCAAACCAAGCTAGGTCCCCTCTCCACTACACGTTAGTGGTAACCCCAAGGGCTACACCCTTGAGTACATTTCTTTAGCTTATATACTTGAGAAATCTTTCTCAAGTTTCGATGTGGAACTATCCATTTTCTCCAAATTTTCAAGTTAGTACATTTCGAGTACCCAACTTTGGACCAACATTTCTCATTCATACGGAATCCGTTTTTGGCAAACGAGTACATTACGGAATAGTACTCGACGAGAGGAACACAGTCCAATCACTTTTCGGCACCGCTGGTGGCCGGAGCCCACCCGAATCAGTCCCGAAAAGTCTGATGCCAAAAACATTTCCAATAGATTTCAATAACTCCTGGATAGATCGGGTGAACCATTTTTTAAAAGTGACCTAAGATCATCTTTAAACTACTCATTAAATTAAGATCACCTCCTTACATGATTGACTATAATATTGTGGTTCAAACTAAGTTTCTGTTTCAGTTTGTTTGCTTGAGATGACAACCTTCAATGATTTGATTTCATAATTCATTCGTATTCATAAATAAAATGATAGCCCACTGTCATGTTAAGAAAAATGGGTTAAACCTGAGTGTACCAAATGAACTTTCTGAGAATAGCTCTGAAGTTGATCTGCAACAGAAAGAAAGTGAAAAGTGGCTCGAGGCGTGGGTTGCACTTTCTTTAAGAAGCTATTTGGCCAATTCTTGAGATGAATCGTTGATCACCAAGCACTTCTTCCGGAATACAAAGAGATTCTGTCTACAGTGTTGCCTAATGCTCCAATAGCAACACGTACCAACTTACACCATCCAAATCAAGGCAAAAAACCACTCAAAAAAAGATTAGAAGAAGATAAGGATTGTATTGTTTTTCTATCTTCTTTTTCCACAAAAAAAATGATTCCTTTTTATAACTAGTAACCAGAAAGGAATAAAAACTGCATGCACTTAATAAAAAAATGACTACATCATAAAGATCCTTTAATTCTTAGAATGACTATAACATAAACCTCATTTACTTCTTGAAACAACTATATTATTAATTGGAGAAAAAAATGTTTTTGATTTGTTTGAAATTCGAAAGTTCAAAAAGTTTAAAAAAAATTCTTTTTTTTTCAAGAGACCCAAAGAGCCCTAAGGCCCGGCCCGGTCATATATATATATATATATATATATATATACACTAAAAACCTGTCATGCCCTGCTTCCCAAAAGGAATACGGGATACGAGTGCGTAACAAAATATATACACTAAAAAACTGTCACGCCCTGCTTCCCAAAAGGAATACGGGATACGAGTGCGTGACAGAATCCAGCGAATGATTTTCATCATTCATAAGTTGTATGATCGACTCAGCATCATAACAAGGAATATAACAAAATATACTCAACCACGTATGCATGAATAATTTATTAATCAACAGAAATCATTCGAAGCAAGTATAAATTTCCTAAATAAATTCAAGGTTTGGATCAAAAGTAAAAACTTCAGGACTACAAGCCCGTTACAAGTTTTACGTATCAAGAAGAATTAAATAAACTCAAACACAGAATAACTAAAGTAAGATTTCCCAGGCGAAGCCTAAAATGTTTGCTCACCGACTCCTGCAGGCAATTGATCTTCAAAACCTGTATATATATCATGTAGAAGAAAAATAGAGAAACAAGACAGACGCCCGTTAGTGCAAGTCACGGGCCGTAAGTAGTACAAGCACGGGATATGAAAACAAGTACAAAAAAATATGGAACAATATTTGGAATCAAGAGTGTACAACGTGATAGACAGGGATGCAACAAGTAGTAAGTTTAAATAGACTAGCTAACAAGTAAAACGAATCGAGGAACAGGATCAGGTAACAAGTACTTGTAACAGGAATAAGTAACAAGTGAGTATGTAGTTGTATCAAGTATCAGGTAACAAGTATCAAGTAATAATTATCAAGTAGCATGCGAGGCAGGTGTCAAGTGTGTATAAGTAACATGTTATTCGTAAGTTTTGTTGGGGTTTGTAGATCCAATACACGATAATGAGGTTGGAGAAGATAGGCGAGAAGGAGAGTCGAAGTGGGAGCAACAGGTCAGAGTAGTTGGAGGCTACAGCAGAGTTGTGTTCGACAGTGCGGTCGACCGCACCCTCAACCGACGATCGGTCGACCGCGCAGTCGACCGTCCTGCTCTCTGGTTCAACCTGCAGTCTTGAAGAAGTGACTGGTCGACCGCGCAGTTGACCGACCCTCTCTTATTGGAACTCGTGCAGTCGAAGGGGAAGACTGGTCGACCGTCAAGATGGTGCGGTCGACCGTCCCGATGCTGATTGATGAGCGGCTGAGATGGAAAGTTGTGGAATCCTATATATATTGTATTGTGTACGATTTTAGGATTAAGTGAAAAGAAAATAGAGATCTACCAGTCGTCATTAAGAGAAAGGGAGATAGAGAGAAACCCTACACCTTGGTTGTAAGTTCTTTAGAGATTTGTAAAACCTAATCTTCATATTTCTAGTGGAAATCGCAGGAGTGCCTCTGCGCGGGGAAGTAGCCATTATTTGGGTGAACCTTGATAAAAATATTGTGTGTTCTTGTGTGTTGCTTTTGGTTGTTCTTTGTTCTCTTATTTTGATTCTATAGTTCTTGCATCTCGTCGTCGTTGTTGAGTTTATTCCGCAATTAGAATTCAACAAAGTGGTATCAGAGCTACAGGTTGATAGTATTGATTGAGATGGGGACAAGAGTAGAGTGAAGGAGTTCAATGGAACAGATTTCGCAATGTAGAAGATCCAAATGATTGCGTATCTCCAACAGAAGGATCTAGATGATCCGTTGTTTGGTGTGAAGCCAGAAGGGATGGAGGTCAATAAAGTTGCGTTGGCAGGCTGGAATAGATTGGATCAGAAAGCGCTTGGATAGATTCAGTTGTCGCTGAGCAGGAAGGCGCTATTTCATATTGAGAAGGCAAGAACCGCAAAGGAGGTAATGGAGATATTGACAGACATGTTTGAGAAGCCGAATGCAGTGAACCAAATCTTACACCTAAATAAGTTGGTTAACTTGTAGTTGTCAGAAAGGTGTTCGGTTGCTGAGCACATAAACAATTTCTTTATGGTTTACAATCAGATGGAATCGTCGGGTTTAAAGTTTGAGGAGAGGGCACAATTGTTGTTGTTGCTATCCAGTCTTCCTGACAGTTACGACACAGTAGAGCAGATTATTACTAGCACCATGACTGATACGAAAACCCTAAAGGATGTTATAAGTAGCATTATGAACGAGGATGCAAGGAGGAAAAGGCATGGAGAGACTTCGGTGTCATTTCCTAATAATACCGCGCTGTCAGTTGACAATCGTGGTAGAAGTAACAACAGAGGGAGGTCGCAAAGCAGGAATCACAGGTCCAAGTCAAGAACAGGACATCGCAAAGGTGAGCGTTGGTACTGCAAGAAGCCAGGACACAGGAGAGATCAATGCGAGGAGTATAAGAAAGCACAAGCAGGGTCACAGGTAGCCAATGGGGTAAGTATTGAACCCCGTCTAGATGAATTGTGTTTATCTGCTGGATTTAATATTTTGCAAGATGATTGATGCATAGACTCAGGTGCTTCTTATCATTTTACCCCCATGAGGGATGTATTTAAGGATTACAGGACAGGTAATTTTGGTGCAGTTTCAGTTGGTAATGGGCAGATATGTCCAGTTGTAGGTAGAGGCACTGTGAGAGTGAAGGCTCGCAATGATGGAAAATTGGTCTTGTATGATACAAGACATATTCCGAGCTTGAAGAAAAACTTGATCTCAACTAGCAAACTAGACAAAGAAGGATTTACAACAATCTTTGGGCATGGAGAATGGAATGTGACTACAGGTGCCAGGTTGGTGGCAAAAGAAAAGCGTGGTGACATGTTGTACTTACTCAGGAGAGGTGATTCAGGTGATATCATTGCTACAGTATCAGTAGGTAGTTCCCCTTCAATTCTATGGCATGTCAGGTTAGGGTACCTTGGTGAAAAGGGTGTTAAGCAGCTTTGTTCTAGGGATCTTCTGTCGGGGCTGAAGAAGGTTGAGATGGATTTTTATGAGAATTGCATGATGGGCAAACAGAAGTCAGTCAGCTTTCATTTGGGTGAGCGTGAGAAGAAGCTTGGGAAGCTAAAGTTATTACATACAGATGTGTGGGGTCCAGCTTAGGAATTCTCTTATGATGGTAAGAGATACTTTGTCACATTCATAGATGATGCTACAAGAAAGGTTTGGGTTTATGCAATTCACGAGAAATCAGAAGTATTTGAGGCATTCAGAGCTTGGAAGGCCAGGGTTAAGAATGAGACGGGATGCAAGGTGAAAGCAATAAAGTCAGACAACAGAGGTGAGTACACAAGCAAAGAGTTTTTTAACTATCTGGCAAAGGAAGGTATCAAAGGAATCAAGACAGTTTCTAAGACTCTACAGGAGAATGGTGTAACAGAAAGGATGAACCGCACAATACTCGAAAGGGCGAGATGCATGAGACTTCATGAGGGTCTTTCGGTCCATCTTTGGGCCGCTACAGTTGATACAACAGTGTACTTGATTAATCATTGCCCGTCTAGTGCTCTTGATGGGGCCATTCCAGAAGAACTATGGTCAGGTAAAACTGTTAATTATTCGCATTTGAAAGTTTATGGTTGTATGGCATATGCACTAATTGACAGGGAAGAAAGAAAGAAGTTGGACTCTAAGTCCAGGAGGTGTGTGTTCATTGGCTACAATGGCAATGAGTATGGTTACAGACTTTAGAATTTTGTGGATAACAAAGTCATTCGCAGCAGGAATGTAGTGTTCAATGAAGATGTCCTATACAAGGACAGGCACACAGGTCAAGACAGTACAACCAGTTCAGAATCAGATTGGGGTTCAGACTCAGACTCAGATTCAAATTCTGAAGGCGGCCCCAGTGGTGGGGGTCCTACAGTGTAGCAGCAGGTACAAGTACCACAGGCAGCACAGGAGGCTCATGGTAAGCCTATTGAGAATGAGCAGGTTATCCAAGACGAACAGGTACAGCAAGAACAGTTCGGGGAACCTGAACCGGTCGGTGAACCGGTACCCACACTGAGGAGATCGACACGAGAGAGGAGGCCAACCAGGATATTTGATCCATCAGCTAGTGTTTTTCACGAGCATGTTCTGTACACGGATTCAGGGGAGTCAGAGACTCATAAGGAGTCTTTGAGGGATGAGGCTCGAATTCAGTAGGAGTCAGCCATGAAGGACGAGATGAGCTCCTTGGAACAGAACCAAACTTGAGAGTTGACCAAGTTGCCAACAGGGAAGCATGCTCTTATGAACAAATGGGTTTTCAGAGTCAAAGATGAGGCAGATGGGAATAAGAGGTACAAGGCGAGACTTGTGGTGAAAGGATTCTCTCAAAGAGAAAGTGTTGATTATGGTGAGATCTTTGCACCGGTTGTGAAGATGACTTCTATTAGGGTTCTGTTCAGTATTGTGGCAGTTGAAAACTTACACTTAGAGCAGTTAGATGTGAAGACAACATTTCTCCATGGTGATGTCGAAGAAGAGCTGTACATGAAACAACCCACAGGTTTTGAAGCTAAAGGAAAGGAAGACATGGTATGTCGATTAAAGAAGAGTCTTTATGGGCTCAAACAAGCACTGCGGCAATGGTATTTGAAGTTTGATTGCTTTATGAAAGGAAAATGTTTCGATAAATGCAAAACGGATCATTGTGTGTATGCTCGTAGATATGAGGACAATGATATAGTTACCATGGCGTTGTACATTGACGACATGTTGTTGGTAGGTTCATGTATGGAAAATATCAAGAAAGTGAAAAAGGCGCTAGCTTCAGAGTTTTCAATGAAGGACTTGGGTGAAGCAAAGCAAATCCTCACCATGAAGATAGTAGAGACAGGATAGCAAGAAACTTTGGTTATCTCAAACGGACTATGTGAAGAAGGTGTTGAAGAGATTCAATATGAATGGCGCGAGGCCAGTCACTTGTCCCTTGGCTGCTCACTTCAAGTTATCAATGGACTTATGTCCTAAGACAGAGGCGGAGATGGAGGAAATGGCTGCTATTCCTTATGCCTCAGCCATTGGGAGTTTGATGTATGTGATGGTGTCTACAAGACCAGACATCGCACAAGCAGTGGGAGTTGTCAGCCGTTACATGAAGAATCCAGGTAAACAACATTGGGATGTAGTAAGGTGTATTCTTAGATATCTAACACGTACTTCATATCACTCTCTTTGTTTTGGAGAGATTCTTTGCATATACATGGTTATGTAGATGTGGATTTTTGGGTGATCGTGATGGTTGCAGAAGTACTACAGGGTATGTATTTACAATTGGTGGAACAGCTGTTAGTTGGGTTTTGCAGTTACAAATGGTTGTAGCACAGTCAACCACGGATTCAGATTATATGGCACTTACGGAAGCGACGAAAGATATGTTGTGGATTTCAGAGCCTATGAAACAGTTGGGCAGGAAGCAACCCATAGGTGAACTATGGTGTGACAGTCAAAGTGCAGTTTTCTTGGCAAAAAACTCGGCATATCACTCTAGGACTCGACACATTCAAATGAGGTATCATTTTGTCAGAATGGCGGTTAAGAAGAAATGGTTGAAGCTAACTAAGATTCTTGGCACTAAGAATCTAGCAGACATGCTCACTAAGGTGGTGGATAGCAAAAAACATCAGTTTTGCTATACCGCCATCGGATTGTCTCTAGGTTAATTGTTGAGGAGACTCGTAGAGGCACATGCCTAGACTAGGCCAATGGAAGAATGAAGAACATGTTAGAGACTTCGTGTATATGTCTCCAAGTAGGAGATTGTTGGGGTTTGTGGATCCAATACACGATAATGAGGTTGGAGAAGATAGGCGAGAAGGAGAGTTGAAGTGGGAGCAACAGGTCAGAGTAGTTGGAGGCTACAACAGAGTTGCGTTCAACTGCGCGGTCGACCGCACCCTCCGACCACACCCTCGACTGACGATCGGTTGACCGCGCAGTCGACCGTTCCGCTCTCTGGTTCAACCTGCAGTCTTGAAGAAGTGACCGGTCGACCGCGCAGTCGATCGACCCGCTCTCTGTTGGAACTGGTGCAGTCGAAGGGAAAGACCGGTCGACCGTTAAGATGGTGCGGTCGACCGTCCCGATGCTGATTAATGAGCGAATGAGATGAAAAGTTGTGGAATCCTATATATATTGTATTGTGTACGATTTTAGGGTTAAGTGAAAAGAAAATAGAGATCTACCAACCGTTATTAAGAGAGATGGAGATAGAGAGAAATCCTACACCTTGGTGGTGAGTTCTTGAGAGATTTGTAAAACCTAATCTTCATATTTCTAGTGAAAATTGCAGAAGTGCCTCTGCGCAGGGAAGTAGCCATTGTTTGGGTGAACCTTGATAAAAATCTTGTGTGTTCTTGTGTGTTGGTTTTGGTTGTTCTTTGTTCTCTTATTTTGATTCTATAGTTCTTGCATCTCGTCGTCGTTGTTGAGTTTATTCCGCAGTTAGAATTCAACAAGTTTATTGTTTAATTCTATCTAGGTAGCACTTCATGCATCCCAATTATTTACCACATGGTTGCTACTTATAAACAAGTTACGTTTAGGCCTAGCGGTGAATTTTATAGGGCTGTGTACTCAGGTCTTGTAGGAAATACGAGTATGTAGTCAAACTATGGATACTAAAAGTGGCCCCCATTAACCCCTGACGTGGCACTTAGTTCTATGTGGCACTTAGTTCCATTTGATTGCAAACGCATATCATACAATCATATAATGGGCATTAGAGGTGGCCCCCGTCACCCATGATGTGGCACTTAGTTTGTAATACCCTAAATTTTCTTTTTAATAAAATATTGACTTTCACGTGTTGTGCATGTGAAAATTTCATATACATATTATTTATTTGTTTTTATATACAAAATCTCTTTTGATAGTATGAACAATTATTTTTCCTTTCCTTTATTTTCCTAAAAAGCTTAATTTTCTAAAAAAGCCTAAAACACTAATTAATTGTTTTAGCCCACTTTAATTTATTACTATTTTGTTGTTTGGCCCACAACCTAAGCCCACCAATTTAACAAATTAATTAAATGGCCACACTTGTCATGAAGAGACAAAATGTAAACAATTTAATTTATTAAAATTGTACAAACTTTTAATTAAGGGTACTAGGTGGCAGGTGCGGAGCACGTAGTGTGCATTGCACACAAGGTAGGGCCGGATTGTGCATAGGAGTGGTTTGTGTACATGGGTGGTTACCTAGTGTATGGGTAGTTACTATAACTCCTACTCTCATCCTAACCCTCCATTCTATAACCATCCATTGAATCCTAGCCCTCCAATCTACTTCAAAATTATGTATAAATACCCCATAGCTTCTTCTCATCTTTGTACAATAGAAAATTTGTTAAAGAGAGAAAAGATTGTGAATTTTGGGAAGAAAAAGATTGAGTGGCTTCTAGTGTGAGTGTTCCCTTGGAGGCCAGCTATTCAACCCCAACTTGAAGCTTCGGTTTTGGCAAGGAGCAAGGAGGAGGAGGCGTGCATCGCAATCTAGGAAGCTCTAAGGGATTTCTCTTTGTTTCTTCAAAAGGTGGGTGTTTCTCATGACTTCTAAATTAGAGACCATGCTAGGTTTTGTGCTAATTATGCAAGAATAAATGAATGTCATTATATTGCTCCTCGTTAATACTATGATTAAAATGAAAATGGAACACAGGTATAATTGTATGAAATGAATAGGGGAACTTAATGAAGTGGTAAATGTTATGTTATTTTAATCTAGCATACTGAATTGGGATAAATGTTTATCTCTGTAGAAAAATTGATGATTATGGAAAATACGTTTTCTTTGAAGTCGTGGTTGTGTGGAAAATACTAGTCGTAAGAATCCCTACATTAATTAGCAAACTATGTTTGTGGTGATGGTAGTCAAATAAAGTTGCATGTTCGTGTTGATAAATGAACATATTGTAGTTTAACTAAAATGTTGTGTACTAATCGAAAGGGAAGAAGAAACGTTTCCATACTTTAAATTTTCATACTGATCAGTCGACCGAATATAGGTAGTAGTCAACTGACCTGATTATAAAAATCCTTCGAGTTTTAAACCCTGCAGAACAGCCGACTGGTCTGAGTAACAGTCGACTGCTCCGCAATTTGTATTTTTGAGTTTAAAAACTTGCATAACAGCCGACTGGTCTGAGTAACAGTCGACTGCCTCGCAATTTGTATTTTAGAGTTTAAACACTGCAGAATAGCCGATTGGTCATGTGTAGCAGTCAACTATTCCGAACATTTTCTTGAATATTTTTCTTTTGCTGAATAGTCGACTGGCCATGTTTTGAGTCGACTGTCCAGACTCTTTTTCAACATCTCAGATTCTAATTTTGCTTTGTGATAAAAATAAATATATATACTGTTTGAAAGAGATGAATGAAGATTGGATGTGACAATTTAGAAAAGTAAATTTTATTTGTCCTCGCACGAAATTGTATATGAAGTGAAGTGAATTGTTCTATTGAAATTATGAAAGGTTTTACGATTATGAATGCTATGAACATGACAATGAAATCCTGATATAATCATGAAAAATGAACTTATGAGTTTGAAATACTTGATTCTTGTGTAATTGTGAATTGAAATTGAGAACTAGAGTGTAGCTAAGCCTCATACCGGCATTGGAGAAGAAATAAATTGAAATGAAATGACCAAGATTTAGGTCATGTTGAATAAAGAATTAAGACCGGTATAGTGGAAAGGCTAACTCTAAAGAATTGATTTTGTTCATGATTCTAATAAACTAAGGACTAGATACATAGTAAAGATGTGATGAAAGTAAGAGAAAAACACGAGTATGAGGGTCATCGGATTGGCGGTGTGAGAGTGATTCATAGACTGCCTGCTTGATGCGTCATGACATGGCGTGGGCACTACTCCACAATTATCGTCCCGGTGGCGACGCTTGTGGGGTGTTTTGGTGACTACGGGTGGTGTCATTGTTCCATGGCGGAGGTTGAATTGTCCATAGTCTGCCTACTTGATGCGTCATGTCAGTGCGTGGGATTTCCCTCCAGACTGCCTGGACATGGGCTCGTAGATCATAAGACATCTAGGATACTTACCGTAGTTACCGTAGTAGTTTAAGTCATGGCGAGGGATCGAACCCTATAAGATGAAGTACAATTAAGGGCTTGCCCTCGGACCTATGTAGTATGGGATGCATAGAATCCGAACAAGTGCTCATTAGTGTCATATAACATAGCAACTGCATTAAGGACTAAGTGCACAGCACGACACGCCATCAATAGGATAGTCCCTTTAGCTTTGTTTTGTGAACAAGTTTGTGATTTTGTTAAGAAATGAGAATCGTTATACTGTTTCCGGCATAGAGAGGATGGCCGTGTATAATTTCCGTCGGTTGAATAAACTGACGTACCCACAGTTTTGTATGCATGGAAAATGGTCTGATAAAGATTAAAGGAGAACTGATGCTTAGAAATTATTCAAATATTGTTGTACTTTTATATAATAATGTTGTAATTTGCTTCCGCTGTGAAATGTAAAGTGTAAAGATTCCATGTAACTCTGATGTAAAGTGAAAAGTTTTAAATTCCTTGTAAAATTGTACGAAAGAAGCGTAAAGATCCTATAGAATCTCGAATTCAGTTATATTTGGAATTCGGGGTGTTACATAGTTCTACGTGGCACTTAGTTCCATTTGATTGCAATCACCTATCATGTAATCATATAATGGGCACTAAAGATAACCCCCGCAGGCACTAAAGGTGGCCCCCGTCAACCTCCGACGTGGCACTTAGTTCCATTTAACTTAAAATCATGGCAACCACGGGCCCCCTTTCGAGTACACTTACCTATATTGTCCATTGCTATGGTCTTTTCCTTAACCTCGGCTTGTTGTTTATTATTATTATCAAACAAGCATGAAAGTGTGCAAAACAGGGCAAGTAAACATGATCAAGAATATGGAACAAGTTTAAGCTAGGTAGAAAGCATATTCGAGTATCAAGAGACCCAAAGAGCCGTAAGGCCCGACCGGTCATATATATATATATATATATATATATATATATATATATATATATATATATATATATATATATATGGGGACTTCGGTTGTGCACTGGCCTGGTGCACACAGCGGTGTGCACTCGCTCTCAGCCGTTCGATCTCCTTTTAGATCATGATCGTGATCTGACGGCTATTTAGAACCCCCGCTCTTCTCACTTTCGTTGAGGGGTATTTTGGTCATCTCCCCTACCCTCAATCTCTTTCCTCTCTTTCCTTTCTCATCATTCTCTTCTTCCCGTCGTTCTCTTCTCTCTCAACCCGCTCATCGAATTGTTTTGTTCTTCCCCAAAATCGAAACCCTAATCCCCAAATCGAATCTCTGTCCTCTCCTTCTCTCTTTCCTTCTCATCGCTCTCTTCTCATCCCCTAAGACGAAAGGAGGAGGTTCTTCCCCCAAAATCGAAACCCTAATCACAGTCGAAATAAAATTATCGGATCTCATTGCAGTCGAAGTTGTCCCTCTCTCGATCGACACTGCCAGTGCACAACCGAAGCCCCCCCTATATATATATATATATATATATATATATATATATATATATATATATATATATATATATATATATATAGGGAAAGCTTCGGTTGAGCACTACTCTAGTGCTCACCGCGTGAACACTAGGCCTTCGGGCATTCATATCGAAAATCCGAACCGTTCACATTGATCTACACATCTAAATTAGTCTAAATATGTAAAATCAAATCATATGAAATTTATTTACCCATTCATTGAAGTGTTACAAAATTGTATGGCTGAAAATTATTGTTTTTATAGTCACATGATGGATGGGCAAATGAATTTCAAATGATTTGATTTTACATATTTAGACTAATTTAGATGTGTAGATCAATGTGAACGGTTCGGATTTTCGATATGAACGCCCGAAGGCCTAGTGTTCACGCGGTGAGCACTAGAGTAGTGCTCAACCGAAGCTTTCCCTATATATATATATATATATATATATATATATATATATATATATATATATATATATATATTATGTGGAATGTAGGAATTGAACCCCCAACCTCATGTGAACTCAAAACTTTAACTGTTGGGCCATAAGATAATGTTGTCAATAAGAGAAGTGTTTTGAATGTATACTCAATTCCAACGTGTCATAATCAAGTTTAGTAGCAAGCTTAACCAATGGAGAAAACTAGGGATGGCAATCGGGTCATTCGGGCCAAGTCGGGTCGGGTCGAACCCATTCGGGTCAGCCCGATATTCGAGCAAGTCCGTGTCGAGTTGCCAGCATAATCGGGCCGGGCCGGGCCAGGTTCAAAATCCAAATATTCGACCTGGTCCACCCGCGAACCCATTCAGGTCGAACCTGTTTCGAGTCTGGCCGAGTCGCGGGTTGGCTCAGGTTGGGTTTTAAAAAAAAATAAGTTTGTTAATATTTTAAATTTTATATGAAATGGATGTGAACAACAAAATTAATTACTCACTACTCGCTACTCAATTAGCCCACCCCACTCTAGCTATTTATAGCCAACTTCACATCCTCATTTCTCTCATCTCACCAAAGTGGGACTAAATATATTCCGATTTTAAACTTTGAAAACTTTTATGCCACATTGTTGAGATAAGAGAAGTGAGGAGGTGGAGTTGGCTATAAATAGCTAAGGTGGGGTTGTCTAATTGAGTAGTGGGTATTAATCAATTAATTTTGAAGTTCACATTCATTTTTATAAAAATTTTGATATATTTTAGAGTATATCTATATGCATATATACATATATATATTTGCAGTATATATAAACATATATACATATATTTTGTAGGAAGAAAAAGATTAAAAAAAAATCAAAACGGGTCAAATCCAAAAATTCAACGGATCGAAACCTGCGGGTCGACCGGCCGTTTGGCGGGCGGGTTTGACTTGGTCAACGGGTTCGCGGGTCGGGTCGAGCAGGTTGGGTTTACAAATTTGGCGACCCGGATCGACCTGCGGGTTCGACTCGACTTGAACTGCTTAATTGCGGGCCAAGTTAGAGTGGGCGGATCGCGGGTCAACCCGGCCCGGTTGCCATCACAAGAGAAAACTAAGGCTAATACTAAAAAAATATAGGAAAGTGATTTTTTTTTTCTAAGCCAAAAAATAAAACTAATTAAGTACTAATAAAACGAGGTCATTGAACCTCTCTAGCATCCTTCACAGTAAGAACTGCAGTCCATTTAATGTTTCGAACACTTCTCTGCCCTTTTTTCGCTGCACAATCAGTACACACATTACTTTCCCTATAGAAGTGATTTACTTCATCTAACAAGTACATGATATTATGAGAAATATGATCACTTGCTATACTTTTAGTAACATCTTCAATGACGACCTTAGAGTCTCATTCCATAACGATTGGACTTTTTCGAGAAAGAAAGTGTATAGCCCTCAAAGCCAATCACAAACATTTTCTTTCAATAACATTAATCGACTTCGAGACAACATGCCCATCACTAATGCCCCTCCACTTAAGAAAAATAAAACCACAGCTCGCTAAGTTACCCTCTAAGTTACCCTTTAAGGAATCATCAAAATTCGCAGTCGACTGCAATAACCCTTCGCCAAGTCCAGAGGGCTGGACAGTCGACTATGCAGTCAACTGCACAGCTCTCGGGGGAGAGCCTATGCCTGTGCGGTCGGCTGCACATTGCTTGCTCCAGCTGCTGCCTCTTGCTGTTCTTCATCTTTTTTTCTTCTTCTCCAACTCCAACTCATCTTGTGTCTACTTGTATTTGAGTCCATAATTCTAACAATCTCCCACTTGGACCAAATACACAATGCTTCAAAGTTATTGTATCTTTATCTTGCATTATCTCTGTCAGTCTCCCATAACTCATGAAAGACCCAAGTACTCCTCACTCTTATGAAGAGCACTTTCACCACTCCACCCTTTGCCAAGTCCAGAGGGCTGGACAGTCGACTATGCGGTTGACCACACAGCTCTTAGGGGAGAGCTTGTATATGTTGGTCGATTGCACAATGTGCAGATGAATGCACATTGCTGGCTCCAGCTGCCGCCTCTTGTTTTTCTTCGTCTTCTCTCCTTCCCAACTCATCTCGTGTCTACTTGTATTTGAGTCCATAATCCTAACACCTTCCATCTATGCCGCAAAGAGGTGATAATAAGGCACTGAAATATATACCGTTTGCTCCTAAAACTGTGACTATCCTCCAATATAGACCACAGATCAGCTAAAGTTGAGACATAAAAGGTGATGTACTTTTACATTGATAATAGAAGAAGCCCATTCTAGGCCCAAGTATGCAAAATTACTTTACACATCCACAAGTTCTTTTTTATCTTTTATTTTTTGGATCAAGTCAACGCTTGGGCTTATAATTTGCTACACCTTTACTTGGGCTATACAATTGGACCTCAAGCTACTTGACCTTCGGCTTTGACCAATGAGTTACAGGAGGTGCACATAATAAAGGATAAATTGTGATTACTTAATACCCTAATGTTTTTCTTTTAGCAAAAGATACTCTAATGTTTCACCTACTTTACAATTACATAACCCGATAACATATATATTCATTCATACACCCGATGTCTAAACATGCGTTTTGCACCCAAATTCTGTTAATTTCACTTAACAGTATGGGTGACGATGGGATATGGTGATGAGGGTATTAGGGAATTGTGTGACGCAGCGGAGTTATTGTGCAACATAGCGGAGAGCACAAACAAATTTAATGAACAACCAAGCAAATAGATCACACCAATCACAATAAAATTTGTTCCAGTTTGGGCAAACATTAATCCAAAGGGGAACATAAGAAGATATTATTCAACTAGAAAATATTATAAGGAGTTTGTTACAAACTCATTCACCACAAACTATCTCTAAAGCCTCACTTACAATGAAATAAATATTAATGAAGTATTTTTCTCTCTCAATGAAGACTATTACAATATATAGAGATCTAGAGAAACCTAGGTTGTAGTCTTGATACAGTAACCGTTGATATATCATGTAGAAAAAATTATGTGATAGGAATCGTACAATCTAGCTTGGAGGAAAAGTTGGGCCCAAAACGGATCACCAAGACCTAGCCCAGTAGCTGTTGCATGTCGCAGACGGTCGATTGCCCAAAGTGGCATTCGACTGAGTTTGATCAATCCAAACCAGAGAGCAGGACTGTTGACTTGTCACTATCAACAGTCGAGTGTTGGTTGCTGGCTGCTGCTTTCTATTATGTTGTTAATATTGTTGCTTCATCTTCTCTTCATTGACGATTCGACCTCCTTTTCTTCGCCGTTTCTTCTTCTAATCGAACACAAGTATGCAAGACATACAATCCCAACAATCTCCACCTTGGATTGCATACACGTGCTATCAACATTGTGTGATTAACCATCTTTAAACTCTTTTACTCACCACCTATAAATGAACTCGATTCAGTAGTTTTTCCAGCTAGTTGAATCAATCTTCCACCCTAAAAATAAAACAACCTCAACTGCAACCACATCACAACACACACAAGAAAACCCAACTTTTTCTTATTCAAATCCAAATAAGCTAAGAGCGAATGGGTAATCGATTTGATGTCATCGTAACATAACCATAAATTTAGCATGCAACCAAGAGAACCACATTAACTAATCCTCAAATGAAGAGCCCCAAATGAAGAAACCAAAAATTTATTCAAGAAAATGTATAAAAACCAAAAAAAATCCTTGTCGATGTCCTCCCTCCACCTTTTTCCAGTGTCGGACCCAGTCGGCGAGAGTGCTGAACCCCTACACAAAATCACATATAGTCATAAACCCTAACTCCAAATCTCAATATCAATATCAAACAATCTCAACCGCAACCACATCATAACACACAAAAGAAGAACCTGATTTTTCCTTATTCAAATCCAAATAAGCTAAGAGCACATGGATGATCTGTAACCCCTGTTTCCCATTTCCAGTACTATATTTTGGGTGTATTTTCTTTTTCCATGTGTTTTTTATATTTAAAATTTTTATAACTTTCTTTTCGCTTTTAAATTCTTTTTCAACAATTATATTTTCAACTGATCGACTATTTACATTTTAGCCAAACCAATTATATTATTTCTATTCAGATTTTAATAAAATTGTTAAACTCAAATTGCATTTTTATATGTATGTATATTATCAGTATTGTTATTATTATTACTTTTGAATGCTTATTAAAATTCTTCTTTCGTAATTTATTATTGGGGAGGCCTATTGCTCTGAAACTATATTTTATGATTATTGAAGCATGTATTTTATATACTATTTGATTTATTTATACCATGGTATTATTATTGATTTATTATTGATTTATTATTTAAATCTAAAACCTGATAATTTTCTTAGTGGATTTTAAACCCTATAAACCAATACCCAATTTAAACCTACTCTTAAAACTACCCAAAACCCAATATCCATTAACCCATACCCGTTCTACCTAACCCTACCCGTCACCCTAATACTCTACCCTATCATCTAGCCCTAGCCAGCCACCTATATACCTATCCGATATAACTTCATTCCCCCTACCCTCTTCATCTTCTCTGCATCTTTTCGAAACTCAAGAGCCTATTCGTCTCCCCCTCCACCTCCACCATGTTTGCCCCCATCGTCACCCCATCTATCCCAAGCGTCACTCTCTCTCTCTATCTCCCTATCTCCCTGTGTTCTCCCCACCTCGGCCTCCCGTCGCTTCACGTCACCAGCCCTGCCGACCAGCAGCCAGCCAGTCGCCCTGTACTCCTTCGCAGTCGCCACTGCAGTGCCCGTCTCCCTTCTCCTCTCGAAGACAATGCCAGCGGTGCCAGCCCCGCGCTTAGCCTCCCTGCCTTCAATACCCTACAGCATCGAAGGCCCAACATCCCGTGCACACCTCTCTGCCATCCGCCGATCGCCGTCAGCACCCTCGCCGCCTCGTCGTGAGTGTCGCAGCCTCTGCCGCCCACAGTCGCCGCCTGAGTCGCTCTCCCTCTCTCTGTCGTTGTGAAGAAGAAGGAGGAAACAAGAGAGTGATTGATTTAATCTGGGCCATCCGATCTCATCAAGATCGTGGCCTTATTTTGATCAGATCTGACCTGATCTCAGCCATCCGATTGTTTTGATCTTGATTGCCATTAAGATTTGCACCGATCCAATCCATCCGATCCCGATCGTCGATCAACGCCCTCATCCAATCAAGGCAAGTATCTTCTTGTACAATTTACTATTCTAGTACAAGCGTTTAATTGAAAATACTGCAAGTAGGTTGTAGTTGTGACTCCCCTTTGGCTTATCAGTTGATGATCTCATTCTATGCCTTATCAATTACATGACCTAAGAGTCACAACCTTTTGTTGATACACTCGTTCACAACTAGTATAATTATGATACATTTCATACAAAAAAAAGTCTTTATTGGTTTATGTCATGTCCTTACTTGCTGTGTCAACCCCGATAGCATCAGAATCTGGACTTGAGTCCTGAATATAAAATTTAGCCCCAGATGTCTAGTTTTCTAACCTTTTGATGGAATCGAATTCCAAGTTATGGTTTGTGAGTTATCGCA
The DNA here is from genome assembly GCA_017893485.1 of Hemerocallis citrina. Lineage (NCBI taxonomy): Eukaryota > Viridiplantae > Streptophyta > Magnoliopsida > Asparagales > Asphodelaceae > Hemerocallis > Hemerocallis citrina. The sequence continues at coordinate 185,644,274 of CM030367.1, read as the reverse complement.
ATTTTACTGTTGTTGTGTCTGAAATCGCAGATTCATAAAAACTACTGCATCACTTTGTTTTACAATTAAATTAACTATGCTACCAGTAAGATAATGACTTAAAATTTTTCATTCTGATACTAGACACACTATAGAACATTCCCTAATTTTCTTGGAATTAATTAATGAAGTTTGAAACCTATTTCACATGTATAAACTCAGTTTTACAAATTCTGGCTGAACACAAATCTTGTGTAGTTTGCTGTTTTGACACCTGATGCTACAACTTTTATGTATCTTATTTATATGTGCTGGAACCGGACAGAAGTCTAGTTTCTAAAACTTCTGACGGATCCATATTTTATATCTTGTAGCAATGGAAATCGCAGTTTTGGTGCAGCAATGTCATGCTGTCCAGAATTGGAATTCTCGTAGTTCTTGATAATTTTAATTTGTGTTGATCCTCGAATATACCTTCTAATTATCTTAAACTTGTTCCATGTTATTGATCATATTTACTTGTCCCATTTCGCACGCTTTCATGCTTGTTTAATGATAATAATAAATAATAAGCCGGGGTTTAAGGAAAAGACCATAGTATTGGGCAATATAGGTAAGTGTACTCGGAAGGGGCCCGTGTTTTCCACTTGATACATGCTTCGTAAACTAGTTATATTATTATTCGATTCATGAAACAGTTATGAACTAGTATATGATTATTCGATTCATGGACTTGTTATTACTTGCTTCATGAACTAGTATATTATCGTTTGATTCATGACTTGTCATGTTATTACTTAACACATGAACTAGTTACATGATTACTCGATTCATGGACATGGCCTGCTTGATACTTGATACATGAGTACACCACCCTATAAAATCCACCACTAGGTCTAAATATAACTGTTTGTAAGTAGCAACCATACGGTAAAAGTATGGACGCATGAAGTGCTACCTAGATAGAATCAAACATTAGACTTAAGAATAACTCGTTACTTGTTCACACTTGACACCTGTCTTGCTTGATACTTGTTACTTGACACTTGTACGTGATACTGGTTACTTGGTGTTTGATACAATTACATACTCACTTATTACTTGTTCCACTACTAGTACTCGTTACCCAATCTTATTACTCGAGTTGTCTAACTTACTAGCTAGTCTCTTGAACTCCACTACTTGTCGCATCCCTATCATATCATGTTATACGTTCTTGATTCCAAATCTTGTTTCATATTTCGTGCACTTATTTTCATACCCTTACTTGTACTACCTGCGGTCCTAACTTGTACTAAGGACGTTTGTCTTTGTTTTCTATATTTTTCCTTTTATATTTATATATACAGACTTTGGAGACGAATTGCCTGCTGGAATTGGTGAGCAGACGTTCTAGGCTTCGCTTGGGAAAAAGCTTGCTTTAATTATTCTGTTTTTGAGTTTATTTTATTTTGTTGCCACTTGAAACTTGTAACGGGCTTGTAGTCCCGAAGTTTTATCTTTTAATCCACATCTGAAAACTATTTGGGATATTTATATTTTGTTTTAATTATTTTCTGTTGATTAATAAATTATTCATGCATGCGTGGTTGTGTATATTTTGTTATATTCTTGTTATGATGTTGAGTCGATCCTACAGCTCATGAATGATGAAAATCATTCGTTGGGCTTTGTCACGCACTCGTATTCCGTATTCCTTTTGGGAAGCGGGGCGTAAAAACTTTGTCACGGCCTGCTTCCCAAAAGAAATACAGTATACGAGTGCGTGACAAAGCCCAGTGAATGATTTTCATCATTCATAAGCTGTAGGATCGATTCAGCATCATAACAAGAAATATAACAAAAATATACTCAACCACGCGTGCATGAGTAATTTATTAATCAACAGAAATATTTGAAACAAAATATTAATATCCCAAATAGATTTCATATCTGGGTCAAAAGATAAAACGTTAAGACTACAAGCCTCTTACAAGTTTCAAGTAGCAACAGAAATAAATTGTAATGCCCCGATTTTCATTTATGGAAATTATTTATTTATTTTGCACGTAGTGTGCACATGCAAATTTTCGTAATCTGGAATCTTATAATTATTTTCCTTATGGATGATGAGTATATATATATATGTATATGTGTTCTTTAATTATTTTTATAAAGGCCCATTTTTCTTCAAATAAACATAAGCTTTATTCTTAGCCCAAATCTAATTTATTTATTTTTTATAAAACTATTATTTTGGCCCATTAATTAAAGCCCATGAGTTATTTCTATTTTAATTACAACTTGTAATGTAGAACATCTTGTAAAAACTATTTTTGTAGAAAATATAATGTACAACTTTTGTTAAATGGAGACAAGTGCATGCACGTGCATTGCACGTACACGTGCAAATGCACCATGAGTAGGCCGGTTTTGGGATTGGAGGGAAAAGGAAATTCAAGGGGAGTCATGGGTGGTGGTTGCTTGATCATGGTTGGTTATTGTAACTCCTCCTTAAATCCTAGCCTTTTGTTTCTAACTCCTAGTTTGATCTTAGCCTTCCATTTACCCAAATTTTTAGTATAAATACCCCCCTCCCTAGCCTAGTTATTTTTTGTACTCTTTAATTCTCCAAGACCTATAGTATAAAATACATTATTAGTAGTATATCAAGTGAGTTAAAAGATTGAGAGTTGTGTGTGACGAGTTTGTGTTTGCACCAAGGAAGGAGAGGCCGGCATCAAGGAGCTCGGGTTGGCATCTTGGAGGCTCGGGTGCGCGCATCAAGGAGGAGGAGAAAGCACTTTTGGCAAGGACTTTTAGGAGGTGTTGCAATTTGACTTCTCTCCAATTAATGTGAGTTATTTTCCATGTTTCTAATTAGAAAACATGCTAGAATTGAATTGAAATGATGATGCATGAAAAAGATTAGTAAGAGTACATTTTAATTGGAAAAATGGCTTATTAGTTGATTGGAATTATTAATAAATAGCTTGTATGTGTTTCCATCATCAACTTAAGTTGTGTGTAAAATAATTATAGTTATGGATTGCTTAAAGAAAAACTCATTGTTAGCATCAAAAACTATATACAAATATTAGTAGACAAAATGTTGTTTCATGCACTTGAATGTATCTTTTTGTGACAATGTTGTAATGAATGACTTAAATATAATTTGTGAGTTTGTGAAATGAATAAAAATAGAGAATCGATATAGAGATCATTGATGCTAAAATTGGATAAGAAATGTCGAAAAAGAAATGTGATAGTAGTAGCTTATAATTCGAAATAATGGTATGAAAAATATATGTTTAATTATTGAAAAAACTATTTCTAATTTACTGGAGTATAAATTATTACGGGAATGATTAATCTGGAAATTTACAGTAAGTTTAGTAAAGGCAAAAATCAAATGAGAGCTTTTGAACATCGAAATGTTCTATTAAACAGAGAGAATTAATTTAATTAGATTTCTAATCGTACTGAGACAACTTGAACCTATAACTCAAGTGGTCGGAAGGCTTCTAATCGCTACAGTGTGCGGGGCTTCTCACAGGTCGATGGTTCGATTCCTGTTAGCACCATGTATTTTTGTGCGCATTAAAAAATTTATTAACTTCAGCCGAGAGCATTTAAAGATCTTAACCCCCTTTTATATCGCTTGGCGCGATCGGCCTAGTGGTCAGCGCTTGCGGCTTGGTTCCCTATGGTTGTTGGTCCGAAACCCGGTCTCGGCCTGGGTTTAATTTGTGGGAAATATATTTTTTGGGATGAATTTTGATAATTAAAAATTATGAAAAAAAAATATTATTATTATCCTAAAATTATGTGAGACTTATGAAAAATAAATTGGGAGTTATTAAATGAAATAGAGTACATTTTTTAGAACAAAAGTGTAATTGGAACTATGGTTCTACACTCGTATTTTTGTGAAAGTTGTACTTTGTGAAAGAACTTGAAATAAGTGCTAGAAAAGAAATATAAATAAGAAGGAATATATATGATGTGAAGTGGTGTGAATTATTCTTATTGAAGAAGAGTGTGACAATTATGAGTTGTGAATATTCATTTTTACCATATAATTAGTGATGTGATTTTAATGTGGAAATGATATTTGATGAATTACTTGATGGATAATTGAATTCCATGTATGGTTATGGACTCATGAATAATTTAGAAATCATGTGATTGGGAAAGAGAAATGTTATTGAGTATGAAAACTCAAACATATGAATTATGAATTGAAATTGAAAATTAGAGTGTAGCCAAAACTCACACCGGCAAGTGAAAGTGATGAATGATTATGATTATTGAAATTGAAAAGACCAGTTTGGGTCATTGTGAAATGAAAGAAATAAGACTGGTAGTAGTGAGAGGGCTAACTCTAAAAGATTAATTTTGTTCATGATTTCCTTAAATTAAGAATTAGTACATTAGTGAAGAGGTGATGAAAGTGAGAGAAAAACACAAGTATGAGAGCTTCGAATTTACGATGCGGGTGTGAGCCACAGAATGCATGCTTGATGCGTCAAGACATGGCGTGGGCACTACTCAGAATGATCGGACCTTGGCGATGCTTGTGGGATGTTTGGTGACTGCAAGAGGATCGTGTGCCATGAAGGAGGCTGAATTGCCACAGAATGCATGCTTGATGAGTCAAGACATGGCGTGGGATTCCCCTCCAGGTTTTCTGTACACGAGCTTGTACTCATAGATCATTTAGGATACTTACCGTAGTTACAGTAGTAGACTAAATCATGACGAGGGATTGAACCCTACAAGAAGAAGAACGATTAAGAGGCTTACCCTCGGACCTATGTAGTATGGGATGCATAGAATCCGAACAAGTGTGCATTAGTGTCATATAATATAAATAATTGCATTAAGGACTAAGTGCACAATCACAACACGACATCATTAGGGTATTCCCTTTAGTTTGATATGTGACAACTTTGTGTTTGTTAAATATGGAAAATCAGTTATATTATTTCCGGCATAGAGAGGATGGCCGTGTATAATGTTCGTCGGTTGAATAAACTGACGTACCCACAGTTTGTATGCAGGGTAAATGACATGATAAAGATTAAAGAGGATCAGATGCTTAGAGATTATTCAATGTTGTTGTACATTTGTTTAAATGTTGTAAATTTGCTTCCGCTGTAAAAATGTAAAGTGTAAAGTTTTCATATAACTCTGATGTAAAGTGAAAAGTTTTAATTTCCTTGTAAAATTGTACGAAAGAAGTGTAAAGATCCTGTGGAATCTCGAATTCAGTGTATTTTGGAATTCGGGGCGTTACAGAGTGGTATCAGAGCACGCTTCACACTAATACAAATTTATAAGGAACAACACCCTAGAAGTGGACATTAGAGTATGTGTTTAAGTCTAGAGATTTAAATGTAAGTTACTTACATTTGTGTTGCTCTATGACTTATGCTTCTTCCTCCCTATTTCTAAGATGGCTGATCACTTCGACCCTGCTGGAGACGACAATTGGCATAACATCGAGGAAGATTATTATTCTGGACAAGCAGATTCTGAGGAAGAGTACTACCCAGGGCAAGCTGACTCTGACGGAGAAGAATGGCCTGAATCCCGAGAGATTACCCCACCTCCGAATTCATCTGATGACTCTTCTGACGAAGAAGAAGAACCAGTTCCAAGTAGTCTTGTGATATCTCTTCAGAGGTAGGTAGAAACACTGCGGGAGAGAGTCGGATTACTGGAGGCTCAATTGGCAAAGCGCAAGGACGACTTTGCAGTTCTCAGTCATCGTGTACGGGAACTCGAGAAGAGGAAGAATATGACCGATGTGCTGAAGGAAGAAGTTGAAGAACTACGGGAAGAACTTCGAGAAGCGAAGAGGAACCGTAGGAGTTAGACTGTTGTTTCTTTTTCCCATTTATTTAGTGAACTGTTACGTAATGAGTGTGTATTATGTAACAGGGGAACTTTATTTGAATGGAATGAAAGCTGTTGTGTTGTTCGATACTGGATCCTCTCATATTTTTGTGTCTCCAAAATTTGCTAAAGTCTTGGGAGTTGAACCGAACATTTTTTCAGGCAAGATCTTAGCAGTAGCTACTCCATCAGGGGAAACTTTAACCACTGATCGGTATTATGAAGATTGCGAGATTGTGATTGGGGACAGAATCTTCGGAATTAATCTGATCGAGCTGACTATCTTGGGGGACAGAATTTTCAGATACCCTACTTAATCTTCGGAATGAGTGCAAGAAAATATGAAACAAGATTTGGAATCAAGAATGTATAACATGATATGATAGGGATGCAACAAGTAGTAGAGTTCAAGAGACTAGCTAGTAAGTAAGACAACTCGAGTAACAAGATTGGGTAATGAGTACTAGTAGTGGAACAAGTAACAAGTGAGCATGTAATTGTATCAAGCATTAAGTAACAAGTATCACGTACAAGTGTCAAGTAACAAGTATCAAGTAACAAGCATTAAGTAGGGTATCAAGTGTGTACAAGTGACAAGTTAATTTTAAGTCTAATGTTTAATTCTATCTAGGTAGCACTTCATGCATCCATATTTTGACCACATGGTTGCTACTTAAAAACAGTTATGTTTAGGCTTAGTGGTGGATTTTATAGGGCGGTGTACTCAGATATCAAGTATCAAGCAAGCCATGTTCATGAATCGAGTAATCATATAACTAGTTCATGTGTCAAGTAATAACATGACAAGTCATGAATCAAACGATAATATACTAGTTCATGAATCATGTAATAACAAGTTCATAAATCGAATAATCATATACTAGTCCATGAATCAATAGTAACCGGTTCATGAATCGAATAATAATGTAATTAGTTCATGAAGCATGTATCAAGTGGGAAACACGGGCCTCCTTCCGAGTACACTTACCTATATTGCCCACTACTATGGTCTTTCCCTTAAACCCCGGCTTATTATTTATTATTATCATCAAACAAGTATGAAAGCATGCGAAAACAGGGCAAGTAAACATGATCAATAATATGGAACAAGTTTAAGATAATTATAAGGCATATTCGAGGGTCAGCACAAGTTAAAATTATCAAGAACTACGAGAATTCCAATTATGGACAGCATGATGTTGCTACACCAAAACTGCGATTCCCATTGCTACAAGATAGCAAATGTGAATCCGTCATAAGGTATAGAAACTAGACTTCTGCCCGGTTCCAATGCATATAAATAAGATACATAAAATGTAATGCCCCGATTTTTCATTTAATGAAAAATTATTTTATTTTGCACGTAGCGTGCACGTGCAATATTTTTTGGGTTGAATTAAATGTTATGATTATTTTCATTATGATGAGTATAGATTTTTTTTAAATAAGTGCTTGTAATTATTTTTATAAAGCCTTCTTTCAATTAGATAAAAAGCCTTTTCTTTTTAAAAAGCCCAAAGTTAATTTAATTTATTATTTTTATAATAAGTATTTTGGCCCATAAACTAAAGCCCATGAATTAATTTATTTTTAAATACAACTTGTAATGTTGGATACAACTTAAAGATTATTTTTATTTAATGTACAATTTTTGGACCAAGTTGCATGCACGTGCACTACACGTACACGTGCAAATGCACTTCCCAAAGCATGGCCGGATTGCTTCTTTTGGGAGGGAAACCAAAAATTTGAGTGGAGATCATGCTTGGTGGTTACTTGGTGGTGGGTAGTTAATGCAACTCCTACTCTCATCTTAGCCCTCCATCTTATAACCAATTACTTGATCCTAGCCCTCCATTCCATCAAGATTTTAGTATAAATACCCCCTCCATGGTTCTTGTGCTTATTACCTTCTACAAATCTATAGTCTAAAATACCTTATCTAGTAGTGATTGTGTGAGTTAAAAGATTGAGAGTGTGTGGGATTGTGCTTGCAACATCAAGGAGAAGAGGGGCCGGCTTTGAAGTGCTCGGTTGGCTTGTGGAGGTGCTCGGTTTTGGTGTTCTTGGAGGCTCGAGTGCGCGCTTCTAGGAGGAGGACCGTTCGTGTGCAAGGACTTTTGTTTAGGAAGTTGCTAATTGTGTTGGTCTCTCCATTTGAGGTGGATAAATTTTTCCTATTTCTAAATAGGAATGCATACTAGATTTAATTAGAAAAATGATGCATGAAAATGATTAATAAGAATGCACATTTAATTGAAAAAAATGATCTATAATTGATTGAATTGTTGATATGCAAATTGTGTGTGTTTCTACTATTAAAATTCAAGTTGTGTGCAATATGAATGTGGTTATAAATTGTGTGAAAAATTATGCACAAGGATTAGCATATTGACTATGTCACTTTATGTGCTAAATTGGAAATTTTGTTATGATGTTGTAACGAATAAATTACGATGCAATTGTTATGCTTGTGAAATAAATAAGAGCAGAAAATTGGTATAGAGATTAATGAAATTATAATGTCAAAAAAAAAATGTATTAGTAGTAGTATATCACATTAACCAAATTGTATGGTAGAAATGTGTTAATTATTGAGAAAAATATGTGTAATTATCTAAGAAAATTATTTTCATATACTGGAGTGTAATTCAGGATGGAAATGATTAATCTGAAATTTTTACAGTGTGTTAGTAAGAACTATGTGAAATGGGATTTGATGAACGTCGAAATGTTCTAAATAACAGAGAGTATTGGTTAAATAAAATTTGAATTGCGTTAGTGACAACTTGAGCGCGTAGCTCAAGTGGTCGGGACGGCTCTGATCGCTACAGTGGCTTTCGGTCTAAGGTTGCTGGTTCGAATCCCTGTGGCACCATACTTTTGTTTCTTTTCTTTTTAAATGTATAAGAACAGCGGCCGAGAGTATTTAATACTCTCAGCGCCTATCTGTACTGCTGGCGCAAGCGGACTAGTGGCCTGTGCCTTCGGTTGTCTTCTCTGTGGTTCTGGGTTCGAATCTTGGTCTCGGCAGTTATGAAAAAATGTTTTTTTTTGAATGTTTTGGTGATCAAAAAATTATGAAAAAAATATGACTATTCTTCTAAAAGTATATGGAACTTATTAAAAATAATTTGGGAATTATTTACATAAAATAAAGTATAATTTGTGACTAAATGTGGAAATAGAACTATGGTTCTACATTGATATTCCTTGTGAAATTATAAAAATGACTTGAAATGAAGGATTAGAAAATTAATGTGGCAAAAAGAAATTATATTGTGTGGTGTGACGCAAATTATTCTCATTTGAGAATAGTGTGGAAATTATGAAGTGTGAATGTTCATCTTTGATTGAATAATTAGTGATGTGGGTTTTTATGTGAAAATGACATTTCATGAGTTACATGATGAATAGTTGAATTTAATGTATAATTATGGACTATCGAACAATTTAGGAATCATGATTGGAAAAGAGAGATACTCTTTGAGTATGATAACTCAACATATGAACTTTGAGTGGAAATGCTCGATGTTGGAAATTTGAATTGAAATTGAAACAAAAGAGTAGCTAAGTCTCCCCCGGCATTTGGAAAGAAATGAAATGAAAATTGAAAAGAAAGACCAAAGTTGGTCATGTTTGAATGAATGAATAAGTCCGGTTTAGTGGAGAGGCTAACTCTAGAGCTTTGATTTTTTTTCATGATTCTAATAAAAACTAAGGATTAGTACATAGTGGAGACGTGATGAAAGTAGGAGAAAAACATGAGTATGAGGGCCATTGGATTGGCGGCGTGAGAGTATTCACAAGCTGTCTTCACGATGCGTTGTGACATGACGTAGATACTGCTCCAGGGTACTGTCCCGGTGGCGACGCTTATGGGATGTTTGGTGACTGCAAGAGGATCGTGTGCCATGAAGGAGGCTGAATTGCCACAGGCTGTCTTCACGATGCGTCGTGACATGACGTGGGATTCCCCTCCAGGTTTTCTGTACACGTGCTTGTACTCATAGATCATCTAGGATACCTATCGTAATTACAGTAGTAGATTAAGCCATGGCGAGGGATTGAACCCTACAAAGATGAAGAACGATTAAGGGCTTGCCCTCGGACCTATGTAGTATGGGATGCATAGAATCCGAACAAGTGCGCATTAGTATCATGTAACATAAATAACTGCATTAAGAACTAAGTGCACAATCACAACACGACATCAATAGGGTAGTCTCTTTAGTTTGAAATGTGACAAGTTTGTGTTTGCTAAATATGGAAAATTAGTTATATTATTTCCGGCATAGAGAGGATGGCCGCGTATAATGTTCGTCGGTTGAATAAACTGACGTACCCACAGTCTTATATGTAGGTAAATGACATGATAAAGATTAAAGAGGAACAGATGCTTAAAGATTATTCAATGTCATTGTACATTTATTTCATTGTTGTAAAGTTTACTTCCGCTGTGCAATGTAAATTGTAATTTATTCATGTAAACTCTGATGTAAAGTGAAAAGTTCAAATTTTCTTGTAAAATTGTACTAAATGAAGCGAAAGATCCTGTAGAATATCTCGAATTCAGTGTATTTGGGATTCGGGGCGTTACATAAAAGTTGTTGCATCAGGTGTCAAATCAGCAAACTACACAAGACTTGTGTTCAGCCAGAATTTGTAAAACTGAGTTTATACATGTGAAACAAGTTTCAAACTTCATTAATTAATTCTAAGAAAATTAGGAGATGTTTTTTTTGTGTGTCTAGTATCAGCATGAAAAATTTTCATGTCATTATCTTACTGGTAGAATAGTTAATTTAATTATAAAACAAAGTGATGCAGCCGTTTTTATGAATCTACGATTACAGACACAGCAGCAGTAAAACTGCGATAACTCACAACCATAACTCGGAATTCAATTCTGTCAAACGGGTAGTAAACTAGATATCTAGGGATAAATTTCATATTCAGGACTCAAGTCTAGATTCTGATGTTATCGGGGTTGAAAGAGCAAGTAAGGACAGGACAGAAACCAATAAAGACATTTTTTTTGCATGAAATGTATCTTAATTATACTAGTTGTGAATGAGTGTATCAACGAAAGGTTGTGACTCTTAGATCATGTAATTGATAAGTCATAGAATGAGATCATCAACTGATAAGCCAAAGGGGAGTCACAACTACAACCCACTTGCAATATTTTTAATTAAACGCTTATACTAGAATAGTAAACTGTACAAGAAGATACATGCCTTGATTGGATGAGGGCGTTGATCGACGACCGGGATTGGATGGATTGGATCGGCGTTGATCTTGATGACGATCAAGATCAAAATAATTGGACGGCTGAGATCAGGTCAGATCTGATCAAAATGAGACCACGATCTTGATGAGATTGGATGGCCTAGATTAAATCAATCACTCTCTTCTTCCCCCCTTCTTCTTCACAGCGACAGAGAGAGGGAGAACAACTCAGGAGGCGACTGTGGGTAGCAGAGGCTGCAACACTCACGGCGAGGCGGCGAGGGTGCTAACGGCGGATGGTGGAGAGGTGTGCACAGCGATGCTGGGCTTTCGGTGCTGTAGGGTGTCGATGGCAGGGAGGCTGAGCGCGGGGCTGGCACCACTGGCATCATCTTCGGGAGGAGAAGGGAGACGGACACTACAGTGGCGACTGCGAGGGAGTACAAGGCGGCTGGCTGGCTGCTGGTCGGCAGGGCTGGCGACGTGAAGCAACGGGAGGCCAAGGTGGGGAGAACACAGGGAGAGAGGGAGATAGAGAGAGCGGCACTCGGGATAGATGGGGTGACGACGGGGGCAGCCATGGCGGAGGTGGAGGGGGCGACGAAGAGGCTCTGGAGTTTCGAAAAGATGCAGAGAAGATGAAGAGGGTAGGGGGAATGAAGTAGTAGCGGCTAGGTATATAGGTGGCTCGCTAGGGCTAGATGATATGGTAGAGTATTAGGGTGACGGGTAGGGTTAGGTAGAATGGGTATGGGTTAGTGGATATTGGGTTTTGGGTAATTTTAACAGTAGGTTTAAATTGGGTATTTGTTTATAGGGTTTAAAATCCACTAAGAAAATTATAGGGTTTTAGATTAAAATAATAAATAAATAATAATACCATGGTATAAATAAATCAAATTGTATATAAAATCCATGCTCCAATAATCATAAAATATAGATTCAGAGCAATAGGCTTCCCCAATAATAAATAATGAAAGAAGAATTTTAATAAGCATTCAAAAGTAATAATAATTACAATAATGATAATATACATACATTTAAAAATGGAATTTGAGTTTAACAATTTTATTAAAATTTGAATAGCAATAATATAATTGGTTTGGCTAAAATGTAAATAGTCGATCCATTGAAAATATAATTGTTGAAAAAGAATTTAAAAGCGAAAGGAAAGTTATAAAAATTTTAAATACAGAAAACACACGGAAAATGAAAATACACTCAAAATACTGTACAGAAAATGGGAAACAAGGATTACAAATCCTACCCACCTTACAACAAAATTTCGTCCTCGAAATTTGCTTAGGCGGTACATAGGATAGGGCAAAAGCAAACTTAGGAAAGGGCAACAAAAAATTGGGTTAAAGGAAAAGGAACAAAGCAGTGGCAACACCATAATAAGAAAGGTGGATAAGAAGGATGCCAAATGGGATGCATGAAACAGAGTAAACAGTATCAAAAGGCAGGAAACAACACAAGACAACAAAGCAAGATAAGAAGTAGATAGAACCAGAATCAAAGAGAGAATGGATAGGAAAGAATTGAATTAAATAATGAGTCAACAGATAAGGACGAATGCAAGGGGTAGAAGGAAGCAAACAATACAAAGAAGGAGAAGCAACAAGAGAATCCTGGGACCTGTGGGTTATGGGCCCACGACGCTTCCGCTGTGCAACTCTGATCAGAAAGACTCCATCATCAGCATCCAATAACTCCAGCAATCTACCTCGTGGCTCACCATTTCCTTGACACGTGCAAATGACATCTTTCTAGCATGAAGTTCGAACTTCGGGCAACTTCAGATTCTTAGCACATCCTACGATCCTGGGACTGCTTGCACATCTTGGAGCAAAAGACGACACTTCCTCTCCTGGTGATGATCCAAAATAATTTTGATTTTGAACTCCCCAAGAAATTATTTGCACGTGTTTTGCACGTGTAAAAAGATAAATTTCAGAAAAATATTTATTAAATCACCAAAAATTATTTTAATTCATTTATTATTCTTAAAAACATTATTTAAAAATCTGGAGTATTACATCACTCCCCCCTTAGAATAGTTCTGTCCTCAGAACTACTCTAAGCAAAAGAAAATAAAGTACAAAACTTACAAGTTAGTTTAAAAAATTTACTCTATCATTATTTTTATAGTTGGATTAATTACTTAGCAAAACAAAAATAACATATAATCATAGTTCGAAGAGTAAAAGGTGAAAACGGACATGGCGAAAGTATAAGAATCCAATTGAATACACCATTAATCCCCAATCATAAGAAAATAGGAAGACTATTCACATAGAATAAGAAGTCAAAAGTGAAGAGATAAAACCCAAATCTAAAAAGGTTGATAACCATACAAACAAAAAAGGAACACAAATAAAGGTTATACAAAAAAAATAGTTTTGGAAAAATAACCAGTTAAGATACATAGAAATACGAACAAATTTAACTAAGTAAAGAAAATATTAATAACAATGAATGTAAAAGACATATAATAATTAGTGAATGTTGATATTATAATCAATACTCGAAAAACACATTAAAGGGTAACGAGCAAAATAGACCAAAATATATATATGCAAGAAGACTTAAAAGGAGTTCATTAAATATTACAAAAGTAAGGACGTAGAAACAAAAGTAAGTGAGAAATCTAAAATGTTAAAGAATTGAAAAACGGTGGCAATAAATCGTAATTCACAAAAGAACGAAAACTTAGACCATATTTGATGTACTCAATCTTAACATAAATGTAAAAAAAATTGTAAACACAAAATAGAGTAAAATCAACTATACTAGTTCAAATTGTATGGAAACATAAAGCGTAATTGTATAAACAAAATGTCATAAAGAAATATTTTTTTACCATTAGTTTCATTATATAAGTAAAAAGTCTTGAAATATCAATTAGCAAATAGGTAGAAAATCTTGCCTCCTTAACATCAAGTTGCATGTTTGCCTTCACGGCATTGGGTTGCAGGTTACCGTCTGGATATTCGGTTGCACATTTTGCCTCCCCGACATCCAGTTGTAATTTTTCTCCATTGACATCGAGTTGCATATTTTCCATCTCGACATTAGGTTGCACCGAAATGGTGAAATGGACTATGTAAAGTTCCATATGCACAGGGATATGAGACATTTAATTTAAGTATGATGTTATATTTTGAAATTTGTGACATGAAAATAGTAGAAAAGTAAGAAATGGAGTTGAAAGTCACACAATGGAATATCAAAATAGATGTATAGATTATAAATATCAAACACAATAGTACAAAATAGTAGTAGTAAAAATGATTTATAAAAGTAGGGAGAAAAACGGAATGAAATACATGCATAAGCACAATGCAAATGCGAATGAGAAAATAAATATGCAGTGTCGCAAGTTTACACAATAAATATATCATAAAAATATGCAGTAATGTAGGAATTAAACAAGCCTCTAACATGTCGTTGAAGATCCGCTGATGCCGATCGACGAACCAAGCGGGAAGAAAAGAATGGATAACATCGAAATTTAAGGAGAACAAGATAGAGAAGAAACAACTAGTATGATACACAATATGAATAAACAAATGAAGATGAATGCAAGACACAGAAAGCAATGAATGACACACGAGCTGAAATAAGAAGGAATCAACGAGACAAACAGAAATAAGAGATTGCTTGCACTAAAATCAACAAAAGCATGGGTACGGAAAGAATAAATTTATACCCAATATGAAATCAGCAAATCAGGACGACTGTAAGAGATGGAAGGAAACAAGAAATCAAAGAATTGAATATGAAAGGATCAAAATGAATGGGATAAGACTAGTGTCCAGATCAAGTTGATTATCAAATTGTTCATGTGAATGCATGGCATGTTTAATGTTGAATTAATCCTGACTGAGTCAAGCCTGTCTATTGTATTAGTCAAACTAACATATTAGCCAAACCTGTGCTCTGATACCACTAAAAACCTTGTTACGCCTCGCTTTCCAAAAGGAATACGGAATACGAGTGCATGACAAAGCCTAGCGAATGATTTTCATCATTCATGAGCTGTAGGATCGACTCGGCATCAAAACAAGAATATAACAAAATATACACAATCACGCATGCATGAATAATTTATTAATCAACAGAAAATAATTGAAACAAAATATAAATATCCCAAATAATTTTCAGATCTGGATTAAAAGATACAACTTCGGGACTACAAGCCCGTTACAAGTTTCAAGTAGCAACCAAATGAAATAAACTCAAAAACAGAATAATTAAAGCAAGCTTTTTCCCAAGCAAAGCCTAGAACGTCTGCTCACCAATTCCAGCAGGCAATTCGTCTCCAAAGTCTGTATATATAAATATAAAAGGAAAAATAGAGAAAACAAAGACAAACGCCCTTAGTGCAAGTTAGGGCCGCAAGTAGTTCAAGCAAGGGTATGAAAATAAGTGCAAGAAATATGAAACATGATTTGGAATCAAGAATGTATAACATGATATGATAGGGATGCAACAAGTAGTGGAGTTCAAGCGACTAGCTAGTAAGTAAGACAACTCAAGTAACAAGATTGGATAACGAGTACTAGTAGTGGAACAAGTAACAAGTGAGCATGTAATTGTATTAAGCACCAAGTAACCAGTATCACGTACACGTGTCAAGTAACAAGTATCAAGTAAGACAGGTGTCAAGTGTGAACAAGTAACAAGTTATTCTTATGTCTAATGTTTGATTCTATCTAGGTAGCACTTCATGCGTCCATACTTTTACCACATGGTTGCTACTTAAAAATAGTTACGTTTAGGCCTATTGGTGGATTTTATAGGGCAGTGTACTCAGATATCAAGTATCAAGCAAGCCATGTTCATAAATCGAGTAATCATATAACTAGTTCATGTGTCAAGTAATAATATGACAAGTCATGAATCAAACAATAATATACTAGTTCATGAATCAAGTATTAACAAGTCCATGAATCGAATAATCATATACTATTTCATGAATCAACAGTAACTGGTTCATGAATCGAATAATAATATAAATAGTTCATGAATCGAATAATAATATAACTAGTTCATGAAGCATGTATCAAATGGGAAATACGGGCTCCCTTCTGAGTACACTTACCTATATTGCCCACTACTATGGTCTTTCCCTTAAACCATGTCTTATTATTTATTATTATCATCAAACAAGCATGAAAGCGTGCAAAACAGAGCAAGTAAACATGATAAATAACATGAAATGAGTTTAAGATAATTAAAAGGCATATTCGAGGGCCAACACAAAATAAAATTATCAAGAACTACGAGAATTCCAATTCTGGACAGCATGATGTTGCTGCACCAAAACTGCGATTTCGGTTGCTACAAGATAGTAAATGTGGATCCGTCAAAAGGTCTAGAAACTAGACTCCTGCTCGGTTCTAACGCATATAAATAAGATACATAAAAGTTGTAGTATCAAGTGTCAAAACAGCAAACTACACAAGATTTGTGTTTAGTCATAATTTGTAAAACCGAGTTTATACATTTGAAATAGGTTTCAAATTTCACTAACTAATTCCAAGAAAATTAGGGGATGTTCTCTAGTGTGTCTGGTATCATCATGCAAAATTTCAAGTCATTATCTTACTGGTAGCATAATTAATTTAATTGTAAAACAAATTGATGCAGCAGTTTTTATGAATCTGCGATTTCTGACACATCAGCAGTAAAACTGCGATAACTCACAAACCATAAATCGGAATTCAATTCCGTCAAAAGGATAGTAAACTAGAAATATGGGGCTAAATTTTATATTCAGGACTCAAGTCCAGATTCTGATGCTATCGGGGTTGACACAGCAAGTAAGGACATGACATAAACCAATAAAGACTTTTTTTTGTATGAAATGTATCATAATTATACTAGTTGTGAACGAGTGTATCAACGAAAGGTTGTGACTCTTAGATCATGTAATTGATAAGGCATAGAATGAGATCATCAACTGATAAGCCAAAGGGGAATCACAACTAGAACTTACTTGCAGGATTTTGAATTAAATGCTTGTACTAGAATAGTAAATTATACAAGAAGATACTTGCCTTGATTGGATGATGGAGTTGATCGACGATCAGGATCGAATGGATTGGATCGGCACGAATCTTGATGGCGATCAAGATCAAAACAATCGGACAGCTGAGATCAGGTCAGATCTGATCAAAATAAGGCTACGATCTTGATGAGATCGGATGGCCCATATTAATTCAATCACTCTCTTCTTCCCCCCTTCTTCTTCACAGTGACAGAGAGAGGGAAAGCGACTCAGGCAGTGACTGTGGGCGGCGGAGGCTGTGACACTCACAGCGAGGCAGCGAGTGTGCTGACGGCGGACGGCGAATGGCGGAGAGGTGTGCAAGGTGATGTTGGGTTTTCGGTGCTGTACGGTGTCGAAGGCAAGGAGGCTGAGCGCGGGGATGGCACCGCTGGCATCGTCTTCGGGAGGAGAAGGGAGACGGGCACTACAGTGGCGACTGCAAGGGAGTACAGAGCGGCTGGCTGGCTGCTGGTCGGCAGGGCTGGCGATGTGAAGCGACGGGAGGCCGAGGTGGGGAGAACACAAGGAGAGAGGGAGATAGAGAGAGAGAGCGGCGCTCGGGATAGATGGGGTGACGATGGGGGCAGCCATGGCGGAGGTGGAGGGGGCGACGAAGAGGCTCTGGAGTTTCGAAAAGATGCAAAGAAGATGAAGAGGGTAGGGGGAATGAAGTAGTAGCAGCTAGGCATATAGGTGGCTGGCTAGGGCTAGATGATAGGGTAGAGTATTAGGGTGATGGGTAGGTTGAACGGGTATGGGTTAATGGATATTGGGTTTTGGGTAGTTTTAATAGTAGGTTTAAATTGGGTATTGGTTTATAAGGTTTAAAATCCACTAAGAAAATTATAGGGTTTTAGATTAAAATAATAAATCAATAATGATACCATGGTATAAATAAATCAAACAGTATATAAAATTCATGCTCCAATAATCATAAAATATAGATTTAGAGCAATAGGCTTCCCCAATAATAAATAACAAAAGAAAAATTTTAATAAGCATTCAAAAATAATAATAATAACAATAATGATAATATACATACAAATAAAAATGGAAATTGAGTTTAACAATTTTATTAAAATCTGAATAGCAATAATATAATTGGTTTGGCTAAAATATAAATAGTCGATCAATTGAAAATATAATTGTTGAAAAAGAATTTAAAAGCGAAAAGAAAGTTATAATATAGGAAACACACAGAAAAAGAAAATACACCCAAAATACAGTTCACGAAATCGGAAACAGAGGTTACAAATCCTACCCACCTTACAACAAAGTTTCGTCCTCGAAATTTGCTTAGGCACATTGGATAGGACAAAATCAAACTTAGGGAAGGGCAACAAAAAAAAGGGTTAAAGGGAAAGGAACAAAGCAGTGGCAACACCAGAATAATAAAGATGGATAAGAAGGATGTCAAATGGGATGCATGAAAGAGAGTGAAAAATATCAAAAGGAAGGAAACAACATAAGACAACAAAGCAAGATAAGGAGTAGATAGAACCGGAATCAAAAAGAGAATGGATAGGAAAGAATTGAATTAAATAATGAGTCAACGGATAAGGACAAATGCAAGGGGTAGAGGGAAGCAAACAATACAAAGGAGGAGAAGCAACAAGAGGATCCTGGGACCTGTGGGTTATGGGCCCACGACGCTTCCGCTGCGCAACTCTGATCAGAAAGACTCCATCATCAGCATCCAATAGCTCCAGCAATCTGCCTCGTGGCTCACCATTTCCTTGACATGTGCAAATGACATCTTTCTAAAATGAAGTTCGAATTCGGTCAACTTCAGATTCTTAGCACTTCCTGAGATCCTGGGATAGCTTGCACATCTTGGAGCAAAAGACGACACTTCCTCTCCTGGTGATGATCCAAAAATAATTTTGATTTTGAACTTCCCAATAAATTATTTGCACGTGTAAAAAGGTAAATTTCAGAAAAATATTTATTAAATCACCAAAAATCATTTTAATTCATTTATTAATCTTAAAAATATTATTTAAAAATCTAGGATATTACACAGTCGATTTGATACCAACGTAATATAATTATAAAATTAGCATGCAATCAACAGAACCCTTTAACTAATCCTCAATTGAAGAGCCCCCAATGAAGAAACAAAAATTTGATTCACGAAAAGCCATAAAAACCAACATTTTTTCTTATTGATGTCCTCCCTCCTCCTTTTTCAGTGTCAGACCTAGTCGACGAGAGTGCTGAAACCCTCGTCGTTCGATTTGGTATTAGTAGGGCATTAGTAGGGCCGGCGACGAACTCAATTCATAGAACTCGATTGTCGTTCAACATGAGATTGCAAAATGAGCAGTTTTTCAGCAAAAGAACAATTGCGTCAACTTAATGTATGGGCAAAACATGTTCAAACGTAGTGATTTTACATCACTTTATCTTTCATGGTACACAGATCAACTTGAAGGGTGTGCAATTGTGAATTTTGGTTCAGAGGTTGGATTTTTAGTGCATCATAGGAGGAAATTTCCTTATATGCCACTTGTCCTCCGTTAAAAGATGGTAAAAATTAAGAATCCAACATACCACACAAGTATGTTTTCGAGAAGGGTGGATGTCAATTGAATGCACCATGCCTGTTGTACTGCTCCTCGAGCCCTATATTGTCGGCATTTTTAGAATGCATGTCAAAGGCTAACTTAAAACTTTTAATAAGAATGAAGCAATAGCTACTACGTAGCACTAGATTATGTTATCATGTTATATGACCGACATAAGACTCGACTTGTTAGATATTATGGGAGTTGAATGCGAACTCGAAGTTGTTACTACTATGATCACTGCTTTTGCTCGGATCCATCGCCGATCCGCCATCCTCCATTTCCCTCTCTAATCTCATCAACTCGCAACAATCAAAACAACAAAGCAAGATTCATGTATCAAACCCTAACCCTAACCTTAGCCCTAATTTGTTGATTTGACACAAAATTTAAGGCAGTGCATTTGGGATGACGATGGGGAATGGTAAGCGAAGATGGATACTGTATGAAATGTTGCCATTGTTAAGAATTGTGGATTTGGATCATAAAATGGGGGAGGAGTTGGATATGGATTTGAGATTGATTTGGATCTATAGTTGGATTTTTTTTATATATATACCTCCAGTGACAACAATTTTTATTATATATGAGTGACACCTTTGTAAATAATTATGTCGTAAATAATTTTGAACTTTGAGGATATATGGTAACTGACAATAGCTGAGCAAATGGATGATTAATATAACTCACACTTAAAATTGTGTGGTTGAGATTAGATTAATCATGTTAGTTTGTCTACAAATTGAGTTGACTTGTCTATAAATGACACAACTCCAACTCTCCCATTAATAGTACTAGTATTTTTCACGTGCGATGCACGTTTTAGTAAAGGGTTGGAGTTAAACATGTGATACATATAAGTCGGTAGTAATTAGCACGTGCGATAAATGTCTTTCTTTTCTAAAAAAATGAAGTTGAACGGGCACCACGTAATTGTAAAAAAAAATTGAAGGAAAATCTTTGATTTGCATGTGCCATTCATGTGTGAAGAAATAGTTTTTGGAGTTACATGTGCGTTTTACATTTGAATAATTGAATTAAAAAAGAAATTTTAAAGGGGAAATTGCAGCTACAGTAGTAGATGAGGTGGCACATGCGTCGCACGTAAAGTGATAGATTGACATCACTGTTCATCGGCCTTCTCCCATTATAATATAGTAGATTAGAGATTATCGATTAAAGATTTTGGCTGGGGCTATACCCCATCTAGTTATCAAAAAGAAATAAAAAAAAGTACAAGCGATAAGTGTCATTAAGATCTAGTAACCAGCCCATTAGCTCAATAAAAAGTCAATTGTTCAAATTATGCTTGCATTATTTTTTGCATTTAGTGATATATAACATAGGGGTAAATATGAAATAAAGTCCAAATTATTAGGGGCATATACGAAAATATACATTTGTTAGGGGGTATATATGATATTATCATATTTGTTAGGGGTATACATGTTAAAAACCCTCACCGATGCTATTCCACTGGAAAATAATTATAGGAGAGTGCAAACTTATGGGCCTTGTTTTCTTCTGTTAAAATATTTATGGGCCTTGTTATTATATTATATATCTATATATTATGCTCATAGGAGAGAGAATGTACCATTTCTCTCCTTTCTCTATTTGTGCACGTGTTAAGGTATGTGTGAATTCCTATTTTTGCTCTCCTTTCTCTATTTCAAAATAGAGAAAGGAGAGCAAAAATAGGAATTCATACATACCTTAACACGTGCACACATCCAGCCACCACCTCCGCTCAATTTTCGAATGTCCGATCGTCCAGATCAGTGTTCTAAATGGCGGCCGCCTCGGATGCCTAGGCGCTCAAGTGGAGGAGAACGAACCTCCTTTGCCATAGGCGGTGGTCTGGACGGTCGGAGGCGATTAGGCGGTCATCTTGTTGAGTAGGCGTCCGTGGCGCTGATCAAGTGGACGCCTGATGTCCAACGCCCAGGCGTTTTCTATTTTTTTAAATTTGAAAAACTATAAAAAATACACAAAAAATGAGAACTACTATTAATCTATTATATATTATGTATGGATCTTTAATAGTAGTGGAATTGTTTTTACTTTTTTTAGTATTATTGGTGATGGATTGCACATATTACACCTATTATATTTTTTTTTATAACACCTATTACATTTTTTTTATAACACCTATTACATATATTAAAATAGCACATATTACATATATTACACATATTACACATATTGACATATTGCACATATTACAATTGGACAATTATTTTTTTTAATTGCACATACTGCACATATTTACACATTAATTGCACGAGAAAGTTTTTTTTATGCATAAAAACCTTTTAATTACACATATTACATAAGAACATGATGAATATTTACAATTGCATTGCATAATTATACTTACGATTGAAGAATATGGGTTGAAATTAACTAAATCAGCAATAATAATAATAATAATAATAATAATAATAATAATAATTATATATATATATATATATATATATATATATATATATATATATATATATATATATAAACCGCCTAGGCGCCGCCTAGGCACCCTAGGTGCTAAGCACCCTGTTGCCGCTAAATTTGGTGTGGGGGCAAACAGATAGTATTTGTGGATTCTTAGAGAAACTGAATAGTAAACCTGTATACCTGTTCCGTCGGGGTTTGATCGTCGCTCCCACCGTACACCTGCAAAAAGTGCGAGACACCGGGGTTGTTCCCGGCGACGCACCCTCCGACGCTCAAGTCAGTAATCAGAGAAAGATTATGAAAGAGCGCAAAAACTGGAGAAAGATTGATTACCACTTAATGGAGATGGATGGGGGGTATTTATAGGCGTCTGAGGGGATCAAATTAGGCATGTCATTCCTGTGTATAGATAAGGAATGTAATCCCTAATTCCCAGTGAAAGGATAGATATGAATCAGGGCCGTTGATTAATATTAATCAGAAACCCTAATTCTATCATGCTAGACCGTGTTTGTTGCGGGTTGAAACCCGCACCCAGTTGAGGTGGATCCGTTCGCGGGTTAATGGTTCTTTGGGGAGGAGACCCAGTACCCGCTTCAGACCCGTTTGTAGGTGAAATTACCGTTTTATCCCTGGGCTTCAGGATTTGTGCCCAATTTGGACGGTCTCGATTAAACCCCCATTTTTAGCCACATCACGATCCCCCCACTCCTAAAGGCTGGGGGTGATCAGTCTTTGAGGAGTAGTTTGACTGTTTCAGTGGCCAGTGGAGTTGTATCGGCGTCCGAATGGGGGATTTTGAATCTTGAAGTGGGTAGTAAGGTAACTTCTTCTTTTTTGAAGCCATATGATGTTCTGAAGCCGTATCGAGTATTTGGCAGCTTTTATCTATTTTTTCGGGCTATTTATTTAATTTTGCGATGTGTTAGCTAATCGTTCGGGGGGCTTAACAGTACATTCTAGGCAATAATTGTTCGCTCAGGGGCTCAAAAATATCCCCCCGAATTTTTAATTATTTTCTAGAATTTTTAGCTAATTTTCCCGAATTTTTAGCAATTTTTCGCAATTTTTAAATAAATAAAACGATTTAAATAAATAAAAATCGATTTTTAAATACCGATTTATGACGTGGCGCAATCTGGTCCCTTGATCAGTACGGAGCGTGAATTTCTGAGTGATCAGATGATCCCTGTTCCTCGGCAGGCTTTTTCGCCATATACGAGGGTCGGCTCCTCGGCTCGGAGGATTGGCTCCTCGGCTCGGTGGATTGGCTCCTCGGCTCGGAACACTCTGAGGTATGTGGCCTCATCTGGGCCGTTCATCTCAGTGCGGATCCCCATAAAATGCTATCTTGTCGTTTAGTGGGCGTGGCAAGATCTGGGCCGTCCATCATGACGAGCGCGCTTTTTTACAAGATCCAACGGCTGATATGGGTCGGTGTGTTTTTTTGCCATATTCGAGGGTCGGTTCCTCGTCCCCTCGGCTCGGCCTTCTATCTTGTAAGGTACGAGGGTCGGTTCCCCGTCTCCTCAGTTCGGCCGGATGCTTTATCGTATGCGAGGGTCGGCTCTTCGTCCCCTCGGTTCGGCCGGATGCTTCGTCGTATGCGAGGGTCGGCTCTTCGTCCCCTCGGCTTGGCCAGATGCTTCGTCGTATGCGAGGGTCGGCTCTTCGTCCCCTCGGCTTCGTCGTATGCGAGGGTCGGCTCTTCGTCCCCTCGGCTCGGCCTTGCCAAGGTACGTGGCATGATCCTGAGCGTCCATCCCAGTGTGGATCCCCAAAAAAAGCTATCTTGTCGTTTAGTGGACGTGGCGAGATCTGAACCGTCCATCATGACGAGCGCGCTTTTTGACAAGATCCAACGGTTGAGGTAGGTCGGCGAGTTTTTTCGCCATATACGAGGGTCGGTTCCTCGTCCCCTCGGCTCGGGGGCTCAGTGCAGCTGGCCGAGGCACTGAGTTGGATATTTTGAAGGATGCGTCTCTTATTGGTTCCATTCTCTTCCGGGCCTAGTAGCTCGGCTGCTCGGCCAAGCTGTTCGGTAGCTCGGTTGAACAGGCCGATGGCACGCAGTTTGGAAGGTGCACGTGGCCGGATCTGGTCCGTCCATCATGGTGCGAATCACGAGGATGGGGTTCAGATCACGAGAAAATGCTATCTTGTCGTTTTGTGGGCATGGCGCAATCTGAACCGTCCATCGAATTCTGACGCGAATTTTGGAGGGATCCGACGGCAAATTCGCCTCGGAAGGATTTTTCTCCATATACGAGGGTCGGTTCCTCGTCATCTCGGCTCGGGGGCTCAGTGTCGTCAGTCGAGGTGCGGAGACTTTAAAGGATGTCTTCTACCGGTTCCTCTCTTCCGGGCCTGGTAGCTCGGCTGCTCGGCCAAGCTGTTTAGTAGCTCGGTTGAGCAGGCTGATGGCACACAGTTCGGAAGGTGCACGTGGCCGGATCTAGTCCGTCCATCATGGTGCGAATCACGAGGGTGGGGTTCAGATCACGAGAAAATGCTATCTTGTCGTTTTGTGGGCATAGCGCAATCTGAACCATCCATCGAATTCTGACGCGAATTTTGGAGGGATCCGACGGCAAATTCGCCTCGGAAGGATTTTTCTCCATATACGAGGGTCGGTTCCTCGTCATCTCAGCTCGGGGGCTCAGTGTCGTCAGCCGAGGTGTGGAGACTTTGAAGGATGGCTTCTACCGGTTCCTCTCTTTCGGGCCCAGTAGCTCGGCTGCTCGGCCAAGCTGTTCGGTAGCTCGGTTGAGCAGGCCGATGGCAGGCAGTTCGGAAGGACGATGTGGCCGGATCTGGTGCGTCCATCATGGTGCGGATCACGAGGACGGGGTTCAGATCACGAGAAAACGTTATTTTGTCGTTTTGTGGGCGTGGCGCAATCTGAACTGTCCATCGAATTCTGACACGAATTTTGGAGAGATCCGACGGTAATTTTGCCTCGGAAGGATTTTTCTCCATATACAAGGGTCGGTTCCTCGTCACCTCGGCTCGGGGGCTCAGTGACGTCGGCCGAGGTATGGAGTTAAATGTTTTGAAGGGACTCAGTAGCTCGGTTGCTTAGCCAGGCTGTTTGATAGCTCGGCTTGGCAGACCGGTGGCCGAGTCGTGGACTTAAGTGATTTGAGGAGTTTTTTGCTTTTCGAAACATCGCAACTCTCCGCTTGACGCTTTGGCTTCTTAGTGGGCTTTTTATGTTCCCAAGGAGGCCCAACATCACTTTTGGGGTTATAAGTTTTCACTCTCCCTGCCCCAAGCTCATTTCTCACTTTTCACTCCAAGATTTCACTTTTACTCTCTGCGCTCTCTGCTAGCGGCGACTTTTGCTCCAAGGTGGTGACGTTAGCTGTCGCGTGGGCCAGGCGATTTCCGGCGAGCACATTCCAACCGTGAACGTCACTTCAAAGGTCAGTCTACTAGACTTAGCTTTTTTCCTAGAGATGTCAAGAGTGAACTCGGGGAGTGGGGCCTCGTCTTCGGGCGATGATGGCGCCGAGGAGAGGAGAAGGGCAGAGATCCGAAGGAAGGGAAAACAGGTCGCCGAGCCGTCTGCGACCGAGGCGAGGCAGGAGAAGAAGAAGAGGAGGGTGGCGACCTAATCTCCCGTGGTCGAGGTGATCGTGGAAAACCCGAAGCAAGCACCCGAGATGGGAAGATATCCTTCTGTATTTCCGGGCATTCGGGGGTCAGGCAGTACGAAGGCGACCTCCCGGAGAAAGCAATCTTCGGAAAGTCGAAAGTCCTCGAAGAACCCAACCCGGTTCTTCCTACTGAAGCCGACGAGATTGCTTCGGTGCTATCCGAGAGGGATCTCCTTCGGATCAGAAAGGGATTCGCCATCCCTCCGGAGTACAAGCTGATGATCCCCGGCGCCGGGATGCGAGCGAATTCCAAGCTGTCATTGTCGGACATGTGCATGTTCGACTTCGACTCCTTGAATGCCGGACTGCATTTTCCGTTGCATCCCTTCATTCTCCAGATCCTCGGGTGGTTCTGCCTCGCGCCGACCCAATTCATGCCGAACACATGGCGCCATGTGAACGCTTTCCTGCTTCAGTGCCGCAAAGCTGAAGTCGAGCCGGACCTAACGGTCTTCCGAGGCCTGTATCGGATAAACCGGATGCACAAGACAGAGCATCGGTACTACTTGGGGTCGAGGAAGGGTGTTAGGATCATAGAAAACCCGGACTCAATTAAGGGCTGGAAAGAGAAGTTCTTCATATTAAGGGGGGAACCAATATTGCTAATTCCGACCCGATGGAAACCGGAGGTGCCCAAGTTTGCGAGAGCCGACCCCGTGCTGTCTGCGGCCGAGGAGGAGGTAGCGAGGAAGATCATGGCCCTCCCATTGTTGAGTTGGAGGGAGTTGACGGAGGAGGTGCTGTTCGGGTCCGGCCTTAGCCCCATCGACCCGAGTGTGCTCCTGACATCTCGTTTATTTTTGTTTTTCCTCCAAGTGTTTAGCTCGTCTTGCTGACAGATTATTTTGTTTGGTGCAGAAGCGATGAAGATCGACTTCAACGCCATGATGGCCAATAGGTCCAAATTGGCCGGGGGCAGGAAGAGGAAGAGGGCGAGCGTGGCTGCCTCGTCAGCTCCGCAGCCCAAGGCCGCTTCGGCTTCCACTCCGCCTCCTCCATCTACTGAGGCACCGTTGGAGGTGGTTGTTGCCGAGGAGCCCTCGGTGCCTGAGGCCTCGGCCCCTGTTGACGGGGTCTTTGATGTTAACGCGGCGCTGTCGCTCGAGGCTCCGCCGTTGACCGAAGCGGTTGAGGAGTTCCTGACTGAGCAGCACAAGCAGTTGTTTGTGCCGAACTGGTGGGTGAAGAATCACGACGGATTCCTCGGAAACTCGCAGATGTCGGTGCAGGTTGTCAAGCACCTGGCGACCCCGAAGGACAGAGCCGCACTGAAGGCGGGGATGGTCGGCGACGACACTTACGAAGTGGCTCGGTCACTCGTATCGGTAAGTTTCTCATTGCAAATTTCTTCAAGTTTACTGCTCGGCTTGTATATTGCGCTTATCGTTGTCTTCACAGGCCACCTGCCACTTCGGCCACCTCCTCGAGACGTTCGCCGAGCAGGAGAAGGAGCTGAAGGCCGCCAGCGACAAAGACAGGGCGGAGAAGGTCAAGGCGGTTCGACAACTCGAGGCCGAGCAGAGGCGAGTCGAGGCCTTGGAAGTCCGGGTCGCCGATCTTGTGGCCGACCTGGAAAGAGCCAAGGGACGACTTGATGCGGAGTCTGCCAAGGCTACGAAGGCCGCCGAGGAGCTGGCCACGTCGGCGAAGTCTCTGGCTGACCTGAAGGCAGAGAAGGAGGCGCTGGCCGTGAAGATTAGGGCCGAGGCCGAGGCTGAGGCAAAGAAATACATGGCCAAGAACATGGAGATGTCCTATCAGAGGGCACTCGACCATGTTCAGGAACGTGTCCCCGGCTTCGAGCGGGTTGGCTACAGACTGTGGCCAGGGTTGCCTTCAGGTGGTGAGGAGGAGGAGGCCGAAGACGACGAGGAGGAAGGCGACGACGAGGAGGCGGAGGCCGACCCTCCTGTGGCGGATCCCCAGGTCGAGGGGAGGAATGAGGGGCCATCTGGCGACGCGCCCGTGGTCGAAGTGGCGACGCAAGTGGACCCCTGATCCCCTCGTAAATTTTTGTAGTTTTTGTTTTTGTTGTTTTTTTTATAAACAGTGTAATGCCTTTTGCGGACTGGCCACCGCTTTGATGAATGAAAAAGGTGTTTTGATTTTGGACTTGTCTGTCTAAGTGTTTGGTTCGGTCATGTAGTTCTTCAATGTTGTCCCTCTTTCATTTCAGATTGCCGAGCAAGCTCGTATCACCGCGGCGGCTCGGCACCGTGCGGAGTTATTTCAGCAGTCCCGGGAGGATCGTCTCGAGGGCGAGGTCCATCTGACGAGGAGAATAATTCATAATGTAGAGAGGAGGAACAGTGAGCTGTTGGTCGAGCTGCACCATCTGCGGATAGTCGAGGCCGAACTATCTGCGAAGGAGGAAGAGTTGGTCCGGGTTTCGGCCGAACGAGATGACTTCGCAAGGAAGGTAGAACAGTTGCAAAGGGTGACGGACGACAAGAGCATCGAGGTGACCCACTTGCGCCGCGTTATATCTGACAGCGCCGAATATCCCGGTTCGGCGAAACTTCCTCGATTCAAAGTAATTGTGAAGGACGACACGTTGAAGGACAGGATCGTCGAACTGGAGGAAGAGGTTGCTCGGCTCAAACCTCAACCGGTGAGGGCTAATGTCTGGAGTACTTCGTGCACTCGCGAAGAGATTGAGCGGGGGATTACGTTCTATCAACTCGCGAGCCGAACCTCCATCGTCGGTCGGACAGCAGCCGACGCCCAAAGTGGAGTAGCGGTGTCCTCGAGTGGTGCTTCGGTTGGAGCGACCGTCGGGGCCAGCGGTGAGGGGGCATCTCGATTCGTTGGCCTAGAGACGAGCTCGGAGGTCAAGAAGCGCCGACCCAAGGTATCACTGAACCGGAGCGTCCCCCTTCCGCGGAGGCAGTAAACGGGCCGTGTCGTGTCTTTGGGCTTCCGAACTGTCTTTTGTTGTAATCTTTTTGTAAATTTATCCAAGTTATATTAATAAAATTGGAGTTGGCTGGCTTCTTGTTGTGCTGTAATTGCTTTAGCTAGAGTTTGTTTGAGATGAACCGCAAGAAGTGTCTGCTTCGTCGAGCACCTTGGCCACGACATTTTCGCCAAAGCCGTGGTCCTAACTGTTGCTCGGTATATACCGGTGCGTCTCGGTGCCTCGGCAGAGGTGTAAATGTTTCGAGGCTGGGGACACGTGGCTTGATCTGGACGGTGGATCGTGATCAGGGCGCGGATCACGAGAGGGGAGGCGCGAGTCCCAAGAAAACGCTATCTTGTCGTTTTGTAAACACGTGGCGTGGTTAGGTCCGCTCATCATACCCTAGCACATATTTTGAGACGATCTGACGGTGGTTTCGCCTCGGAAGGTTTTTTCGCCATATACAAGGGTCGGTCCCTCGTCCGCTTGGCTCGATGGTCGTGGGGGAAGTTCCGAACGGCTATCTGCTTCCGGCTCGCCTAGAAGTGAACTTGCGAAGCAGAATCGAGCCAAGTGTTGGACTCCGAACCATCGTTAGATTAGTTCAACGGTTGTGGGAGCAATTCCGAATGGCGAACTACTCCTAGCTCGCTTAGAGGCGAACTTGCGAAGCAGAATCGAGCCAAGTGTTGGACTCCGAACCATCGTTAGATTAGTTCAACGGTTGTGGGAGCAATTCCGAATGGCGAACTACTTCTAGCTCGCTTAGAAGCGAACTTGCGAAGCAGAATCGAGCCAAGTGTTGGACTCCGAACCATCATTAGATTAGTTCAACGGTTGTGGGAGCAATTCCGAATGGCGAACTACTTCTAGCTCGCTTAGAAGCGAACTTGCGAAGCAGAATCGAGCCAAGTGTTGGACTCCGAACCATCGTTAGGTTGAAGAGTTAAAAGCAGAGAGATGTAAACAGTAGCAAAAATATGAAAAGACTTTATTCATTAATAACCAATGATCGGCTGCTTCTAAAGTTGCTAGCCGTTATTACAAGGAAAAATGAAAGAAAATCACTACAAGTAACAGGAAAGGAACGGTTCGTCATCTCGAATTACTTAGAGAGGCGTTGTTGTTCTCTCTTGGTATTTTAAGAGATGGTCGGCATTCCAAGTCCTAGGGATCTCCCTGCCTTCGAGATCTTCTAGTCTGTATGTGCCAGGGCGGATTACTTTGGAGATCTTGTAAGGTCCCTCCCAATTTGAGGCCAATTTGCTTTTCTGACCTGGGAACGAGATGGCCAACTTTCGGAGGACCAGGTCCCCTTCTTTGAGGTCCGTTGGACGGACCCTTTTGTTGTATGCTAGCTTGATTCTTCTTCGGTAGCTTTGTTGGCGTATGGTAGCTCTTTCTCGGATTTTGTCTATCAGGTCTAGACTTGCTCTGAGTTCTCTAGCGTTCTGCTCTTCTTCATAAGCTATCAAACGAGGAGAGGGTAACCCGGCTTCTAGGGGGATGATGGCCTCGGACCCATAGGTGAGATTGAATGGGCTCTCACCCGTTGGGATCCGCTTTGTGGTGCGGTAGTTCCACAGCACGTTGGGAAGCTGATCAACCCACAAGCCTTTGGAACACTTGTCTAACCTCTTCTTAATGCCGGAGAGGATCTGTCGGTTGGCATTTTCGGCCTGGCCATTCGACTGAGGATGAGAGACGGAGGAGAACCGGTGTTGTATGGCGAGGTCTTCACATAAAGCTCGGAAGGCAGCCCCAGTGAATTGCGTTCCGTTGTCCGTAATTAGGACCCTGGGGATGCCAAATCGGCAGATCACGCTCTTCCAGAAGAATTGAACGACCTTGTTTTCGGTGATCGTGGCCAGGGGCTCGGCCTCTATCCATTTCGAGAAATAGTCGATTGCCACGACT
This sequence comes from Hemerocallis citrina, assembly GCA_017893485.1. Lineage (NCBI taxonomy): Eukaryota > Viridiplantae > Streptophyta > Magnoliopsida > Asparagales > Asphodelaceae > Hemerocallis > Hemerocallis citrina. Next base: position 185,613,629 of record CM030367.1, on the reverse strand, counting down.
AGGAACTTAAGCTGTCCGGGGGCTGGCGAAAACGGCCCTAGTAAATCCATCCCCCACATTGCGAAGGGGATCGGACTTGATAGGGAAGTGAGTGGTGCTTGTAGAAGGCGTCGGATGTCGGAGTACTTCTGACAGGAGCTGCATTGCCGAACGTGTTGTTCAGCGTCCCGTAGGAGAGTGGGCCAGAAATACCCGTAGTTCAACACTTTGCGCGCTAGGGCTCTGTAACCTGAATGGGCCCCACCGATGCATGAAGTTCTTGCAGGGCGTAGTCGGCTTGCCCGGGGGAGAGGCACCTCAGGTAGGGTCGACCGTCCACCTGGGTGAAGGAGCGTTTATATAGGATGCCTCCGATTAGTGTGTAACGCTCGGCTCGGGTTCTTACTCTTCGTGCTTCCTTGGGATTCTCGGGGAGGAGTCCGTCCCTTAAGAATTCGACGAGGGGTTTCATCCAATTGTCTTCGAGGAGGACATGCAATGTTTCTACGGAGTCAAGTGTTTCGTCCTCTATGCTGGGCTTAAGGAGGACTTCTATCAAAACAGTCTGTTCGAGGCCTTGAAGGGAAGAGGAGGCTAATTTGGATAGGGCGTCGGCCTGAGCATTTTCTTCTCGGGGGATCCTTTGGATGAGGGCCTCTTCAAACAGTGCCATGAGGCTTTTGACTTTGGCCAAGTATTTAACCATCCTGTCATCGCGGGCTTCATACTCGCCGAGGACCTGATTGATGACTAGCTGAGAGTCGCTAAAGACCCGGAGGCGCTGCGCCCCAGCATTTCGGGCCATTCCAAGGCCTGCTATGAGCGCCTCGTATTCGGCTTCGTTGTTCGAGGCTTTGAAGTTTATACGGAGGGAGTATTGAAAGATGAAGTCATCTGGGCCTGTCAGAATGACTCCGGCCCCGCTTCCCTCATTGCAAGAGGATCCGTCAACATAGACTGACCAGACGGGTGGTCCCTTTACTGTTTGGCTGGGTTCGGGGATAGTACTCTCAACTATGAATTCGGCTAGCGCCTGAGCCTTGATCGCGGTCCGAGGCTGATAAGTAATATCGTGTTGGCTCAGCTCGATTGACCACTACTTCATAAGGCGACCCGAAGTCTCAGGCTTATGGAGGACCTGCTTCAGCGGCTGGTCGGTAAGAACGACCACCGAATGGGACTGAAAGTACGGGCGAAGCTTTCCCGCGACCATTACCAGGGCATAAGCCATCTTTTCTATCTTCGGGTATCGGAGCTCGGCGTCCCGAAGCACTTTGCTGACATAGTAGATGGGCTTCTGAGTCCGGTCTTCTTCCCTCACTAAAACTGCACTGAGGGTCTGCTCGGAGGCTGCCAGGTAGAGGTAGAGGGGTTCACTAGGGACCGGTTTGCTGAGGAGAGGGGGATTGACGAGGTAAGCCTTGAGCTGGTCGAAGGACTCCTGTTGCTGCTGCCCCCATTCAAAACCTTTAGCCCCCCTGAGGGCCTTGAAGAAAGGGAGGCATTTCTCCCCGGACTTCGAGAGAAAGCGCCCTATGGCGGCTAGGCGGCCTGTTAATCTCTGAACTTCTTTAACATTTCTGGGAGGGACCATGTCTAATATGGCCTTGATTTTCTCTGAGTTTGCTTCAATTCCTCGTTGGCTAACCATGAAGCCGAGGAACTTCCCCGAGGAGACTCCGAACGCGCACTTGTTTGGGTTGAGTCTCATGCTGTGCTTTCTTAGAACGTCAAACGCTTCTTGGAGGTCGGTTGCATGATCAACGCCTCGAATGCTCTTCACAAGCATGTCATCTACATACACCTCCATGTTCCGGCCAATCTGAGCTTGGAAAACCTTGTTGACGAGGCATTGGTATGTAGCGCCTGCATTCTTCAGACCGAACGGCATGACTCTGTAGCAATAAAGGCCTTGGTCGGTCACAAACGAGGTCTTCGGGATATCCGGAGGGAACATCCGGATCTGATTGTAGCCTGAAAAGGCATCCATGAAGCTGAGGAGCTCATGTCCCGAGGTGGCATCAATTAGAGCGTCAATACTCGGAAGAGGGAAAGGGTCTTTGGGGCAAGCCTTGTTGAGGTCGGTAAAATCAATGCAAATCCTCTAAGTCCCATTGGACTTCTTCACCATTACTACATTTGACAACCACTCAGGATAGTTGACCTCCTGTATGAACCGGGCCTTCAAGAGCTTGTCCACCTCCTCTTTGATAGCGAGCTGGCGCTCGGGGGCGAATTTGCGCCTCTTCTGCTGAACCGGTTTGGACCTCGGAACAACGCTCAGGTGGTGGACCAGGAGCTCGTCGGAGATCCCGGGCATATCTGCAGCTGACCAAGCGAAGAGGTCTTCGTTCCTTCGGATGCATTGTACAATTTCTGAGCATAGGGCGGACGGGAGGGTCTTGCTAACAAAGAATTTGCGGGTCGGGTCCTGCTCAGAGAAGAGCACTTCCTCCAATTCGTCCACCGGCTCGGAGGTCGGCCGAGCAGTGTCTTGGGGGATTTCCAGAGTTTCTAGGGAGAGGACAGGTCTGAGGGTAGAGGTCATGTAGCACTTTCGGACCGTTTCCTGATTGCCCCTTACTTCCCCTACTCCGGCCCGAGTGGGGAACTTCATTTTGAGATGGTAGGTAGAAGGGACGGCTTCAAGGGCGGCTAGGCCGGGCCGGCCCAGAATGACATTGTAGGCTGCTGGGACATCTACGACCATGAAGTCCATCGACTCTGTTCGGGTAGTAGGAGTTTTGCCAGCGGTTACGTCGAGGGTAATCACCCCTTCAATAGTCACTGGCACTCCCGTGAACCCATGGAGCGTGTAACCGGCGGGCTTGAGTCTATCTCGGGAGAGCTTTAGGCCTTTGAAAGCGACGAGGAAGAGGATGTTTACGGAGCTGCCATTATCGACTAGGATCCTCTCCACTTTGAAATTCGCCATGTGAAGGCTAATGACGAGCGCGTCACAATGTGGGGTGCGAACTCCTTCAAGATCTTCGTCAGAGAATGTGACAGGCACTCCGAGGCCTTTGGGAGGAGGGGTGGTTCGGACCGAGTTGACTTCTCTTATAAATGCCTTCCGAGAGGAGTTCGAGGAGCCCCCCATTGGGCCCCCATGAATGAGGTGGAGGACTCGCTCTTCCTCGAAGTCAGGCGTCTCTTCTCGTTCCGGACGCTTGTTAGCCCCCCGAGGTGGGGGAGGAAGTTCGGCTCGGTCCTTTCTTACAAACCTGGTCAGCTGCCCCCTCTAGATAGAGGCTTCTATCTCGTTCTTTAAGGCGCGACAATCGTTGGTGTCATGCCCGTGGTCCCGGTGATAACGACACCATTTCTCTTTATCTCTTTTCTTGGCAGGGGTGTTCATCCTCGGAGCAGGAGGTAAGATCCCTTCCTTTTCGACTTCCATCAGAATGGTTGAGACGTTAGTGGTGAGGGGAGAGAACTTCTCGAATCTGGGGGGAGGTCGGCGCTGGCCGGCATTATCCTTCTGGAGCTTCTTGGCTCCTTCCTCTTCTGTTCCCTTTCTCTTAAACCCGGAGGAAGACCCCTCCCAGTTGGGTCGATGCTCGGCCTCTTCGGCCCGGATGTACTTTTCACTGCGAAGGAGGAGGTCAGAAAAGTTCTGTGGAGGATTCTTGGCGAGGGAGGAGCGGAGGTTAGAATTGAGGACATTAGATTGAAATGCTGCCGCAGCGACCAACTGGTCGAGGGATGCTATGGACCTGGCTTCAGCTGTGAACCTCTTCACATAGTCTCTCAATTTTTCGCCCTTTTTCTGGTGGAGGTGCAGCAGCGAGATGCTGGTCTTCTCAGCTCTACGGCTGCTCACGAAATGGGTGACGAAAAGGGTTTCGAACTGCTCGAAGGAGAAAATTGAGGAGGGGGCAAGGCGAGAGTACCATTCCCGAGCTGGGCCCTTGAGAGTCGCGGGGAAGGTTTTGCAGAGGAGGGCATCGGAAGCTTGATGGAGGAGCATCAGGGTCTTAAAGCTTTCGATGTGATAAACAGGGTCAGTTTCCCCGGAGTAAGTCTCAAATTGGGGAGGTTTGAAACCGATCGGCACGGGTGCCTCCATTATGGTTCGGGAGAAAGGGGGTCTGCTAGGACGTAGGGTCCTCCCCCTAAGTTCTTCTCGGTCTAACTGGCCCAGGCGCCTCTCCATCTCATGAAGACGGTGGTACACAGTGTCATCCCTCCGACGGTAATCAGCCGAGCCTCTAGACTCGTCTTCGTACGAGGGAGAGCGAGGGCTACGGCGACGGTAACTCCGGGAGCGATGAGGACTTGGAGTATGCCGGGAGTTGCTAGGAGCGGGAGGAGGAGATGGGGAACGCCGGCGAGGGCTTCGAACCGGTGGAGGCGAGGGAATTTTGGGTGCATTGTTGTTGGGACGGAGATTGAGGGCTTGTAGGACGGTCGCTTGGAACTGCTGAAACTCGGCACGGGTGATGGGTGCTTCATCGTTCCTAGGCTGTTGCCGACTTGCAGGGGAGTGTAGCCTTCTTCGGTAATGCTCGGGGGATTCTTTCCGCCCTCTTCGGATGGGGGACCTTCTGTACTCTCGGCGGAGAGGAGACCGCTCATCCGGACGGCGCTGGCGGGAGGTTCCCTCTCGGGCCCGCTTTTCATCCAGATGACGGCGAAGATCATCTTCCTTCTGTCGATTGAGGGCGGTATTGTGGAGAGCAGAGGCTCGGGGATGATGGGAGGCCATAGAGTCCGAAGAGGCGTTGTGGATGGAGACGCGGTCCTGGTGAAGAGGTTGTTTCTGAGGGTTAGGACCCTTGGGAGGTGGCTGATTTGGAGGAGGAAGGTCCTGTTGGAGCGGGTCTTCCGCTGGTGGAGGAAGTTGTCCTTGCTGTTGGATAGGCTGGATGGGAACGTCTTGCTGCTGATCGGGGTTTGGCCCTCTGTTGGACCCCCTCGATCTGATTTTCCTAGAAGGCATGGCTGGAGAAGATCTGTTCACCGGGAAGAGGAGAGGTTTCTATTCGTTAGTTTCCCACAGACGGCGCCAATCTGTTGCCGCTAAATTTGGTGTGGGGGCAAACAGATAGTATTTGTAGATTCTTAGGGAAACTGAATAGTAAACCTGTATACCTGTTCCGTCGGGGTTTGATCGTCGCTCCCGCTGTACACCTGCAAAAAGTGCGAGACACCGGGGTTGTTCCCGGCGACGCACCCTCCGACGCTCAAGTCAGTAATCAAAGAAAGATTATGAAAGAGCGCAAAAACTGGAGAAAGATTGATTACCACTTAATGGAGATGGATGGGGGGTATTTATAGGCGTCTGAGGGGATCAAATTAGGCATGTAATTCCTGTGTATAGATAAGGAATGTAATCCCTAATTCCCAGTGAAAGGATAGATATGAATCAGGGCCGTTGATTAATATTAATCAGAAACCCTAATTCTATCCTGCTAGACCGGGTTTGTTGCGGGTTGAAACCCGCACCCAGTTGAGGTGGATCCGTTCGCGGGTTAATGGTTCTTTGGGGAGGAGACCCAGTACCTGCTTCAGACCCGTTTGTAGGTGAAATTACCGTTTTACCCCTGGGCTTCAGGATTTGTGCCCAATTTGGACGGTCTCGATTAAACCCCCATTTTTAGCCACATCACACCCCTTGACCGAACCGCCACCACCTAACGCCGTTTACAATCTAGGTCCAGATGCGCGAAGACGTGCGTAATCGAGGCTCCCGATCGCGCCACGTCACCACCTAATCACGCATGTCCAATTCATTCAGCGGGTGAGCTCATCACGTGATTAACATCCCACATTGCGCTACGTCACCACATCATCCTGGCACCTTTATTCCACTCAGTGGGCGAGCGCAGGCTCGATGAGCAATCCAGATTGCTCCAAAAATCGTGCCAGCTCGATAAATCAATAAAAAATCCCAGAAAATGGTTTGAAATTAAGAAAATGAATAAAATTCCAAAAAAAACATTATTAAATATAACAATTTAATTAAAAATTCTGAAAAATAATTAAAATTTTGGAATTTATACAATATATTATGCTAAACCTTTTGTCTATGATTTTTCTCATTTTTCCTTTTTAAAATTAAAAAAGGAGGGCAAATGTAGGAGATAACTCCCCACTCTTACTCCATCCAAATTGGAATTGGACTCTTCATTATAATATAGATGTTATTAGATGAATTTTTCAAAAAAAGTTTTATTATTTAAAAAAAAATTATGTGTAGTATTGCACGGGTTATGCTACATATTATATTATATTATATTACATCATATTATATTATATTATATCATATTATATCATATTATATTATATTACATTATATTACATTATATTATATAAGTTTGTGCAATATTGCACAAGGGTACACTAGTACTATATATTATACAAATAGGTCTACCCACTCTTTCATTCCTCCATTTTTGAAATGGAGAAAAGAGAGCCAAAGTAGGGACTAACATGTGCTCAGTACATATAAAAAATTTACAGTACATAATGAAGAAAAAAACCTCATCTTCTCCTCCTCTTCTCATCCACTTCTTCCTCCTCTTCTCATCTTAGTGCCGCCCGCCGCCATTGCCTCCCTGTCGCCGACTGTCACTAGCCGCTCACCTCCCCAACCACGACGCTCACCTCCCATGCCGCCTCCCGCGTCACCTCCACCGCCGACCCTTTTTTCTCTCTCTTTACTTCATCTGTCTCCCTAACTTTTTTTTGGGTTTGTTCATTACTGGAATAGAATTCCAAACATTTATGTCAATAATAAAGATGTAATCTTTCTTACGATTATGGTTTGAGTATTTTCACTAAAACCCATTATTCTGACATGAATTTGAAGTTAATTGGAATGAGAAAGATGCTTTTTAAAAATAAATAAAAGTTATTTTTATCATAAAGGCTCGTTTTTGGAATTTATTTAACGTTGTTTTTATTATCTATCATCATTAGTTGGCTTATGTTGTTTGGTCCTGCTACTATTGTGGTTCATTTTGTTGGTATATAGTTATAGACTTCATTTGAGCAATTAAGGTGGAGTCTTTCTTATCGTTTGAGTTATTTCTGTAAAACTCATTATTCTATCATGAATTTGAAGTTTGTTTGGATATGAACATATATGTTTCTTTTTAATTTTATTATAAATTAAAGAAATCCTAATCCTTGATTCACCATACTCATTTTAGCGCTGCAAAAGGTTGGTTCTTTGGAATTTATTTGTCTTCTTATTTCCTTTTTCTACCATCCATCCTTAGTTGTTTTATAATATTTTATTCTCTTTTTTAGTTCAGATCCATACTCATATTTAAGTATATTTTTCCGTTTGTTATTGGTTTCTAATTTGACTTTATTGGGCTAATCTTTTGCAAGTTACAACTGATTGTTTGATTGACTGCTTCAAGTATTTTTTTTTAATCCATATTTCCTATTTTCTATTTTCTTGATAATATCTTTTGTTTGAATTATTTTTACTTTCATTCTTTTCTTTCTAAGAGCATCCACACCAATTGACATGCCATTTGGGTTGCCATTTTCAATTTTGGCAACCTAAATGACAACTTTTCTAAAAAAAATAAGAGGTTGTTTTACACCCATAGTTGCTATTTGAGTTGCCAAATATGTATATAATAGTGTATAATAGTGTATATATAATTATAACAATGTACAATGCTCCATTGCAAACCGGCGCCGTGCAAACAGCGCCCGTGGCCGTTGGATCAGATCGATCAATCAATATCTAGCGGCCCATGATCGCCCCCGTCCGTTGAATGAACCTAGGCCGTTATTCCAAACAACGACCTAGGTTGTTTGAAACAACGGCCTTTTATAGCCTAGGTCATTGTTTGAAAACAACGACCTAAGTTATAAAACGTCGTTGTTTCAGACAACTCACTGAATGAACCTAGGCCGTTGTTCCAAACAATGACACAACCTAGGTCATAAAAGGTCGTTGTTTCAAACGACTTATGTTTGTACTTTTTATAATCCAGGCTGTTGACGACCTATGTTCAAATTTGTGAGTGAGTGAGAGAGCGAATGAGACGAAGAGTTATTTGGGACAAAATTCTCAAATTACCCCTCACAACTTAAGTGAGATGGGGATGATGGGTGGGCTCGATCACGACTATTGGATCGAGATGAACTTGATTCAATGGCCAGCAATGCCGCTTGCATGGGTCTGTGCAAACAGACCTGTTTACAATTGAGCATTGCTCATACATAAATCTATATGATAAATTACAAAGAAAGTTATCAAGTGGCTCTCATTCAATCTCCCCTAAAATCAATGGCCTAGATTGATTCTCACAAAACATATTTTTCCGCCCAAAATTTCAAACCCCAAAATTAATTTTCCCCCCCAAAACTAAAAAAACTCGTTACTTTATTACTATCTCTCTCCTCTCTTTACTTTTTCATATTTCTCTCTTTCGTTCTCTCCCTCTCTCTCCCATTCTTTCTTTATTTACTTAGAAATTTAGATTTTAAGATTTCAGGTTTGTAAAATTTTCAGAATTTTTATGCTTTTTTTATTGCACATGTTATATTGAAAATAACAAATATCTCTTCAACAGTTAAATTTCATCATTTTCTACACTTAAAGTTTTAAGAAGTTGGATTTTACACCCTCATTTATAATTATTTTTCGACATATACTAATAGAAACATGGACTTTTATTTACAACTAATTATTATCATACTATTCAAACTTGAACTACATAATTGTTGTTTTACTGTTTACAGAGTTTTTCGTGTATTGTATAGTTCCGAAGACGTGCCGTAGGCACGTGCCCACGGGCAAATCTAGTATATATATATAACATATAGACACTGTTATGTATAAATAAATATATTCAAATTTGGTGAAAATGAGGAAAAATGAGGTGATGAGACATTTGACAATGTCATTTGGTTTGTCAAATGTGAGAATATGTTTTTATTACAGAAAGTCAATAATAAACCCACATGAACTTGAATTTTTTCCCAAAATGACCCTTTTTTTGAAAGTTTTTCCCAAAATGCCCTATTTTTTTATTCCCTAAATGCCCCACTCGCTTTTTGAAAAAGCGAGTCTGGGATAAATCCCCTCGCTTTTTCAAAAAGCGAGTCTTAGGTTGCAGATTTTCAACCTCTCAAGACTCGCTTTTTGAAAAGGCGAGGGGATTTATCCCACACTCGCTTTTTCAAAAAGCGAGCCTGGACTTTTTTGCCCAGCAAAAAGCGAGCCTTTCAAAAAGCGAGCCGTTGTCATTGTTCAACTTCAAGAGGGGGATTGTGCCGAGTGTTTCAAAGGTGAGAGAGAGAAATTGAGAGTAATAATCTCTTTGTAATCTTTGTATTTCTTGAAAATAAGAAGTATTGGTTATCTCTGCATATTGATTGTGTTCTTGTGAAATCTTGCATATATCGTGGTGGCTTGTTCTTTGTTCATCTAGTTCTTGGTAAGTTTCTATTACTTGTGGTATGTTTCCGCTATTAGCATTACCTAGTTCTTGGGAAGTTTCTATTACTTGTGTGTTTCCGCTATTAGCATTACGAGTTGTTGGTAGATTCTGCAACAAGTGTTATCAGAGCACTATAGCAAGTCGAAGATCGAGAGATTCGATGGGAGTGACTTCGCGATGTGAAAGATTTAGATAATAGTGTATCTTCGTCAGAAAGATCTTGATGGTCCGTTGTTCGATGAGAAGTCAAAAGATGCAGACAAGGATGCGAAGGTCTTGGCAGAGTGGAATCGTTTGGATCAGAAGGCGCTATGGCAGATTTAGTTGAAACTGAGTAGGAAGACATTATTTCATATCTCGAAGGCAAAGACCACAAAGGAGGCTATGGAGATTCTCATAGATATGTATGAGAAACCGTCGGCATCTAATCAAATTATTTACTTTAAAAATTTGGTTAATATGAAGTTGAGAGAAGGGGGTTCAGTAGCAGAATATGTAAACAATTACTGTATGATTTACAACCAGATGGAAGCTGCAGGTTTGAAGTTTTCAGAGAGGGGACAGACATTGTTATTTCCATCTACTTTGCCCAATAGTTATAGTACGGTGGAACAGACTATTACAGGCACTATGACAGATTCGACGACTCTACAAGATGTGGTAACATTCTGAACGAGGAGATAAGAAGGGCGAGAAATGGGGGATATCCATCATTATCTTCTAGAGATTTTGCAATGTCTGTTGAGAAGAGACGTGAAAGATTTAAAAATAGTCGAAGAAAAAATGATCATAATAGTTCATCTAAGAGTGAGTCTGATGACAATGATAGGGGATATATAACTGAGTATTGGTATTGTCACAAGAGGGGTCACATGATATGCAATTGTGGGACTTATATAAAGATGAAGCAAGAGTAACCGAAAAGAGATAACCCAAAGGAAGCTTAAGTGGGGCTTGTTGAAGAGTTATGCTTAGCAGCTCAAGAGGAGTTGGGCACTCAATATTGGTGTATTGATTTGGGAGCTTCTTTTTTATTACACTCTGAGGAGAGAGATGTTTGATGACTATAAGGGGAGTTCTTTTGGAGATGTGATTGTGGGGAACAATCATCAGTGTCCTGTACGTGGGGTTGGTACTGTTCGTGTGAAAGCCAATGAGGATCAGAGTATTGTCTTGCGGGGGACAAGGCATGTTTCAGACTTGAAGAAAAATCTTATCTCGATTGGAAGGCTAGACAAAGAGGGTATGTCAATTACAGTTGGTAGTGGGGAGTGTCGTATAGCTACAGGTTCAAGGGTGATTGCAAAAGGAAAGTGTGAGAGAACACTGTATTTGCTTAGAGACATGAAGGACATTTCTCCTGTTGCTGACTCTCAACCAAAATCGAGTAGTAGGTTGTGTGGGGTGCAACCGAATTCTTTCAGTTATGGAGGGGAGGTTCCTAATTTAGTGGAAGCTGCTGGCCATGGAAGTAGTTCTAGAGGGCAAAATATTATTGTGGTGAGGGTACTTTGCGATATGGCAGACGAAGCTTCAAGTTGCTCTTGTGAGGTAGAGAGCATTATCGATATGCGGGGTGATATCGATGAGGGTAACCGAAATGGGGCTGTAGGGGTTAAACAGTCTGCGGATATTGTGGAGGTGTCGTCCACAGAGACTTCTAGTACAGAGGGTGCATTGAGAGATTTTGAACCATGCCCGGTGTTAATGGAGATTCTGCGAGTTGGGGAGTCTTGTAACACGAAATCCGGTACGGGAGGTTGTTTCTCTGGTATTCGTGCTCTATGCGATTGGTGGAGCACATCCTTCATGCGGCAATGAGGGGTGGTTGGTGCACTCCACTTAGTGGAGTAGCGGAGGTGCTCTTCATGAGAGTGAGGAGTACTTGGGTCTTCCATGAAAGTAGGAGATTGATAGAGATAATGCGAGGTAAAGATTACAATAACTTTGAAGCATTGTGTATTTGGTCTAAGTGGGAGATTGTTAGGATTGTGGCCTCAAATACACGTAGGCACTAAGTACTTGAAGTTGGAGAAGAAGAGGAGACGAAGATAACAAGTAGAAAATGTGTAGTCTGGAGAGTTGCGGTTGACCGACCGGGAGTGTGGTCGACCGACCCTGGCTAAAAGGAGTTCTTCGAGTATACATGGTTCTACAAAGAAGGGGATGGTCAACCGTGCAGTGGATCAGTCATGCTTTGGGTGTGGACTTGACACGTTGCGGTCGACTGACATTGGTGCCATGTGTTATTTGGGCTGACGGGATTCATGTCCAATAAGCTGAATTTGTGTTTATCTTTTAGGGTTTACTTGAGAGCTATATGTATGGCTGTAGACTCCAGGGTTTATATCACTGAAGAGATCAAAGAGGTGAGCCGTTATCATTGTTCAATTTCAAGAGGGGGATTGTGCCGATTGTTTCAAAGGTGTGAGAGAGACATTGAGAGTTGTAATCTCTTAGTAATTTTTGCATTTTTTGGGGAATAAGAAATATTGGTTATCTCTGTATATTTTTTTGATAAAAAAGATGACCTCTGTCATCGTTTCATTAATGATAATTAACGAAACCAAGTAGTACAAACATAACACCAAAAAGGGGCCCTAATGTCCCGAAAATAGATAGTCCGACTTACATAAATAGTCGGAAATCCAAAAGAAACAAGAAAACATCAAAAAAGAGCAATTACATCACAAGCATTATTTGAAGCACATCTTAAATCATCTTAGTATCCGTGCCCGTGCTTTCCCTGTCGCCCTCTTATGCTTTACTCCTCTTCGCTCATCTTCAGCTTCTTCCTCGCTCCCGAGTATCCTGCCCAATCATGAATAAGAAGGAAAATTTTATGCATAGAAGTTGAGAATCTGAAATGAATATTTCGAAAGCATGAGTCATTGCGGTCTAGCCATAGACTCCACAGGGTTCTCGCTACCGCTATATCCCAGGCCCGTTTGTCCTCTGCCCTAATGAGGTTGTCCCTCCAACATCCCCACACCTCTGAGGTTGATTTTGGCCAACGACCGCACCCGAATCCCCTACATACAATTTCCCATGTAAGTACTGCCTTAGGGCAAGTGAAGAATATGTGTGTAGTGTCCTCATCCGCATCTAAACAGTTATCACATCTGATATCAATTTGCATGTTTCTTTTCCTAAGATTGACTTTTGTTAGAATGGCATCGTTATGCACTAACCAACAAAAAACCTTAACCTTTAGAGGCGCCGGAGTACCCCAAATTACTCTTTCCTCTTTGCATCTAAGTCCCCCATCGTTTAGCCATTTGTACATCGATGCCACTGAGAAGGATTGCGATTCTTCGATGTTCCACCATTTTTCATCTTCCCCGTACGTTGTTTGACCACCTTCTGCCTGTACATACCTATTTAGCTCTTCTAACTGTCTAATGCTTTCCTGTGTCAATCGATCTGCTATCGTCAGAGTCAGTTTCCCCCTTTTCCAGACATCTGCCACTAAAGCGTCGGAATTGATTGCATCTGCCGCTGCTTGCGAAAATAAATTTCGTAGGGTTCTGTTTCCACATCATTAATCCTTCCAAAATCTAGTACTTTTTCCGTTTCCGACCCTACACCTTGTGTTAGTGTTAAAAATCTCTCCTTGCTTTGCCACCCCTTTCCAAAGGAGCGACGCCCTTCCGAACGCACTCCTTCCTCCGAATCGATATTTTTTTCTCTTACGAAATAGATCGAATGAGTATGACCACCATCCTCTTCTACATTTGTGTATCTTCCACCACCACTTGCTTAGTAATGCTTGATTCGTATCGTGAAGGTTCAGGATTTCTAACCCTCCGAATTCTCTTCTCTTACACACTCTTCCCCACTTAACGAGATGAAACCCTTTATTATCTTTGTTGGTTCCCCTCCATAAGAATCGTCTTCTAAGCTGATCTATCTTGTTAATGACCCACTTCGGCAACTTATAGATCGACATTAGATAAAGAGGGATTGCGCTGATAACCGTATTTAGTAGTGTGATTCTACCCCCTAAAGATAGATATCTACTCTTCCACCCGTCAATTTCTTTGCGATCTTCTCAATCAGAGGAGACCAATCCTCTCGCAGCAAGGGCCCCGGCCTAATAGGCGTCCCTAAGTACTTGATCGGGAACTCGCTGCTCTCACAACCTAAAATAGCAGTAATAGTGTTCGTCGTGAGTGACATATGCTCGCTAATCGGAGTGACGCAACTCTTCTGAAGATTTACTTTCAGACCTGACCATCCTTGAAAGCAATCCAGTGCCGCTTTAATCGCTACCACTTCTTCGATCTTTGCCCTGCCAAACAGTAGAGTATCGTCGGGGTACTGCAGAATAGTCATAGGCTGTGTTATTCCTTTGATCTCTATTCCTCTGATAATGTCGTTATCCTGCGCTCTCTTAATCATTTTAGCTAACCCATCAACTATGATGGCGAATTACAACGACGACAACGGGTCTCCCTGCCTGAAGCCTCTTTTGCATCTTATTTCCCTGTCTTGCCATCCGTTCACCTGTACGAATGATTTTCCTCCTTGTACACATTGGTTTATCCATGCTCTCCATTTTGCTCCGAAACCTTTGAGCTTAAGTGCCTCGTCTAAGCAGTCCCAATGGACAGAGTCGTATGCTTTTTCAAAATCAATCTTTAGTAGGAATCCATCCGCCTTTTCTTTGTACCCCCTAAAAACGCATTCGTGGGCGGCCGCTATACTATCCGTGATGTCTCTACCCCTAATGAAACCAGATTGCGACTGCGCAACCACGTCGTCCATACACGGTGCCAATCGCTGGGCCAACACTTTGGTAATTATTTTGAACGATCCATTAAGAAGGCTAATTGGTCTGAGGTCTTTCACCGTACGGACATCCCTATTTTTAGGGATCAGAATAATATTAGCGTAGTTTAGCCTTTCCAGATTTGCGATTCCGTCATATAACTCATTGAAAATGTTCATTAGGTCCACTTTGATAATCTGCCAATAGATTGTGTAGAAAAAAATGGGCAGTCCATCCGGCCTCGGAGCCTTATCCTGACCCATATGTTTGATAGCGTCGCAAACTTTCTTTTCCGTGAATATGCTTTCGATTTCCTCACTCCCGTCTAACTTAGATGAAATCCACATATATGGCATTAAGGTACATCTAGCGGACTTTCTATGACCCAACATCTCATGGTACTTGTTGTCTAGATGTTCTCTAATGATATTCTCATTCTCTGTCCACGTTCCGTCAACGTCCAGACCCCCCATGTGGTTTTGTCTTCTTCTGCCGTTTGCCACTTTGTGGAAGAATTTAGTGTTGGCATCCCACTCCTTGAGCCATTGTAATCTCGAGCGCTGCTTCCAATGAATTTCCTCCATAGTTTGTATGTGTTGTAAATCTAACCTCCCCTTTGCCAATTCATCATTTTCTGGTCCTGTAAGATCCCTGTCCTCTTGACATTTTTTCAGTTCGTGGATTCTATATCCCAGAGTCTCTCTTGTGAGGTTGCTGTTGCGAAATTTTTGTTTTGCCCAACCTTTTAGCTCCCTCCTCAGACGTCTCGTCTTTTCCACCCATATGCCCACTGCCGAGGTTCGCGCGGTAGCCCGAGTCCAGAAGTTCCTAATCACCTGGTGAGTTTCATCTACAGTGGTCCAAGAATTTTCAAATCTAAAAGGGAAGGCTTTGTACTTGTTATCGACCTCACAGTCAATAACAAGTGGTTGATGATCTGACGTGAATCAAACTGCCGATCTTACTTTTGCCCGAGGGAACCTATCTTCCCACTCATTAGACACCAAAACTCTATCAAGCTTAGCCAGGGTCGGATTTTGTTGCATATTCGACCAAGTGAACTTTCTATCTGACATCTCAAGCTCCATCAACTCCAGGTCATCTATAGTAGTATTGAACGCATCCTGCTCAGCACGACTTTGCCCCCTACCTCTATGTTCATCTTGGAATCTAGTGATATTGAAATTCCCTCCTACCACCCATGGACTTTCTCATCTACTTCTGATTTCTTTAAGCTCTCTCCAAAAGTCCTTGCGCAATCTCGAATCGTAAGGACCATACACAGTCGTGACGACGTGTTCCCAATCATCGCTTCTCCTTCGTAGTCTAACCGATACCGAAAATAAACCAATCATGTCCTCCACAATCTCAAACACCTTAGAATTTACACCTAGCGCAATTCCTCCGGAATAACCGTTATCTCTGTATATTGATTGTGTTCTTGTGAGATCTTGCATATATCGTGGTGGCTTGTTCTTGGTTCATCTAGTTTTTTGGGAAGTTTCTATTGCTTATGGTGTGTTTCCGTTATTAGCACTACGAGTTGTTGGTAGATTTCACAAAACTTTCCTCAAGGGGACAACTCAGAGTAACACTAGCTACAATTAGGTTGTGTAGTTAGCGTCTAAGTTACTTAATTGCATAGATTAATGCTTGCTTATGTAGTGACCATGTTTATTCTGGCGACTTATGTATATACACTGTTGTATTATGTGTAATATGTGTGTGTTGAGCAATGTGTTAATGGTGTGCCTGACAATCATGTGTGTTGTTGAGTAAGAAGAAATGTATGAGTTACCATTTGTAAGAGTTTTGAGGTTTGGAATTTGGATTATGAGAAAGGGACAGTCCATTCTTCTCGATCTTTGCTATCATATATAGCCAATGATTGGCGAAATCGATAGAAAGAAATTTAACAAAGAAATAAATGGGAGAAATTATTTAGTAAATAAATAAGGGAAGGATTCAAGTTCAGTATAGCTGTATATATCAGTAAATATCCCTCTGTTGATTTATTTCCTAACGTTTTGTCTATATCTTTGTTGCAGTAGGTTTAGATGAACTTTTTTTGATGTTAGTCATTGATGTAAATGGCTATCTATGTAGAGATTATCATACACCAGAGGGAGAGAGGATATTTTCTAGATTGGCATACGTAAAGGGAAGGACAAATATGATGAAAATTGATGTGGACACAAGAACATGGAAAGATGTTGATGCTTTTATCAAGAGGATGGACTACAAATCAAGAAACTGATATCATCACAAAGATCCATATGCTACCCGTCAAAATTGGTTGAGATTTGTTCTACCAGGGTGCACTCCCGTTGATGTATCGATAAGCCTAAGTGGAAAGAAGGTTGAACTTTATGTGGAACATTTTGATTATATGTTGGAGACTATTGGTTTAGAAAGTGAAGTAGAGCCAAATGTGCAAGATAAACAACTGAAAGATTGAGCCATATGCTACTCAAAGTGTCACTCAGGTTGGAGAACATAGTGTCATACAACAAAGAGAGTATGAATTTGAAGATTATGATAATTGGTGGTTCACACAAGATGTTGAAGATGCGGATGCAAGCTGAGATGATTGGGACCCAAGGGCGATAGGATTTGAGGGATATACGAAAGAAGAAGAAGAAGAAGAAGAAGAAGAAGAAGAAGAATTGTTGGGGATCTGGCAGTGAAGTTGATAATTGTTGGGGACCTGGCAGTGAGGAACACAACAGTTATGAGGCTGATGAGGACTCAGATGTGGATAACTACACTGATGCATCTAAAGAGAGCAAGTTGTAAAAGTATCGCATGAATTAAATGATGAGTAATGACAGTGAAGTTGATAATTGTTGGGGACCTGGCAGTGAGGAACACAATAGTTATGAGGCTGATGAGGACTCAGATATGGATAACTACACTGATGCATCTAAAGAGAGTGATATTGGAACAGATGAAGATCAATTTGAGGCTAATTTGAACGAACTGAAGTCAAATTATGAAGAACAATAAAGGTTATCGTACTCTGCTCATGAAATATTGAAGAGAATCCCAGGTAGTTATGTGAGGCTCACCAGGAGTACAGGATACATTTGTAGGGTTTTGGTTCTGAAGAAGGTTGTAGGCAAGTAGCAGGATTGGATGGTTATTTTTTAAATGGAAGGTGCTTCTAAGTGCATTTACAACGGATGCAAACAATGGAATGTTTCCTGTGTTCACTGCAGTTGCAGATTCAGAATCTAAGTCAGTGTTGGACATGGTTTCTCACATGTCTTTTGGAATTTATGGGTGAACCAGATTCTGAAGATGGGTTTTCATCAGGAACAGGCAAAAGGTATATATTCTATATCATTCTATAGCTAGAACTGCAGAAATCTAATTTATTGTTATTATGTTAAGTGATTCGAGCATTTGAAATTTTATTTTGTCTGTTGATATTGTTATTTCCTTAACTTCGCTTATAGATATATTTCATACTTTTCCTGAGGGTTTGCTAGACACAGTTCGCACATAAACTCATAATGCACATCATAGATTCTGTGCAAGACACTTGTATGCCAATTTTGCAAACTAGTTTAACAAGCCAAAATTGAGGAAATGGATGTGGGAAACTGCTAGATCATACACACTTAATCCTATCTAAGGTGTTGCACTTTTTGGGTAGCATAGTGTATATTCAAATTGATAAAAGAATAAAATGTCTATTATAGAAAATGTATTTTACATGTTAGAATGAGTACTTTTATAGAAATATAGATATGTTTTTTCCCTTGGATTTAAATGAATTCCCCACATAATTAAAATTTTGTCCGAAGTTATGAGGAGATATACTGAATAAAATTGAAGCATTTTAGTGTAAGTGGATTTTGTGTTAAAAAAACATCATCATTTATATTGGATCATTTCCCTACGAAATTATTCTATTGAAAAGTTATGTGAAACTTTTTAAATACGAGTAAAATAGAGCAAGTTTGTAAAAGTTTTCTTGGATCAAAATTCTAACTAATATTTCAGTGGAAACCACAAGGGAACAAGATAACACGGAATCTCCTAGCAAGTTGATAACCAGAACTCAATCATTGGTTTTCAATTAAAGTTATTCTTAGTTAAATTACAGAGTAACTATAAATCAATTGAATGTCGACTAGAACTATCGGAGAATCCACCAACTAAAACTAATGGTATGTCTACTAAGTAGTAACTAAGTGCTAGTTGCTTTCTATATGTCAATATGTGATGATCATCATTTATCCCCCCACTTATTCCATATTATTTTAAGATTAGTTCTCTTTATGAATGAGAGAAGGCTTTTACACTTGCCACTTCACCCTGTACCTCTCACATTCTAAATTATCTTTAATGTATGCCTTTTAATTGGTAAGTGAACGTGTTCAGCCTATTAATACTTTAACTTTGTAGGGAGGATTGGATAGACGTACTACTTGTGCTGCTTAGGTTCTTCGCAGTCTATAAACATATATTTTAGACGAATTATATATAGGCCCTTCATTGGACCATCTTTTCCCGTTAGGCCCCTTTGTCATTCTTCCATCACATTCTGACTCGATGTTCTGTCGTTGCTGAGGCAACAGGCAAGCCAAGTTGTTACTGGACTGGCAAACGAGGCTAGTTGTCAATTGTCGTCCAGCAAGCTTTTAGCATGGCCATACTAATTTTAAGATGAAATATGTATTTAAGAAATTTTGGTTCAGTGAAGGGTTTAGAAGAATTTTTTCATACAAATTTTAATCAGGGATGGTAGGCTTCACTGCTGGGAGTGCATTATTTGCGGATTTGACAAATGAAAATGAGAAAGAAGTTTCAGTTTTTTGTGGAGAAAGTGGCTTTCGTCAATTGGATAGAGATCTTGGATTTGGAGAGACAAAAAAGGTGTGCTGCTTAGAAGAAATTCTGTCTTATTTTGTTCCATGCTCGTACTAAATATGGTAAGTTTTAGGTTAGGGCAGTATTGTACAAAAAATATTTTATATAATACTATCGAATAACTCAAATTTGGATTTTACTGTTGCGTATTGGACACCGAGTAAGAAAAGATATTGCTATGGAAAGAATTGTGCGTCGTACTACAACCGGAAACTCTGTTTGAGATATCTTAAATTGACATCTTAGATCTAGCAGTTCTTCAAAAAAATCTTATAAAATTAAATTGAAAACAATGAGGTTGTTACAATAATTTTATATTTGGGAGTTCATTAGTGGCTTAATGAGGAGACACCACCTAAAAAAGTACTATTCAGTGGCATTGGAGGCTTGTTCTTGTTGGCAAGGCTTCTAATAATTGAAGTATGAGAAACTATTACTATCATAAATTAACAAATCTGTCTATATTTCTCATTCAATGCTTTAAGAGAATAAAATATGCTGACTATGACCACTTCAAGTTCTTCTTTTTGTATAGTTCTTGAAATGAACTTAATCAAAGTCATCTGAGAGAGTTTGATGACACATAAGTTCATATAGAATGCATGGCAGGAGGTGCGTAGGACCTCAATATCTGTGCTTGTGTATGATCTTTTCAAAATTTGTGAAAATCATCCCAGAGGAAATACGAAAGCGCTATCTAATGTCCTGCATGATAATCATATGCCCTTATGAGCATTTTTTTTTTCTTCCAGTAACACAAAGATTTTAGTGTGGGCCCTTTTAAATGCACACCTTCCACTGCCCATGCGCTGGATCCATATCTGCCGCACTCACTTCACTCTTCATCATATTATAATGCCAACATTACATTTATCTTTTAATTAAGTAACTAATTACTTTACTTTCTATAAATGTTGTACATTATTGAACTTTTCTTTCCTGGTATGTATGGTTTGGCGCCAACTCAGCAAAGGCATCACATGTATTCGTTGCCTTTTGGTAAAGAGTCCGAATTTGTTTTACAATTAGTTCGGCATACTACTACCTATTATGAGAATAACTCATAAACTCTAATCAAAGTAGGATGCTCTGCAACCTTTATTTCCATTATCTTAAACAACTAGTCATACAAAATTATATTTCTCTAATTCTCTTTGATATAGAAAGAGGTACAGATTCCACCGACTAAATCCAAATTTAGACTTTTCTAAATAATTTTTATCTCTTCATTGTAAAATTATTTCCTCTGGATTTTATGAAAGAGAAGGGACTAAGTTATTCCTACTTTGTGATTTGAAATCGCCCAGTTTGCAAATGCAAGTTCATCCTGATTTTTGGAGTACTAGAAACTGGATTGCTCATATACCATAAGAAAGTTCTTGTGACAACATCCAAACTCCGAAGTTGTGGTGAGGACTAATGGCTTTCCACTTATACTAACAAACAACTTTGACAATCATTATAACATCATTAATGAAATAGGTGGCAATGACACTCTGTAACTTGAAGAAGCAAAACAAAATTACAGCCAGCTGATTAATTTTGATAAAGGAGATGTTTAGTTCATTGCAAATGACATATTGTAAAGGTCTTGAGGAGTTAGAGTTGCACTAAACTTTTTTTGCAACTTGGCTTGTAGTTATATGTAGTTGCAACATACAGTATAACTAGAGTTACATCGAATTAAACACTTCCTTAATTGGATTAGTTTGCTTTCCTGTAATATATTCATCTCCAACTCCCTGTAAAATACCCACATTACACCCCAAAAGTTACCAACTTGTCACCACAACTGCCAATCTTCCATGATTTAACCCAAGATATTTTCATATTGAATATATATTATACTATAGAGGAAGACTAGGCTTATCCTAGATTAATGAGTGGCATAACACTAGAAAGCCAGTAAACTTGCACGGGCGCCAATATTCGTTACAAAATTCTCTTTCTCCAAACTTTATATAATGAATGTAGCCGACTCAACCTTCCCCCTTTTCTTTCCTTTCTCTTGCCTTTTCTCTTCCACATTCTTCCTTCAGTTTCTGAGAAATTATAGACAGTTAAATGGAAAACCCATCTAGGATTGAAGCTTTCCCTGTTGGCCTTCGTGTTCTGGTGGTTGATGATGATCCCACTTGGTTAAAAGTCGTTGAAAAGATGCTCCGGAAATGCTCATATGAAGGTAATATGCACAATCTCAAATGGGTCGTCTGGATTTCTTCAATCCATCTGTAGGTGGAGATTTTATTTTACTGCCAGTAATTGTGTTTTGTCTGAACCAAGTTTTTTATGTTTTTTTATTTTTTTTGGTATGTCTAATCAATTATGCTAACTTATACTTCGTTATTTAGAACAAGAGTAGGAACAGTTTATTCTTTGGTTGTTAGAATATAAAATATAATATCCTCGTCCCTCACACCAGACTTCGGGGTTTTGGTGTACTGCCAGTGCCAGGGTTATTGCACATGGTATCCACGAAACCTAGACTTGACTAGCAAGTCCCAACCCATGCATACTAAAATCCAGATGAAATTTGTTTTTGTTGCGCACGTCTCTCAGGTTTGTATTCAATTATTCACAGAAGTGATTTGCCAGGGCATGTTAGGATATAAAATATGCAACCCTCAACATTCACGACATCTTCGGAATGTTGTGGTGTAGTGGGAGGGACGTCTCATACGAATATGGTTCTTATTGCATTCATATCATGAAGCTAGTATAGATTGGTAGCCCTTGCATTAGAGACGAGTTGAATATTGGGTCTGGATTAGTGGATAGACTAGTCATAGTGGATTGGTGGATCACTTATCATAAACAAGTTGATCAATTCTACAAATTATGCTTGTTCTAGGCTTTCTAGCTATGGTCATCTATTTTTAACTAAGCTTACTGAGACTGCGGATAGGGGATCATAACAGAAATGGCTCTTTAAGTTAGAGAAAATTGTGATTTAATCTCAAATTTGATGGGACTATTATGTGTAAAATTACTTCCCTACCATGTTATTCATCTTTTGGAGATCCAGCATACCCCCCCGTTTTCTAGTGGCTCCTTTACCAGGCATACAACTGTCTATGCATGGCTAAGTCATTAACCACAAGTGATGTGGATTCTTGAGGTGGTGCTCACCTCATCCTCGTATGATGTGACGGTTGAATCTATGTGATACTCTAGTTTTGCACACTTCTGGCCCGGGTATCTTTTTATGCCCTAAGATACAACTTCTCAGGAGGGCAAGTCAGTCCTAATGCCATGTTCATCGAAGAACCGTTTACTTAAGAATTTTTATCATAGTCAATATCTTTGCTATTTTGGTGAACCTGCAACCGCATAATATATGTATATTTTAATTTGTCCTTAGACATGTCAACTTTTTGGCAGAGATATCTTGGTACTTATTTATGATTATAATACTTAGAGGTTTCTTAATCTGATGGTAAAATATCATTATAGTCATCGTTATTGCTTGTTCTATACCTTAGTATATTTGGTAAAAATAAGTTGGTTCTGTCGTGGGCCTTTTCTTTTAGCTTGAATTGAGCTTCAATCCACTGAAATCTTTTAGCTAGAATAGTTAATTATAGTTAGACTTCTAACAGTCAATACTGCTTCAATAACGCAAACAGAGAATGAATTATCTTTCATTTGGGCCTTCGGTCCATATGCGTAGCATGACAAAATTGCGTGCATTACTTTATCAGTCACGACTTTGGAACATTGTTGCAAAAGTTCATCAGAAGTAAATTGCATATCAGAGTTCCTATCTGATTGAAGCCTGTTTTATTTGCCTCACGAGGCAAGATGTCATGAATAGAGGGCTGCTTTCTTAATAATATTTGCAAAGTGTATAGACTATTGAAATGCCAGCAGAAGCAATAGATGACTTTATGAAAGGTCCTCATCAATGTTATAACTCGTGGCATTCCACCACTTTATCTGTTTTGAAAATATTTCATCAATTTTCTTCTCTTGGTTAGTTTACTGGTCAACTTGAATCTATATGCATTATGTAGCATTCACCATTACTTATATTCTTGTTCCATATTGCAGTGACTACATGTTCCTTAGCAAGAACTGCGTTGGACCTTCTTCGCGAAGGAAAAGAGAAATTTGACATTGTAATTAGTGATGTCAACATGCCAGACATGGATGGTTTCAAGCTTCTAGAACATGTTGGACTTGAGATGGACCTACCTGTCATCAGTTAGTTATTTATATACATTTGCAGCTTTCTGAGAACAGTCGAAAAAAAAGTCAGTCTTTAACCAATAATTTTGTTATGCAATCATTGCAGTGATGTCGGTAGATGGGGAAACAAGTAAGGTAATGAAAGGTGTTCAGCACGGTGCATGTGACTACCTTCTTAAGCCCATCAGAATGAAAGAGCTGAGAAACATATGGCAACATGTTTATAGAAAGAAAATACTTGAAGTGAGAGAGATCGAAGGACATGATATAATTGAGGGTATGCCATTATTTCGAAATGGCTCAGAGGATTTTGATGATAGACTAGTATCAGCCCTGAAGAAGCGAAAAGATATGGACAGCAAAGAATATTCTGATCAGGATTATAGTGATCTTACTTCCTTGAAGAAAGCTAGAGTTGTTTGGTCGGTGGATCTTCATCAAAAATTTGTGAATGCTGTAGATCAAATTGGATATGACAGTAAGTTTTTCACTAGTGTTTTGCACACACACTGAGATATTCGCTTAATATATGTAAAAATGTTGCATTTAATTATTATCTCTTAAACATTTGGTTTTGGACTAATTAGTTATACTTTGTTTTCCTGTCGTTCATATGATGCTGGATGGCCTTGGTACATCTCTATTGGCAGAAGTTGGTCCCAAGAAAATTCTTGACTTGATGAATGTTCCTGGGCTAACGAGAGAAAATGTTGCTAGTCACCTACAGGTAATGTTTTCTCGTGCAGTCATATCATTGAAAGCTGTAGCATATTGTCTTTCAACCGGCACTACCTAATACCATTGTCCACTTTCACTTGGCTTTCCTGAATCCTGACGTAAGTATCTCGTATCCTTTCTCTCCTAGAAACAAAAGTTAATATTTAACCAAAGAAATAATATCTAGACACCAGTCTTCTAAAAGTCGCTAGGCGGTAGTTGGGTGGCTGATGGAGGCCTACCGCCTAGACCTTGTAAACGGGGCCTAGGCAACTAGGCGCTAGGCATTTATTTTATTTTGCCCCTAATTTATCTTTTGATTTAGTTTTGTTGTTCCACCATGCATTATCTTGATTTTTATTGCTCCCATTCTTACTCTTGATTTTTCTACTTGCTATTGCAAGATAAACTTTAGATAGTCTAAAAGACACAATTGCATCAAGGTATTGGTTTTGGCAACAGATTTGGGTAGAGCGATGATTTGTCAGGATAATGATCAGAATTTTTAATGTCTTAATTAGATGTATTGAAAAAATAAATTATTATACTAGTTTTAGTCTTTCTATTTTGAAATCTGGATTGGCTTATCATTTCATAATAAAAAACATCAGTAGATTTGATATCTTAGAGGCAAACAATGTTGTACTAATGGTTGTCAGTCAACTCCAACTAACAATTTGTAATTTTGGCTGTGTGTGTTCTCCTTCTATAAAAACAATTTTAGGGAAAAAAGAATATAAGCTATCTCTTCCTAATTTGACGATTGTTTAAATATGTAGTAGCTATATAAGTATATATATTTTTGAATATAGGAAAACTGTTGCCATCCCGTTTTATTGATAAGTTGATATCGGAACAATAACGCTAAATCCTCAAGATAAAAATAATTAACCAGACCACACCTACTACTACAAGCAAAAGACACCACCTATGAACTATTACTACTACTACTACTACTACTACTATGACTACTACTAATTTGAACCAAGTCACGAACTCTTTCTAAACCCAGAAATTAATTTTAAACAGGTCCGGGTTCGGTCGGATCGGGTTAAGCTCTATTTTATGATCCGGGTCTGCCTAAGTTGCCTAGACCTGCCTAGACCCGCCTGGACCCGCTCAATAGACCAAATCGATTTTTCCAAATGCCTAGGGCCTAGGCGAGTCACTTAGGGACCGCCTAGCGACTAGGCGCCGCCTAGACTGATTTTTAGAACAATGCTAGACACTGACACACTATTAAAATATATGTACCAATGTTTTAAAACTCGGGGTTGGGATCATATTTTTCTAAATATTTGGATCGGAATCGATATCGGCCGGCTGGGTAGTATTGGATCGGTGTATCCTTTTTTTTTATCAAACTTTTCTTCTTCTTTTTTGAAGGAAAGGAATTTTTTAAAAATTTAAAACTTATCTAATATATTTCTATAAATAAGTTATTTAAAAAAACAATAATTATTAAAAATGAATTGATGAATTTAAATAATTATTTTTACAAATTTAATATTATCAATTACAGACTTGTTTTAATTAATTTTAGAGAACTATTACTGTAGAATAAAACCAGAACAAAAGAGATAGGTATACCAAATAATACAAAATTTATTTACATACAAGAAAAGAACAAAATATAAGTTAGACATGAAATAATGTTCATCATACAATCACAGCTTCATTGCTTGGATAACATGATCCACGTGAATAGAAAATTCAAATATTGAAATTTTTAATCATTGGATCGATGATTTCGAGTTGGGATTGACCTATCCATCCGATCAACTACTAACTCGGGCTGATCCCCCTAGTTATCTCGCCGATTCCGAGATTTAGGGATTGTTTCAAAGCGGCCCCTTGAAATAAGATCCGGATTGATCGGATCGAATTGAGATCGGCCGATCTTTAAAACCATGATATTTACGATTGACGCTTCTATGTAAAAATCATACTGCAGTATCAAAATTCAAAGTTTGTGAGGCTTATGTAATATAATGCTTGGACATATGGTTCTTATGCTGCACCTCCACTTCTCATTCCCTATAAATTGAGAATCAAAATGGCAAATACAACTAAACCTAAAATATATATCTTTTGGCGGGCAAAATCACATTTCAGAAAGATAAAGAAAATCAACAAGATAAGTGTGGGGGTGTTGTGATAGGGAGAGGATTCTTATCTCAACTCTCATTGGAGAATTTCGTCGAACATCTTTAGTGCAGCGGAACTAATTAGAGCAATGAGAATGGTGAGGTAGATGAGACGAATCAATCGAACGACCAAACAAATAAATCCACCAATTACCAATTCAACACAAAACACGAGGAATTTATCTCGGTTAGCTTTTGCTTAATCCGGAGAAAAATATAGGGAGATATAATATTCAACTAGAGAATATTACAAGAAGTTACAAATTTACTCAAAACAAGGAATTAAACTAACTGACCAAGAACTATCTCTCAAGCCTCACTAGCAATGGAGAATAATATCAATGAAGTACTTGACCTCTTATATTGGAGTCTATTACAATAAATAGAAGAAGCATAGAGAAAACTCTAGGTTAGTCTTGATATCTCAGTCGTCCGATATATTATGTAGAAGAAGGCACTGAATTGAAGTTGTACGATCTGACTTGAAGTAGAAGATGGGACAAAAATATCACCAAGGTAAAAGTCCAAAAACAATAAATAGAAGAAGAGTAGAGAAAACTCTATGTTAGTCTTGATATCTTAGTCGTCTGATATATTATGTAGAAGAATGCACTGAATAAGAGCCGTCCGATCTGACTTGAAGTAGA
Source organism: Hemerocallis citrina (assembly GCA_017893485.1). NCBI lineage: Eukaryota > Viridiplantae > Streptophyta > Magnoliopsida > Asparagales > Asphodelaceae > Hemerocallis > Hemerocallis citrina. The sequence continues at coordinate 185,586,889 of CM030367.1, read as the reverse complement.
AGATGAGCCCAAAAATATCACCAAGGTAAAAGTCCAAAACAATACAACAGCCGCGGGCGGTCAACTGCACCCAAGTGCGGTCGACCGCAACTCATCCTGCCTAGTCCGAGGGATGTACAGTCGACTGTACATGTCTATGTTGTTGTTGATGCTCTGTTTCCAACTTTGTCTCTCTTTGACGCTTCAACAGCTGTGCTTCGTCGTTTCTTCTTCTAATTGAACGAGTATGCAAGACATAATCTTAACAATAAATTGTGGTGAGAATATATAGAACTTCTCCTTTTAATTTACCACGGGATAGATTTTGACCCTTTTTCCTTATCCACTAAATTAAATTGCTCATCAAAGAAGACATAAAAATATATCGAGATTTGATTTTATCTCCTCCTTTTCACTCAATAAATAAATTATTTTTTACAAAAAAGACAAACTATCCATCTGATTTCCTTATACGAAAAAAAAGTTTAGCCTGGGAAAAATTTTCGCCCTTTTGATCAAATGGTTTGAATGAAAAAAGGAAAAGGGTGCCTACAGATCTCGTATCTGTGCCCCTACGTAATCTAAAATATATGATGGGGGATTATGTAAAAAAACACTAATTTTATGGGGAGATCCGGAGGTTCCTGATAATATAGAAATCTTATGACGGATGGGCATAATAAACAAATAGGATAAGGATAATGACAACAACAATAAAATAATAACAACAATACCCTAAAAAATATAAAGATGATGGAAGGCGATAATTGTATTTTGGGAGTAATTTTTTTTTTTTTAAAAATAAAAAGTAACCGACTGGCCACCGATCTCATTAATGAAAGATTAACGACATCACAAAATACATCTACTACAAGTACAATATCATTCTGTGCTCCTCGGCACTACATACACAAGATCTATTACATAGAATATCTAACATCAACCTAAGTTGCATACAAACGACACTTGTCCTGGGGCACAATAAAAACTATTACAAACTAGCATTTGATGTTTTGGGAAGATTATTAATAACTCTCCCTGTTTTTTGAATTAACTTCTCATCATTTTCCTTTATACTCATTCTCTTTCTTCCACTTCTCCTACAAACTACAATGGACTCGTCTAACTCTTAACCTTCCTCGGTTTTCTTTCTTTTTCTCATTTTTGTTTTTTGTCTTGAAAAACCTAAGCTCTTGTTAATTTCTAACTACAAATAGTATCCATAAAGAGGAATCAAGAAACATGGTTGTAGTACATTTACGTAGTGATGACTTTTACAAGTATAGAGTTCTGGAGCTATTCAAATCTGCAATGCTTCCGTAAAAGACAACACAAACTGTTCCATCTTTTTCCATTCCCAAGATATGATTGTCGCCTTCTCTACTTTTTTATATTTTCTGGGGTATTATTATATGTTATCATCACCATCATCAAATGTTATGATGATGATGAGGACGATAATAATGTAATATATAATAATAATACTACCCCCAATAAAATAAGAAGGGCTATGCTACATCCACTACCAATTTCACTACATTTCTCTTCACTACCTTAGGTGGCACACTCCAATAGATAGGGAAAGATAGAGTAGGTGGGAGAACTCTCCAATAGAAGTATGCTACCTAAAGTAGTGAAGAGAATGGTAGTGAAATTGGTAGTGGCTCAAGCATTACTCAAATAAGAAAGGGAGGAGATAGTTGGCATTTTGCAATCATGGAAGGATTATAGGTTGGAATAGCTCCCCAATTCAGTACTTGTAGAAGCGATTACTGTGAAATGTACTGCTACTATGTTTCTCATTCCTCTTCATGGAGACTATATTTAGTGAGAAACTAACAACAGAATAATTAGATTTTTCAAGACAAAAATAAAAAAATGAGAGAGAAAGTTGAGGAAGGTCAAGAGGTAGATGAGTCCTTTATAGGGGAAGAGGAAGAAAGAAAGATGGAAATACAGGAAAATAATGAGATATTAATTTTAAAAGAATAAGAGTAATCTTCCCCAAGAGTCCGCTTGCAATAACATACTCCGCCCCCCATGTTTAGAGTGGAGTATGTTTTTCTGTTTTTTTGTATCCTGAATTTTGTTTATTAATCTCTGATTAATGAAACAGGGTGGCCAGACTCCACATTTTTCTCAAAAAAACTTATTTCCATGTGAGAGCTTTTTATATATAGGTGGATACAGACATACAGTAACCGAGATAGTATCTCCACATCTTCCTTCCTTTTCATTAATGTTATTCTAATTTTGAGAATTAATTTAATTTGTATTAAAGAGTAAATTTTCTTTGGAAACATGATGAACTAGTACCGAAGAAATAGTGAATTTGAAGTAACCTTTCATCTCTTTTTTCTAATTTCATTAATATTTTTCTATAAATGGATGCAGTAATATATAATAAATCTTCCAAAACTTTCTTCTTTTTTCATTAATGTTTTTCAATATTTAAGAAGAATTAATATAATTAGTAATTGAGCAAGTGTAATGTGCATGGAAGGCTAGATTTTAGTGGTTCTGTAGACTTTTTAAATATTTTGGGTAGTTATTCGTGTCTACGCTTGGAATGAATGATTGACAAAGACTGACTTAAAAGTCTTTAAAATGTGTGGATGAGATTTTATTTGAGGCTAGATTTAAATCGATGGTAAATATAACTTCAACTTAAAATTGCGTGGTTGAAATTTAAGTGTTAGACGGTCTGCACATATTACCCAACACCAATTTTCTAATAACAACTAGGTTACTGCACGTGCAAATGCACACACTGTTGCCATTTTTCCTTTCACTTTTTGTCCGCCCATCTTTCCCATTTTTAAAATTGGTTACATATTTTATTATCTTTTTAAAATTTGGCAATAGATTCACTTTTTTAAGATTTAGCAACTGGTTCCCGATCTTGATATCAACAGATCTTTTCAAAAATTTGACAACATATACATATATTAAAAATTTGACAACACACCATCTTAAGAAATAGTTTTGATATTTTTTGAATTTAAGTTTAGCTCATTTTCGTTCATTAAGGTGTAGTATGTGCTCTACTTACAACACCCCCATTTGCTTTAGTATTGCTAAAGTGTAGCTGACTTTCTGGAAGCAATTGTGATTACGGACAGAAACTGAAGCATTGGATGATCAGCTATACCGATACTACTAATTTTCTTTACTTTCGATGTTTATGTATAGGTAGATTACAGGAAATACGGAATGATCTTCCATTTCTTTCTTCTCTTTGATGAATGCTTTTTCTATTTTCAAGAAGAATAAATTCAATTTGTATTCTTGTGCCAAAGTGACTTTCTTTTTTAGAAGCCATTTGCAACTACAACGATGAACTGTTACTATTACTACTATAATACTCTCTATCTCTCTCATATTCTAACTAGAGATAATAGGTCTCTCCTGCTGTTAAGGGATAAGATTCCTCTTAATTAAACACCAAAAATAATAACTATGACTACAATTTTGAACTGTTACTATTACTATTACAATTTTGAATTGTTATTGTTACTATAGCAATCTCTCTCCTCATATTCCGACTGGGTTGCTTGGGGGTAGTGAAAGGCCCGTGTGCTAAGCATGTAGATAGCAACAATCTTAGAAATATGACAAACGCATATATATACATAACTATGAAATGTGCATTATGCATTTACAGTAAGAGCATCCACTATTATTTGCTATATGTATATAAAAAAAAAGGATATTTTGAGTTTTTCGCAGCCACTATCGTTGGCTAAAAACCCACTTTTTAGAAAAGTAGTGAACAGTACGCTGCTAAATATAGCAGCATATTTAGCAAACGCCAAAATATAGAAGACGGAAGAAGATCTTCCGTGAATTCTTTAATATATATTTTTTCAAAAAGTTACTAAAATGGCATCAAAATATTTACCAAATTGCCATTTAAATAAAAAAAATCAAAAAAAAAATGCCATGTGCTCGGATGGAAGATGTTCTTCCGTCCAGCCAATTTCCCTCATTTTTTTTCACAATTGACCAAAATGCCATCCACATATTTACAAAACTGCCATTTCATCGATTTTAAAATAAAAAACGAAGTGTTAAACAGAAGATCATCTTCCGTCTGGCAATTTTTTTATTTTTTTAAAAACAAAAAAAATCACAGACGGTGAATGTTCTTCTGTCTGTGAATTTTTTATATTAAAAAAAATAAAAGAAACGTTAGACGGAAGATGTTCTTCCGTCTGAATATTTTATTAGTATTTTTTTGTCAAAATTTTGCTCAAACGATAACAGGGAAACTCTTTCCATTGCTATTTTCGATTGCCAAATACCCATATTTTTGCAACAACGACAGTGGATGCACTAATAGTATAAAATTTACAAATTATCTTTCCATAAAGGTCAAATTTTTATCAATCATACATCCCTATACCAGAACTTCTGATTTGGACCTTAATTGTTTGAAATATAGGTGATTAGTACTTTTCTTCTTGACCATTGACAGTGCGCTTGCAGACTAATGCATGTATATCATCACTTTTTAGTCGACACCTGTTTCTCCAAGTTTTGTTTGTTCTATCTGTGCTTTGCCTCCTCAGGGTGATGAACCATGCTAAACTTGCTTGTCGTTTATATTAGCAAATTATAAATCTTTTCAAGTTATGTGAATCTACTTCTGCCCCTGCGTTGTTTTTATGTTGTTACTAGAAATTGCACTGTTGCTTATACTGCATTTCCTTCCTACTAACTTGTGTAGAATCTATTATAATCTAGTTGTGATGTGATGCTGACTGTACATGCCATTATGCAGAAGTACCGTCTCTACTTGAGTAGATTACTGAAGCAGAATGAGGCTAAAAGTTACGGAAGAAACATGCAATCAGAGTGCAGTCCTGTGGCTCTTCAGCCAAACTTTGAACTCCAAAGCGCACCTATAATGCATCAAAACAACGGTACTAGTAAATATCTCCCCATCCCCATCACTGGTGCACTCCATACTCAAAATAGAACTCCAGATATTCACACTGACCAAAAGAGCACAGTTACCGTAGATGTAAGAAACCGAAAGGAAGCTCCTAACAATGGAAAGATGAACGGTTGCTCTCCATTAGGCATTACTCTCTCATTTAAGGGGACAACGCCAAATGTCGGCTACAAGTCAGTTGAACCTTTCATGCCGAAGCATCAAGCCAACCCCTGTACTTCTCACATGCCTTTGATGCAATTCATGCAGTATCCAAAACATGCTCACAAACCGTACAGTTTGTTTGAAGATTACTCATCTCAAGTTCAGAACCAACCATCTATCATCTTTAGTAATTCTGAGAAAGAATATGAAATTGACAAGCATGGAGTTGTGACTCCTCAAGTGTCTGGAACCAAACACGAATTTGATGGTCCAGCAAACATGAAAAATGCTGAGGACTTGGCTCTCTGCCCACTTCAGAATAGCTGTTGCTTTGAAAATATTGGGCTTAATGCTATGGAGCTTTTTCAGTATAATGATTCAACATCACTGACCGGATTTCAAAGTAACTGGTACGATGGATTGGAATCGAATGGTGAAGATCTGTATGACTTGGTGGAGTACCCAACAATAGATGATTGCCTTTTTGCATAATTGCTCCAGTTATGCTCTTCTAGAAGGGATAAAATACAACCTCCATTCTAAATTAGGAACTGGGGTCTATGTATCTACTAGTTATGGGGTGTGTATGAACATATACTATACTATAGTCGAAATATATAAAAGTATACTCAGGTTATATGTACGGATAGTATATATGAAGTGCTAGCTTTAGGAAATGGCATCCAGAAATGTAAATATCGGAGTCAATCGTTTCATCTTTATGTCAATGAATATGCATAATTTCATTATGCATGTTTCATGAGAACCTGAAGTTATCCACACTTTGTTTTTATGAGAACCTGCAGTTATCCACACGTTGTGGATTAATCTGCAAAATTTCATTATCTTCTTGCATCGGCAGTAAGCCTTCATTCATTCATTCGTCGTTGTTCTCAGAATTGGGTCCATAGGCCGTAGCTGCCCCTATGCATCCATGAGTTCATTTTCTGGAAATAAAAAGAATGAATGTGTTTCAGTTTACATGTTTTCACTAATTCATTTGAGATACGTCATAAAATCAACTGAAAGACAACCAAATGAACAGATAAACAAAACAGAAACTCCAATCAAAATCTGTCATTGTTAACACCGACTACATAAGAGTCATAAATTTGTCATTGTTTACACCGATTACTGCACGTCAATGTCCAAAACCTGTGGACAATCCTCAGCTTTCGGAACAGTAATGTTACACCGATTACTACACCGTCTTTCACCTCTGCTTTGATTTTCTCAACCACTACATTTTCCGGCAAAGCTATCCTACTGTTATACTTCCCATCGCTTCTTCCAGACCATTGTTCCTCTTCTTCTTCTTCTTCTTCTTCTTCTTTGGCCAACTTCTCGGCTTTGATGACGAGCATTTTCTCCTCTACCACACTTTGTCATCGGCTTTTTGTCATTCCGGGCATGTCGAACCTCATCTTGTATTCATTCTCTTTCTCTTTGATTTCCCATGGGGTTCTTCCTCTGTAGCTGCTTCCAATTCCTGAATCCTCACTGTTTAGGAGCTATGAAGCACGGATACTCTGCGGGGGGTCGCGTATCACGTACCCGATACGTATCGGACACGATACGCGTACCGTACTCATCCGATACGTACCCGATACGTATCGGAATTAATTAAAAAATAAAAAAATTAAAAAAATATCCGATACTCTTCCGATACGCGGGGATACGCGTATCGGAAGGGCGGGATACGCCACCGATACTTTTTATTTTTTTTTTAAAATTTTTTTTAGTTTGGCTCGGCCCAACAGGCCCATTCACCGTTCTATCTTCTATCTTCAGCCTCTTTCTTTCTCATCCCATCGATCAGAAGATTCAGAACCCTATCCCCTTCTCTCTCAGCCGATCCTTCTCTGCCTTTCTCTTTCTCATCCCATCGATCAGAACCCTATCCCCTTATCTCTCTCAGCCGATTCTTCTCTGTCACCCTCAGATCTGATCAGACCCCGATCAGATCTCTCTCAGCTGACCCCGATCAATCTTCCTCTCCAACCCCGATCAGATCTCTCTCAGCCGACCCCGATCAGTTTTCCTCTCCGACCCCGATCAGATCTCTCTGTCACCCTCAGATATTTGCCATAAAGGTATTTTTTTTCCAGTTCTTTTTCCAGTTCTTTTTCCAGTTCTTTTTTCAGTTCTTTTTTTATTTTTTCAGTTCTTAATTTATTCACCGTGATCGTCTGATCGGTTCTTTTTTTAATTTTTTATTTTTTCAGTTCTTTATTTATTTTTTCAGTTCTTTATCCATGTGATCAAAACTTAAAAGGATTTACCTGACTCCTTTGGAGATATGTACGAATCTAACTCATCTTGGAGTTATACTGAGCTTGTTCTAGTGCATGTTTTGATGTAGGAATTCTCTTGCAAATAGAGTATAAGTATAAGAAATGGTATTTAACAAATGACATTACATAATTGTCAATTTGTCATTACATAACAAAATAACAAAATAACACAAATAGAGTATATTACAATAACAAAATGACATTACTGATTAAGATGCACACAAAATTGTTTTTAACAAAATGAGAAGTTATCCATGTATTAAGATGGACAATTGGACATAGTTATTCAAATATTGAAAACGACAGATAAGAAGTATCTCACTCAGGTACGTATATTTTTATTTAATGCAATTTTATATTGTCTATGTATAACTTAAGGAATTCAATTTTTATTTATAATATATATTATTATTATTTTTTATTTAATTTATTTAAGCGTATCCTAACGTACCCGTATCCTAGTTTTTGAGAAATCGACGTATCCGCGTATCCGATACGTACCGTATCGGATACACGTATCCGTATCCGTGCTTCATAGTTTAGGAGTGGGAGGGAAGTAGCCCTTTCGATGTTATAGGCAAAAGGGTCATCCATTATCCTCTCCATTGTGTCCATCATCTGCTGCACTGTTCTTGCAGTCGGAAATCGATCCCATAAACCTGCAAAACAGAGCCCCCACCTTATGTAAGATTTGAGTAATGTATGTAGAGATAACAAATCCCATCTAGCTAATGGTGGGAGATAAGAGATAGTTATTCATACATACCTAATGGCGCAGATTGCGAAATCCTTCTCTTAGGAGGCTGCTGCTGCTGCTGGTTGCGTGCTCTCTGCAGGTGATCCAAGTTCTCTCGAACCTCGCCCTATTTCATTGCCCTAGCACAGCAGACTCCATTGTTGACACCCTTTGTCTTACTATGTTGATAAGAGAGAGGCGAAACGGATGACAAGGTCGCCAAGTTTGCAAGAGCTGAAGACATTGTTGTATCGTCTGTTTGTTGTCTGTTATGTTATCTTGTTCTGGTAATGGCTATGATGAGGAGTGGAAGGATAAGGGTGGTGTTCATCTCTAATCTCTAATACTATAATGGGAGAACCCCTTAGTCAGTAACCCAACCCGTGCAACGCACGGGTTGGGTTACTTTGGTAAATATTTTCGAAAATGGACCTGTTTGGTAAATATTTTTGAAAGTGGATCAGTTTGAAATTATTTTCTTTTTAATTATGGACTAACTTTGGTAAATATTTTAGAAAATAGACCTGTTTTGTAAATATTTTTGAAAGTGGATCGGTTTGGAAATTATTTTCTCCTTACCCTTTTCATCATCCTTCAATTTTTCCCACGTGCACGTGTGCACGTGTCTGATACTAGTAAATGTAGAGGCAGAATGCGGTAGTATATTCTAGAGTGTTCGCAGTTCTGTACTTCTCTGTTTCTGATATATCGGATAGAGCCAAATGGCTCCGGCCATCAAAAAATATATATATAAAAAAACAGTTGAGATACAGAAATAATTATAAGAGTTTACAAGCTGTAAAACAGAAATTAAAATACCAAAATGAGTACAAAAATCAGATGAGTCGCACGCAAATAAGATATCTGTGAACACCGAGAAGGGCGATGGAGCAAACCGCCAGAATAGCGACGCAACTAAACAAGGTAATCGCCCTGCCGCACCAAAGAGGAGGCGAGACGCCCAAAAAGGCCAGCAACCGCAAGACAAAAGGAATCGCAAACGAACAGGAAGTTAGATCCAGGGACACCCAAACCTTGATGACATGAGCGAAGTTTGTGGAAGAAGACCAAAAGACAGACCCAAAACTCAGGAGGCAAAACGGCCCCACACGAAGGCACAAAGCACAACCTGCACAGAAAAGAAAAGAGAAAAAACATAGGAACCTAGGCGCACCACTAAAAAGCCCAGGAAATAGTGTATGCAAACATACACAAGTGTGCGTACGCAAAAGGCGAAGATAGGAGGAGAGAAGGCACACCACAAAATATTTAAAGACGTGGCTAAAAGAGAAGAAACCGGCCCAGCCGCTCATGAAAACACAAACCGCACCGAAAGGACAAAAAACCGGACTGCCAACTCTGAGGAGGACAAAACAATGCAAAAACTCAGCTGTGCGCAAGAAGATGAGCCGACACTGAAGCTGCTTTCTTAGCAAAAATACGAGCACTCACGCGAATTTGCACATTAGAATAAAGTTTCTTTTTGTATTTTCGCTTAGCGGGGGGAGGATCGACCTCCACCAAAGGGAGCGAAATCACTCCAAGGTCCGACATGCTAGTCTCAACTTTGTTTAGGCAAGTAGAGGGTAAGAGGAAACTGGAAGAAATTGACGATGATATAGGAATGGAATTAGTATGATAAGAATAACGAGAAAAGGAAGAGTCACCAAGAATCGGTTGATGAACAAGCCCCATCTTACTACATAACCAAGAATGGTAAGGCCCAAAGGATTTAAACAAAACAGACTTCTTATCCAGACTCATACTCAATGAAGACCTCATAGCTTTAGTATGGGGACAAGGCTGAAAAGTGCCTGACCGAGGAAAGGAAACAAGTGTCGTGAAATACGAACGTTCCTTAAACAGGGAAGCAAAATTAGGATACTGAGGAGTAGCAAGAAAAGCACCATGAGCAGCGGAAGAAGTAGTGGGGTTCATAGATGGATAAGGCACCACTACAGAGGAGTCAAACTCCTTTTCAGACTCAAGACTACTCTTCCTCACGAAGCATGCATAAAGCATGCGCTTAAAGAGGGGATAATTAAGAAAGGAGAGACGTTTGGCCGGGAAAGATTTAACCAAAACAAAATCCTTATCCAGACTTCTATTCAACGTAGGCACCACAGCTTTAGAATGGGGACGAGCCAATAAGAAACCAACCGAGGGAAGGAAACAAGTTTCGTAAAAACCGTTCGATCCTTAAATAGATTAGCAATATTGGGATGCTGAAGAGTGCCAAAAGATGCACCATAAGCTGTGAAAGAAGTAGATGAGATCGTTAATGGATAAGGAACAACTACAGAGGAGTCAAAATTCTTTTCAGACTCAAAACTAAACTTCTTCTCCAAGCATGCATTAAGCTTGTCTTTTAAGAGTGGATAATTAAGAAAGGAGAGAAGTTTGGCCGGTAAGGGTTTGCCTCTGGGTGATCCAAGAAGTTTTTGAAGGGAAAAACATCGACTGCGCGAGTGTCCAAACTTGTGACAGAAGATGCACTTCATTTTATTCCCGCACACTCATTTAAGATGCACAGGAAAGAGGCACCTGTAACAAACCAAGAGTGGGTCGGACCTACTAGAAGAATGGGCAATAGGGAATATAGGAGAGCAATGAGAGCGACCCAGTTTGAAGGGTCTATTTTTTTTAACGACCTCGATCCAAGACGGGCACAAAGAGGCCATGGCCCAAAACTAGAATAGGGCGAGAGCGAGAGGATACCCGAGCAGGGCTGTGGAAACTGATATTGAGAAGATCAGTTACAGCAAAAGTGGCTATAATAGAGAGGATAACGGATCGCTACAGATCTAGGACACAAACACCAATGCAATTCAATGCAATAGACTAACCGTAATACGAGCACCAGGGGATCGGTAAGATCCAAGCCACAATGAATCAGAACTAAAAAGAGTGCAGAGAGAGTAGTAGAGAAGCTTCTGTACTTCTCTGTTATCTCACAATTTTTTTTAAATAAAAAAAGAGGGAAATTATATAATTGAAATTGGATGAGCATGTGGTTTCAGATTTATCCTGAAAGAAGTTTCTTGATGTGATTGGAATTGGAAGGACAAGATTGTTAATTACTAAAAAGAGAAGTCTTTAAATCTTACTGGTAGTTAACACGTGTGATGCACGTTTTAATCAATATATAGTTTTTAAAGTAATATAATATAGCACGTATTGATAAATACATATTTTCTGAAGTAATATAAAAAGTATAATGAGAGAGTTTGAGTTATACGTTTAATGCACATAAATTGGGAGATTTAACTAAAGTGTATAATGAGAGAGTTTGAGTTTCACATACAATACACGTAAAGTGGTAGATTTACAAATAAAGTGGTATATTTACAAATGACACTAAGGGCTTCTCCCATTATAATATTAGAGATAAAAAAAACCTGTACCTCAAAATCAGGTGTTCAAAAGCACCATTTTCAAAAAGAAACTTTATTCTATCTTGCCTATTCGCGTGAGTGCGCGTTTATTAGCTAAAAAAGTGTCTTCAGGGTCGGCGCTTCCTCTTGAGCACAACTGAGTTTTGGCATTTCTCCTTCGACTCGGATTCGCCTATCCGGTTTTTCTCATTGCAGAGGTGACTCTGGCGTCTTGTTTGCTAGCGGTTTTGTTGGATCCTGCGTGTGATAGCCTTTGTGGGTGTATCTTTTCCATCTTGGAGTGGCAGGACGTCTACCGCATCTGTGCGTCATTTTTCTTGGGGCCTTTCGAGCGCGACGGTTTGGCTTTGGTCTCCTTCTCTTTGCTCGCTTCTCAGGGCCGTGGCTCTGCCCTAGGATTTCAGCGTGGTGCTTCGTGCTGTGGCTCCTCAATCTGCTTTGCTAAAGTTGTGTCTGTCGTTGTATTTCATATCTACTTGCTTTTTGTATATCCATCTTATATCTGTTTTACTTCTTGTAAAACCCTTGACTCTTGTATTGTTTATTAACTGTTTTATTGATTAATATATATTTTTTGATGGCTGGAGCCTTATGGCTCTATCCGATTCATCAAAAAAAAAAGCACCATTTTCAAGGCAATCCAAAGCCTTCCTTCAATTTTATAAAAAACTTTATGCACAAGGCTGCATAAACTATCTTAATAACACAAGTCAAAACCCACAGTTCAACGAATTTTTTCGCGTACTAAGGCAATTTTTAAAACTATTTTCCGAACTATGACACTTTCAAAATTGTTTTCCTAAGTGAGTTAGTCGATGTCACATCAACTATGGTTACAGCTCTTTAGAAACTGTGGTTTCTTTTTTGTCTATTTTTTGAATGCCGCAGATCCCATTTGTGGCTTGAGTGAATAATCAAAAATATTTGTGACAAAGAGAGCTAAGTGGTGAAGATTTAGAAAAAAATTCTCAAGTGTTAAGTCAACGAGAGAGGCTTCTCGACTATACTGAGGCCGCAGTTGGGAACTGCGGCCTCAAGTCATTTTGGTTTATTTGTGAGTGTATGTTACATCGTAATCTTAAGGCCGCAGTTGGGGAAATGCAGCCTCAGTACAGTCGAGGCCGATCTTTAACATAAAAAACTTGAATTTTTTTTTTTCTAAGCCTCCACCACTTTGCTATCTATGTCTCACATATTTTCAATTTTTCGCTCAAGCTACAGTTGGGAGCTGCGGCTTCGAAAGAGCTATAGCCATAATTCCCAATTGCGGCTACAGCTGACGTGGCATTGACGTACTCACTTAGGCAAATAGTTTGGAAAGTGTCTTATTTTGAGAAGTAGTTTCAAAAAGTGGCCAAGTAGGGGGAAAAAACCTCCAATTCAGAAAGGGGTTTAATCAATGATCAACATATTTTTTTACCCAACAAAGCCACTTTTTATTTTTAGGATTCATGTTCATAGGATTTGAGAAAGTTTTATGCTGGATGTCAACTACCTAACACAACCTCCTCCTTACCCGGTTTGTGGCCAGATTCCTGGCTTCTGACAGGCAATGTCAGAGTTAAATATAGGGGTACAACACAAGGACTTTCCAAGAGTTTACCCATCCTAGTACTACTCTTGCCTAAGCTCGCTTAACTTCGGAGTTCTAATGTGATTCAGTAAGAAAATATATGATAGCTTGTGGCCCTATAAAAGATATTGCGCTAAATTGAGCAGAATGGAAAACTAGTATTCATGTAGCCAACCCCAACTAATTGGTAAAAAGGCATTGTTGTTGTTGTTGTAAACTAAGCCACTTTTTAAAACTATTTGCAAAAGTAGGACACTTCCCAAATTATTTCCATTCGTGGGCTAGTCATTGCTATGTCAACCGCGGCGGCTATTCCCATTGGCGGTCTGTGCATTTAGAAGATTGCTAATGGGAATAGCGGTCACTCCTAAAGATTTTTTTTGAAATTTTTGTTTGTTGTCGCTATTCCCATCAGCAGCTACAGTATATGTGAATTCGCTGATAGGAGTACAGACCTTATCTCAATCATATTGCAACATTTAGCTCATTCGAGGGAGCTATTGCTCTGTTCAAAAAAAAAAAAAAAAACCAAACAAAAATCCTAAACTGAGGTCACTCGTGGGAATAGAGACCTCAGTACAATGTGGTCGTTGTTCCCACTAGTGGCCACAAATAGGACTCGACCGCTAATAAAAGGCCGGACTCCCACTCTCTCTCTTTCTCTCCATTTCATTTTATTTCTTCTTTTTCGTCCCCAACTCCAACTCCAACTCCGAATCTCCAAAAACCCTAACCCCCAAATCTCTACTCATTTTCACTTATTTAATCCCTAATCGGGACTCCACTCACTTCATCTCTCCCATATCTCCTTCCTCCAACTTGGAATCCCAGATTCTTCCAACTCTCCAAATCCAACTACCAAATCTGAAGCCCTAAAAAGGTATGAATAATAATTAATACTTCTAATGTTTAATTGATATTGTTGGTTATGATTATTTTACTTGTTGAATATATGCTTAAAATTTGAAAATTGCCTCTGATTTAGTGTTGAATGCTGCTTAGGCACGTAGCTTCGCAAATTTAGTGAATTAGCATATTTATGAGAATTATTTGTTACTTATAATGATTAGATAATGACCCGCTTATTCATCTCTTTATGTATAGATCTGGATCACAAAATTTATGTTTGGTTATATTGTAAGTGATTAGACATGTGTAAAGAAACCAACTCATTTTTGTGTTAGTCACTTCCGCACAAAGGAATATGTGCATAAGGTGATGATTGTGATGATTTTCTTGTGTAATGTTGCATCCGAATAAATCAAGCTTGAGGTTGTTTGTGTTCGTTGATATTGGAAAACTTCGAAGTCTAAGTTGTTGTGTTCATTGTATGTCATAAACTGTCTTATTTATTTATTCGTTAATCGACTAATATTTTTAATCATACTTTGCAAGGTAATCATCACAAATATGGTACAAACGATGGGAGCGGGAGCGGGCAGTGTTAGGCCCAGAGTAAGTAGTATTATTTTGTTTGTTTAAAGAATATATTTGTTTCTATACAGTGTTGAATAAACATTATTGTATTTATGTAGGACGCTGCTGATGAAGGACCTAGTACAAATGGCCGAGGAAAGGGACGACCATCGTAGGGTGGCCGAAGAGAGATCTTATTCGTCTGCCGATGCTGGGCACGCATCTTCGTCTATTGTTGCACCTGGAGGACCATGTCCTCATGATCCGACCTTGTTAACGTTGCAACAAACACATATATCTCAGTCTGTGTGGGACTGTACTTCTAGAGAGTGCAGTTCCATACATACTCGACATTGCCAATGCACCCATGGACACACGACATCCTAGTCGAGACTGGTTTCTACGGACTAGGATTGATGGGGAAGATGGAACTCGATTGTCATCTACTTACAGCTCTTCTCGAGCGATGGCGGCCGGAAGACTCATTCAATTCATCTCCCTATATGAGAGATGACCGTGACATTTCAGGACATTGCAGTAATCTAATGACTGCCGATCGATGAGCTGATCGTCATTGGAACCATGACCTTTGATAAGAAGTTGCTCGTTGTAAACTTTCTTAATGTTCCACCAAGTGATAATATATTTGATGGAGTGTCTATCTGACTGTCATGGTTGAAGAGTACCTTCAAAGGATCCTTAAACGACGATTCGTCCGAGTATCAAATCCAATGCTACACCCGGACCTACCTAATAATACTATTTGGAGGTGTCATCTTCCCCAACTCCACCAGAGATGTCGTGCTGCTCATGTACATGTCCTTGATCGCTGACCTTAGTCGAGCTAGCCAATATAGCTAGGGCAATGTCGCATTAGCATCCTTACAAGAGTTTATGTAATAGAGCGTTGAATGTGAAGGAGATGACGGGTCCGATGACGATACTACAGGTGTTGGGAACACTTACATCTCGAACGACGCCATATAAGTAGGCAGTCACAAGAGTGGGTGATAGACGCATCGAATTAGGCAATGTTGGCTCCCATCGGGGTATACTAAGCTGGGGGATACACGTGGAAAGATAACCCACGTGGGGTGGTGACTTACTATAGAGATGAGCTCGATATATTATGAGAGGGGTTCGTTATATGAGAGTTATACACGCCCGAGAGATTGAAGAGGTTACCACCTGTTTGCACGGCACATATGAAGCTACGGTTGACGAGTGCCCCACTCGTCAACTTCAGTGTCGTAGAGATGTACTATCAGAACTGAGTGCTTCGACAGTTTGGGCTCCAACAAACCATCCCAGCTCCACGATCATATGACACTCTCCTGCACTAGGTCAAAGGGGTTGGTTGTGTACCCGATCATAATTGGGTTCCCATCACCAAGCTCATATCGACGCTTGAAATGAGCGGAGATTAGAAAATGTGGTTGCAGGTATTCCTCCGTACGACAGATCACTCAACTTCGTATATATGTCATGGTACCAGAGAATTACACAGTTGTATATAACTCCTCGTACAACTAGCCTGCAAGGGTCCAACTACCTGTTCCGAGTAGAGAGAAGGAATCCGCTCCCGCCTATTCCTCTTCGCAACCCATGTATCAACCAATGGCGGGATCCACTAGAATAATTGTATGATATTCTATCCTTTATTTGTCATTTTCAAACATTTGTTATATAACTTTTTTCGACATTTTGAATCATTCTAACTTGTGTATATGATACATTCTACTTGATGCAGATTGACCAAGCGAGAGTGATAGCACGGAGATGCGCACAAGTGTTGTGTAGTAATGTGGCTAAGCTGCCAAGGATCTCGCACTGTGTCGTTTGCAAATTAAGGAGGTGGGTAAGGGAGCACGATTCGATGCTTTGATGACAACCATGGTCCACCAAACAGCTAGACGTAAAAAGGTGGCTAGGCGTCCAATGCAGCATGCACAACGAGCTGAGCAACAACTCGAAGAGCATGTACAAGAAGAAGAGCGATTAGAAGATGAGCAACAGGAAGAGGTGCATGCACAACTCTAAAATCAACTAGATTAATATCACAGAGATCACAAAATTACACATCTCCATTTACTACATCACCAAATCTTGCAAACATCACAAACTATTACTGCTGAATTCTAACTGCGGAATAAACTCAACAACGATGACGAGATGCAAAAACTATAGAATCAAAACAAGAGAACAAAGAACAACCAAAATCAACACACAAGAACACATAAGATTTTTATCGAGGTTCACCCAAACAATGGCTACTTCCCCCACGCAGAGGCACTCCTGCAATTTTCACTAGAAATATGAAGATTAGGTTTACAAATCTCTCAAGAACTCACCACCAAGGTGTAGGGTTTCTCTCTATCTCCCTCTCTCTTAATGACGGTTGGTAAATCTCTATTTTCCTTTCACTTAACCCTAAAATCGTACACAATACAATATATATAGGATTCTCTAACTTTCCATCTCAGCCGCTCATCAATCAGCATTGGGACGATCGACTGCAACTTCATGACGGTCGACCGGTCTTCTCCTTTAACTGCACGAGTTCCAACAGAGAGCAGTTCGGTCAACTACACGGTTGACCAGTCATCATTTCAAGATACAAGTTGAATCAGAGAGCGGGATGGTCGACTGCGTGGTCGACCAGTCGTCTTGCCTAGGTGCGGTCGGGGGGTGCGGTCGACCGTAACTCTGCTGTAGTGTCATGCCCTGCTTCCCAAAATATGGAAATACGAGTCCATAACTGAGGCCCAGCAATGATACGAATACACCATTCATAAGCTGTACAGGTAACTCAACAATAAGATAACAACAAAATCACGTAGGCATGTAAAATCACAATATGATAACAAAATTACATGACATAGTCCATAACATAACCAACAGCTAGAAAATACAAAGTAGTTACGGATCAAACACGCACAGAATACAATAAAGAGTAGCATGAATAAAACATGAACTAAAGATAACATGATAATTAATAAGACTAAAACACTTGATCAACAACACCTTCGAGTAATTCTCCTTCCAGGTCTGCAAGTACATTATTACAAAAAAAAAACAAGAAGATACCCGTTAATGCAAATCACGGGCCGCAAGTAGTACAAGCTAACGAGACAAGTATAAAAAAAAACAAGAAGCAGGAAAAATATCATGGAGTCAAGAATCATGTAATAGGAAAAATATAACATGTAAACAGGATCATGAACAAGGCATGCATGTAAACAAGTAAGCAAGTAAATAAGTCAACATGAACATGTACATGCAATTGGATCATGCAAGTGCACGTATTAATCTCATGTCTTTTATTAACCTAACTAATGCAGCAATCATGCATCCCATACCACATGTTTGATACACGCAATCAAGTGAACGTTTAGATTTAGTGGTGGATTCTATAGGTCACGTACTTGGAAAAAATATGTACATTCAATCTTGTATCGAGATATGTGCAATATGAAATATGTAGAGTGTAAACTTGTAGCGTGAACATGTAAACTTGTAATTTGCAACTTGCAGCCTGTAACTTGCAACTTGCATCGAGAAACCACGAGCTCCCGTCCGAGTACGCTCTTCTATATTGCCCACTACTAGATCTTTACCCTTATACCCCAACTTGTTACTATTATTAATTTTAATCAACAATAACAAGGTATCATATTTAAACTACTATCACGGGTAAAACAATCATGCACATAATCATGTATAATCCTAAGAGTACATATGTGTGTATCAATCGTATTCATGTAATGCATGTGGCAACAAAGTATTCACGATCATATGTGAATACAGGATCGACGGATTATGCATAGCAACAGATTTTAATTCGACCGAAGAATACGAATTAGAGTTAAAAAATATACTTGTTGTATTTTTCAGAGGAAGCCTGTACGATAACAAACGAATTGTACAAAAGGATACTTGCCTGTTAACCGACGACGATGATACCAAGTACAAGAATAACAGAATTCCGGACAGCAAAGCACGTGCAACATACGTGCACGGAGACTAGTGCACAAAGAGACAGCAACACAACAAAAGCCAATAGTAGAACAACCCCTTCTTCACCCGAATAGCAAACAACAATCAAGCACACAAAATACCAAACACCGGATCGGATCCCCTTCACAACACCAAACACCAATTCACGATCGGATCTCCCCACACCAACACCAACAACAACAAACACACACCTTGTTCTTCTTCCAAATTGCAATAAAGAGAGAGAGAGAGGCGGCGGGTGAGTGAATGGCAACGGGGTCTAGCGATGGTGACTGGACGGTGCTCGGTGGCGACGAGTGAACGGAGGGAGGCTCAAGTGCTTGCTGGCGTGGGGTAAGCACCAGGGCATCGAGGATGGAGCTTCGGGGGTCTCGAGCGGAGAGGGTGACGGGGTCGATGACTGGTAGCAGCGAGGTGACGATGGCGGGCGGTGACGGTGGAGTCTGGTGGCAGCGTCAAGCGGGGACTGCTCTGTTCTTGGTGGGAAAAACAGGGCAATGGCAAGATGGGTTTCGGCAGTCGACAAAGGTGGAGAGACAAGGCGATGGGCTGCTCTGGATGGTGAAGGCAAGGTTTATTGTCGAAGGGGAGTTTCGGTGGCAAGGTGATGGGTCGGCAGGGACGAGGAGTATGGGGATGGGTTCGGAAGTAGGGGCTTGACTGGATGGCGAGGGGAGACGATGGCGAGGTTGATGGTGGTTGTTTCAGTGGACTGGGTGACCGGTGGGTGGAGCGGGGGTCGACCACGGTCATGGGCAACAGGAGGAGGGGACGAGGGAAAGAGACGAATGGGAATTGAGTTGAAGTCGGGAGAGAGGGGGAGGGAGCTCTGTGTTGGGTTTGGGAAACAGATAAAGTGAGAGAGCGGGAGAAAGAAAGAGATGGGAGAGAGAGTACAGGAGAGAGAGGGTGAAAAGGGGGGGGGGGGGTTATAAATAAAAATAAATATAATATAATAATAATATAGTAAAGGGTAGTTATAAGAGATAGTGGGGGTTATGGGGTTACAGTAGGTGAAGAGTTGAGAACGTGAGTCCAAGTGAGCGGGTGAATAATAAATATCGGGGTTGAATACAATCATATAGGATTGAGCCTATAGAAATATATATGAGTACTGGGTTTGGATTTTTGGGCTCAAAACAAATTAGTTATAGGATTGGGCTTATGATAAATAATTAAACAATTGGGCTTGGGCTTCAAATTAAATAGTTGAATAATATTAATATTAGACTGGGCCTAGGCTTCAAGTAATAATTAAATGAAAAAAATAAATAAAATTGTAGAATGTAACAAGTAATCGAATAAATAAATTGGTTTAAATAATTAATCAAAATAAAGGATTCAATATTTAGGTATCATATCAAAAATCATAAAATGAAATACAATTCAGGTTGAAAATCGATAATCAATTTGAAATACGGAAAAATGCATGAAAAATACGTATTAACGGGAACATGGGTTACATGTAGCCTCCAACTACTCTTGACCTCTTGCTCCCATTTTGACTCTCCTTCTCGTCTATCTTCTTCAACCCATTATCGTGTATTGGATCCACAAACCCCAATAATCTCTCACTTGGAGACATATACACGAAGTCTCTAACCTGTTCTTCATTCTTCCATTAGCCTAGTCTAGGTCTGTGCCTCTGCGAGTCTCCTCAACAATTAACCTGGAGACAATCCGATAGCGGTACAACAAAACTGATGTTTTCTGCTATCCACCACCTTAGTGAGCATGTCCGCCAGATTCTTAGTGCCAAGAATCTTAGGTAGCTTCAACCATTTCTTCTCAACCACCATTCTGATAAAATGATACCTCATTTGAATGTGCCGAGTCCTAGAGTGATATGTCGAGTTTTTCGCCAAGAAAACTGCACTTTGACTGTCATACCATAGTTTACCTATGGGTTGCTTCCTGCCCAACTATTTCATAAGCTCCAAAATCCACAACATGTCTTTCGTCACTTCTGTAAGTGCCATATACTCTGACTCCGTGGTTGACTGTGCTACAACCTTTTGTAACTGCGAAGCCCAACTAACAGCTGTTCCACCAACTGTAAATACATACCATGTAGTATTTCTGCAACCATCACAATCGCCCAAAAAATCTGCATCCACATAACCATGTATATGCAAAGAATCTCTCCCAAAACAAAGAGAGTGATCTGAAGTACCTGCTAGATATCTAAAAATCCACCTTACATCATCCCAATGCTGTTTACCTAGATTCTTCATGTAACGGCTGACAACTCCCACTGCTTGTGCGATGTCTGGTCTTATAGACACCATCGCATACATCAAACTCTCAACAACTGAGGCATAAGGAATAGCAGCCATTTCCTCCATCTTTGCCTCTGTCTTAGGACACAAGTCTATTGATAACTTAAAGTGAGCAGCCAAGGGACAAGTGACTGGCCTCGCGCCATCCATATTGAATCTCTTCAACACCTTCTTCACATAGTCGGCTTGTGATAACCAAAGCTTCTTGTTACTCCTGTCTCTACTAATCTTCATGCCGAGGATTTTCTTTGCTTCACCCAAGTCCTTCATTGAAAACTCCGAAGCTAGTACCTTTTTCACTTCCTTGATCTTCTCCATACATGAACCAGCTAACAGCATGTCGTCCACATACAACGCCAAGGTAACTATATCATTGTTCTCATATCTACAAACATACATACAATGATCTATTTCGCATCTATCGAAACCTTTTCCTCTCATGAAGCAATCAAACTTCAAGTACCATTGCCGCAGTGCTTGTTTAAGCCTATAAAATTCCTTCTTCAATCGACACACCATGTCTTTCCTTCATTGTAGCGCCCCGAATTTCTAATATGATATCTTAGAAAATACGTGGTACAATCCCAACATCAACTTCAATGTAACAGTAAACACAACCAACTCCACAAAAATTTTCAACTTTTATTACAACAAACTTTTACAAAGCACAGCGGAATTTAAAACATCTCAAACATAGTTTTCTTTTATTCACAACGCAGTCTTTTTACAACACTGCTTTACAAATTTACACAAAACTTTATTAAATCAATTTATCTCAAAAGTAACTCAAGCATCCACACCTCCAAACTCTAAGCAACAACCTGCAACACATGAGGCTAGAGATGATCCCTAACCCCCAAAACTAACGGGGTCAGCCATAAATGGTGTGAGTGACATAAAAACAAACAAACAACATAAATAAGCATTAAGCATGGATTCTTAAACAACATATAATAAACAAGAATATATAAAATATGACGTAGCAAGGAAACATGTAAACAACAAGTGAAACTAAACTAAGTGTCAAGTGTAGAAAACAGGAAAACCACGTGCATAAAACCGAGTCAGGAAAACACAATTTCTATATGCGGACTCTCTAATGCATACTTGTCGAAGTCGATGCATCCCACTCTACATAGGTTCGGTGCAAGCCCTTAACGTCTCCACATTATATGGGTTTAATTCTCGCTATGCAACTAATCTTAACACGATGACTACTACGAGATAAAGATAAGCTGTGAGTAGTAGCCCATGCCCCGATAATTCCGGAGATGAATCCCACACCTCAGGTGTTTTACCTGGATAATTCCGGAGATCATCCCACACCGAAACATTGACACATCACCACATGAATACCACATGTGCTTCGCCTTGACTCCGATAATTCCGGAGATCAATCCCACACCGCAAGTAACTACTTGGATAATTCCGGAGATATATCTCACACCGCAGGTAATTTACCTGGATAATTCCGGAGATAGATCCCACACCCAAAGTAAGATACTTGGATAATTCAGGAGATTAAATCCCACACCGAAAGCCATACTGAGGTACTTGACCCATGTTCTCGTTCATCATATCACCACTAGTGCCTGTTCTTATCATTTTTGGGTTACTTAATTACTCAACGAATCTCCTAGAGTTGGTGTACCCTACCGGTCTTAACTCAAAACTGAACAACCGAAATGCCTCAACAGGCCTCAACAAAAGAACTCAACGCCGGTACACTAGGGTCACACACATCCTCTAGAACCCAAACTCAAATGTCTAAACCAACTTTCCACCATAAATAGCTCAACTGAATATCTTAAACTCATATGCTTAACAAAAGACAAAGTATAGACTAAAATATTTGAAGACTAATCATTCGAAAGAACATTCAAGTTTATGAAAACTCATCAGTACCAGTCGACTGTCCAGAGAGAAAATATCCATGATTTTAAGAAAATAAGTCAAGTAATATAAGTTGACTTATAAAAGTCATAAGTTGACTTACCAGATCATAAGTTGACTTATAAAAACACAAGTCGACTTACCAGAGAGAAATTCTAGGAATCTTTAAGAAAATATTCTAAGTGTTATAAGTCGACTTGTAAAGTCATAAGTCGACTTAAAAGAGAATATAAGTCGACTTAAAAGGTCATAAGTCGACTTACCAGAGAAAAACCTGCGATAACTTTGAAAAAATAAATTCTAAGTGTACCAGTCGACTGAAAAGGGTCTAAGTCGACTGTCCAGAACGAATTTTCAAGAAAACTAAAGATACAGCAGCTGGGTCGTACCAGTCGACTGAAAGGTCTGCCAGTCGACTGTCGGCCTACAGTCTGCATAGTTTTGGTTGTTCATGATAATCAAAATTAGAGTTTACCAAAAGAAATCATTGTTTACTAAAATAATTTGTATTTCAATAAAAACGACCGTCTCAAAGTATTCTCAGATCGGATACATTACTCAAACATCCAATATCTCAAAACTCAAGTTCTCATGTTCTAAATTCCTAATTCTTCCATTAGGGTTTCTCAATACTGAATTTCTTTCACAACTTAAAACCAAAATCTGATTTGTATTCATGAGATCCAGATGTTCATCCATCCAATCTCTTGTTATCATAACCATACTCATATCTTAAACATGCTTTCTAGCAATACCAATTCATAAACCAAGATTTACTAAATATTCATGGATATCACATACATAATACGACAACATTCATTTCATTGCTCAAACAAACATGTCAAAACAAACAACTAAACAATCATTCACATAAATCAACAACAATCCGAATTCACATCAGTTACCTAAATCAAACAACAAAACAAATTTCATATCACTCACCTTAGGAATGAAGAGATCCAACGAAAAAGCCTTCCTTTTTGCGAGATCCAAATTCCTCTTGATTGATGTTGATATTTGCAAGTGGACAAAATCGCACAAGTAATATAGATAGATGAGTAGAGTGTCGAACCCACAGGAACTAGATATTTTACTGAGTACCGATATCACCAGATTAACCACTATTTGGAAGATCAAATTTTATAAGGATAAAATTACTAAATTAAGTTAATCTAACTAAATCTAACTAAATTGGTGAAGAGGGAGAGGGCTGTAAAACTTTGAAGCTCTTGTAATTTGTTAAGGGTAAAATTTGTTCTAGGGCTCTTGATTCACCTCGTTTATCACACACACAAATTATTATTCCTTATAAATAAAAATATTATCTTTCCCAATTGTCGACCAAAATCCTAAAGATATTAACCACTCTATCAACGTAGTCTAAAAATTATTCTCAATTAATCATTCGTCTATCCACCAAATTATTAATTGAAAAATTGGATTTCTTAACGGTCACGTCCTCCAATATACGGTCTTAATTTTTATTAATCACAAATTACCTATTCGGTCTCTTTATGATTTGAAAAATCATACAAATGTCTATCCACCATGTTGTACCCATAAATAATAAAAACTAAAACACAATCAGGAAAATAGAGAAATAAGAAGGAATTAAAATTTGTGTTCAAAACTCGGCTACACCTTAGCCTTTAAAACAATCAATTCAGTTCATATTTGTTTGGATTGCATCGTAAAAATTAGAGAAGAAAAGATAAAAGAATACAAAATTTAAGTCAAACCACTTTTCTGTCTCAATAGTCGGAGCCAAAAAATGTTGCTGTCACGCGCCGTCAATCAACGCATCAGTCTGTCACCCTGCCGTTGTCGGGCCGCGTGTCCCAAATCCAGAGTCGTGCGTCAGATCGAAGGAAACAGCAGGCGTCTGAACCCGCCTGCTGTCCTCTGCCCTTTTGTACTTGCCGCACTCAAAGAAGAAGAAGAAGCCCAAGTCAGCACTCAAAGAAGAAAAAGCTTTCTTCGTCCTGTAGTGCAATAAATGTGTTCCCTTGTGTTCTTGGAGTTGGAGTATGAATCAAAGAAGAAGCCAGTCAAATGTATCCCTTCTCTGTTTCCGCTTTTCTTTCTCTGTTTTTTTTTTTTATTTTATTTTATTTTTAAATAGATTGTAGCCGTCACCTCCTACCTTCTTCTCTCTTCTTTGCTTTGTATATATAGAGAACGGGAAGGAGTTAGGATTTGCACTTTTTACAGAATAGTCCTTCTTGTTCCTTTATTTTCTTTCTTTTTAATGCAGAATTTTATTTGTTTCTCTTTCCTTCTTTTCTGCCTTTTCTGCCGACCACGTGCTGCTGCATATACAAAATAATACCAGAAATTAGGACTTTTAAATAAAATAAAATTAATTAGTTTAAAATTAATTAAACTAACTATAAATCATATTAGCGTATAAAAATCCTTTTAAACAATATTTGTCGCACTTTTAGCTCAGCACAACAATAAAAATTGATAAATCCATTATTTCACTTTGTTTGTTGATTTTTTCCACAAATCTTTACTTTTTGCATCAAAAATATTATTTCTTCAAAAATAATTAATTAAATGAAATCGTATAGAAATAAGATGAATTATAGACAATATCAGCGAAAACAAGCCATTTTAATAGGTAAATGAGTACAAATATTTGTATATAAATCTGACACATCAAATACCCCCAAACTTAAGATTTTGCTTGTCCTCGAGCAAAAAGTAGAATAATAAACAAGGGAATAATAATAGTAGACTCAACCCATCACACCAAGAAATCTTATCATGCAAGCATCAAAATTACAATTAAAAATATAAACAATTGCAAATAAAGTAAAACTAAGCATACCCACTTTCTCCAGTGCAATTATTTATTCATGATTCCCAAAAAAAAATCGCATTTGTCATGCAATTAATGTAATTATAGTATGCAACAACTCAATCTGTGATTATACCTTCTCTCTACTACAAACCGAGTAGCAAACTAGAGTTTTTTATTTTTTTTATTTTTTTTATTTTTTTTATTTTTTAAGTCCATTCTTTAAGTTGTCACTTGCCTTTTTACGCGAATGCAAATCATTTGTGATGAATTCACCCGGTTACTCAACAAGTCACAAACTTAAAGTGCTTTGCATACTCATATTTCAAGTTGCCGTTTTACGTAAAAGTAAACATTTATGATGAATACCCCTAGTTACTAAGCAACTCAAAACATTGGAGTAGGTTGACTTTATTCGAATTTTTTATTTTTATTTTTTTTATTTTTTTATTATTACTCTATTTACTTAAACTCTGTTTAGGACTAGATTAAAGGAGATAATCACAAGAAAAAGCATCACATTTGTTTTTTTTTATATATAATAGCATGACCGACACAATTTTGTAAGGAATTTTGAAACTCAATAATCCTAAAGTAAATAAGTATGCATAATATTGCTTTAGAAAAAAAAATTGTTTATACTAAAAAAATTGTCTTTTATGCTTATCACCATAAAGAACTCAAAAGTGTAATGGTGAGCCCAATTATAATCCTTTTGTTTTGTTTTTCTTTTCAAAAATAATAAAAATAAAAATAAATTTGTAAACCTTCCCCCCAAACTTAAATGTCACATTGTCCTCAATAGGAAAGAAAAAGAAAAACAAAAAGAATACAAAAAGTTTAGAATATCTCCCCTGATTCGTCTTTAAATTTCTGCGCGCGCAACCTTCAGTATTTTGACGATATCTGGAGCTGTAGATGTCGAAATGGGCTGATTTTTTTTTTGCTGGAAAGCTAAGACAATTGTCTACAACTTCTCTTTGAATCAGTTTTCCAGATTTTGACTCCAAACTGCTCGAAAACAGCCATCAATGCAGGTGTTCAAAACAGCTCCGTTTGGCAACTTTCAAAATTGATGCAATCCTACAAAATAAAATCAAAAATCAAAATAAAATAAATTAAAAGATAAATCAAAACTAAATGCAATAAAATAAAACATGGGTTGCCTCCCAAGAAGCGCTAAGTTTTAAGTCTTCAGCCAGACATGGGGATGAGATGGTTAAGTAACGTCAAGATCCAACAACATTAACACATCCTTTCTAATTTTTCTCTTTTGATGTGGATCAGGTTCAAGTTCCAATTTGAGGCGTTTCCTTCTAGATGATGATGTCTTTGATTCCCCCACCTCTTTGAATTTATGCTGCAAAAATGAATAAATTGAAGGTTCAGCATCCAAATACATAACATGTTCAAAAATATTTTCTTTTTGAGGCTCAAAATTTGTTGAATTTGTTGGACATACTTCAATTGGTGATTTTTCACATTTAGCCTTATTTTTCTCGCCCAAAATTAAATCAATTTTACTTACTTGGAAAGATGACTGTTCTTCGGGAGGAATTTTTATGGAATTAAAAATATCATACATTACTTGCTCATTCTGAATTTGTTCATCCACAATTTGTTCAATCTCACTTTGCTTTTCAACCACCTTTTGTTCTTCATTTTCTTCTTGTGGTTGCTCAATTATCTTCCCGCTGCTTAGTGTTATTGCCTTGAAATCTTCCATGGGGTTGACAACTGTGTTGCTTGGTAATGTTCCTGCAGTTTTGTCATTAATAATATTTAAAAATTGACTAATTTGTTCCTCAAGATTGTGAATGGAAGCCGAAGTTGAATTTGCAACATTTTGAATTGCCAAATCTGTCTTTTGCATGTAGTGCTCAAACATGTCTTCAAGTGTCGACTTCTTTTCTTGCTGTGAAAAATGTTGAGGTTGTATAACTGCTCCTTGATTGTTGTCCCATGGATAATTTGGGGTGTTTCTCCATCCTTGATTGTATGTGTTTGCATAATGATTGTTTTGCATTTGAAAGTTTGACACAAAATTTTCATTTACGGCATTTGATGGAGCAAAAGGGTTCCCCACTTGACAATCTGAACTTGCATGATTTCCTGCACAAAGATCACAAATCATATTAGATTGAATAGTGTTAAAATTCATATTTTCTACTTGTTTAGATAAAATATCATTTTTTGCATTCAAAGTAGAAAAAGGATCAAGTTCAAAAACTCCAGCCACTTTTCTTGGCATTGCTCTCTCTGAAGACCACTGGTAATAATTTGATGCCATCTCCTCTAAAAGATCATAGGCTGCTTGGTAAGTTTTGCTCATGAGTGCACCACCAGCTGCTGCGTCAACCATAGATCTATGTGTAACTCCCAAACCATTGTAGAATGTTTGCATTTGCAGCCATTTTGGTAGTTCATGATTAGGACACTTTCTCAATAACTCTTTAAACCTTTCCCATGCATCATACAAAGACTCAGCCTCAAATTGCATAAATGTGCAAATATCATTTCTTAGCTTTGCTGTCTTTGCTGGTGGAAAATACTTGGCTAAAAACTTTTGTGCAAGTCCCTCCAAGTAGAAATACTACCTGGTGGTAGATAATGTAGCCAAGCCTTCGCCTTATCCCGTAGGGAAAAAGAAAAGAGTCTCAGTCTAATTGCATCGTCTGATACACCGTTGTACTTGAAAGTGTCACAAATTTCTAAAAAATCTGCAATGTGAGCGTAAGGATCCTCGTGTGGTAGTCCCCAAAATTGAACAGTCTGTTGAATCATTAGAATCACCGCCGGTTTAATTTCAAAATCGTTAGCTTCAATAACCGGCTTCTTTATGCTTGGCTCATAAATTGAGGGCATAGCATAGTCTCTCAAAGGCCTATTTTCATCATTCGCCATGATAATTTTCTTGTATGTCCTGAAATGTAAGTATCTAAAAAGAAAAAGAAAAGAAAAAAATAGAAAAACTAAAAAAACTAAAATAAGAAAAATAAAATTAAAAAAAAAAAAAGTCAAAGTTAGTCAAAAGAAAATAAAGATGTAAAATAATAATAAAATAAAAATAATTACAAAAAAAAAAAATCCAAATTAGCAATAATCTAGCAATTTTCAATATCAATAAAAGAATAACTAGTCCCCGGCAACGGCGCCAAAAACTTGATGTTGATATTTGCAAGTGGACAAAATCGCACAAGTAATATAGATAGATGAGTAGAGTGTCGAACCCACAGGGACTAGATATTTTACTGAGTACCGATATCACCAGATTAACCACTATTTGGAAGATCAAATTTTATAAGGATAAAATTACTAAATTAAATTAATCTAACTAAATCTAACTAAATTGGTGAAGAGGGAGAGGGCTGTAAAACTTTGAAGCTCTTGTAATTTGTTAAGGGTAAAATTTGTTCTAGGGCTCTTGATTCACCTCGTTTATCACACACACAAATTATTATTCCTTATAAATAAAAATATTATCTTTCCCAATTGTCGACCAAAATCCTAAAGATATTAACCACTCTATCAACGTAGTCTAAAAATTATTCTCAATTAATCATTCGTCTATCCACCAAATTATTAATTGAAAAATTGGATTTCTTAACGGTCACGTCCTCCAATATACGGTCTTAATTTTTATTAATCACAAATTACCTATTCGGTCTCTTTATGATTTGAAAAATCATACAAATGTCTATCCACCATGTTGTACGCATAAATAATAAAAACTAAAACACAATCAGGAAAATAGAGAAATAAGAAGGAATTAAAATTTGTGTTCAAAACTCGGCTACACCTTAGCCTCTAAAACAATCAATTCAGTTCATATTTGTTTGGATTGCATCGTAAAAATTAGAGAAGAAAAGATAAAAGAATACAAAATTTAAGTCAAACCACTTTTCTGTCTCAATAGTCGGAGCCAAAAAATGTTGCTGTCACGCGCCGTCAATCAACGCATCAGTCTGTCACCCTGCCGTTGTCGGGCCGCGTGTCCCAAATCCAGAGTCGTGCGTCAGATCGAAGGAAACAGCAGGCATCTGAACCCGCCTGCTGTCCTCTGCCCTTTTGTACTCGCCGCACTCAAAGAAGAAGAAGAAGCCCAAGTCAGCACTCAAAGAAGAAAAAGCTTTCTTCGTCCTGTAGTGCAATAAATGTGTTCCCTTGTGTTCTTGGAGTTGGAGTATGAATCAAAGAAGAAGCCAGTCAAATGTATCCCTTCTCTGTTTCCGCTTTTCTTTCTTTGTTTTTTTTTTATTTATTTTATTTTTAAATAGATTGTAGCCGTCACCTCCTACCTTCTTCTCTCTTCTTTGCTTTGTATATATAGAGAACGGGAAGGAGTTAGGATTTGCACTTTTTACAGAATAGTCCTTCTTGTTCCTTTATTTTCTTTCTTTTTAATGCAGAATTTTATTTGTTTCTCTTTCCTTCTTTTCTGCCTTTTCTGCCGACCACGTGCTGCTGCATATACAAAATAATACCAGAAATTAGGACTTTTAAATAAAATAAAATTAATTAGTTTAAAATTAATTAAACTAACTATAAATCATATTAGCGTATAAAAATCCTTTTAAACAATATTTGTCGCACTTTTAGCTCAACACAACAATAAAAATTGATAAATCCATTATTTCACTTTGTTTGTTGATTTTTTCCACAAATCTTTACTTTTTGCATCAAAAATATTATTTCTTCAAAAATAATTAATTAAATGAAATCGTATAGAAATAAGATGAATTATAGACAATATCAGCGAAAACAAGCCATTTTAATAGGTAAATGAGTACAAATATTTGTATATAAATCCGACACATCATTGATCCTCCAAAAATATCACAAAATTCTATACTGTGCAGCAAATGACGGCTGCAAATTCCTTTTAAATATCCGGGATAAGAGTTTAGGGTTTTACCCACTTTTGCAAAATTATCCCTTCAAAATACAACTTTATATATATAGGCTCTATTCTTGGAAATTCAATAAAATTCATTTAAATTAGGATTTAATAGTAAAATATAATCCTAAATCTCAACCGGTACTGTTCAAAACATCCAGAAAATACATTTTACATTTTAACCCCTAAAAATGACAAATTTGCAAAATGATCATTCTCTTCTCAAAATTTGCAAATAGTTCCAATTAATTTCAGAAAATCTGGAAAAATACTAAATAAATCCCAAATATTAAATAATAATTTTTCATGAAGAAAACTTGACTTTCAAACTTCTCAAGAAGGTATTTGCACGTGTTTTGCACGTGTAAAAAGATAATTTTTTCTGAAAATATTCATAAATTCTCCAAAAATCATTTTAGTCATTTATAAACCTTTAAAAATTAATATTTTAAAAATACGGGGTTCTACATTCCTTTAGCTTCAAAACCTGTGGGTTGTCTCATGTATAGCTCTTCTTCGACATCAACTCTTCTTCGACATCACCATGGAGAAATGTTGTCTTCACATCCAACTGCTCTAAGTGCAAGTCTTCAACTGCCACAATACTGAGCAGAACCCTAATAGAAGCCATCTTCACAACCGGTGTAAAGATCTCACTATAATCAACACCTTCTCTTTGAGAGAATCATTTCACAAGCCTCGCCTTATACCTTTTACTGCCATCTGCCTCATTTTTGACTCTGAAAACCCATTTGTTCATAAGAGCGCGCTTCCCTGCAGGTAACTCGGTCAACTCCCAAGTTTGGTTCTGTTCCAAGGAGCTCATCTCGTCCTTCAAGGCTAATTCCTACTGAATTCGAGCCTCATTCCTCAAAGCCTACTCATGAGTCTCTCGCTCTCCCGAATCCGTGTACAGAATATGCTCGTGAACAATACTAACTGATGGATCAAATATCCTGGTTGACCTCCTCTCTCGTATCGATCTCCTCAATGTGGGTATCGGTTTACCGACCGGTTCAGGTTCTCCGAACTATTCTGGTTATACCTGTTCGTCTTAGATAACCTGCTCATTCCTAATAGGCTCACCATGATCCTCCTGTGCTTCCTATGGTACTTGTACCTGCTGCTGCAATGTAGGGCCCCCACCACTAGGGCCGCCTTCAGAATCTGAATCTGAGTCTGAGTCTGAACCCCAATCTGATTCTGATCTGGTTGTCCTGTCTTGACCTATGTGCCTGTCTTTGCATAGAACCTCTTCATTAAACACTATATTCCTACTGCGAATGACTTTGTTATCCACAAAATATCAAAGTCTGTAACCATACTCATCACCACCGTGACAATGAACACACACCTCCTGGACTTAGAGTCCAACTTCTTTCTTTCTTCCCTGTCAATTAGTGCATATGTCATACAACCATAAACTTTCAAATGCGAATAATTAACAGTTTTACCTTACCATAGTTCTTGTGGAATGACCCCATTAAGGGCACTAGATGGGCAACGGTTAATCAAGTACACTGCCGTATTAACTGTAGCGGTCCAAAGATGGACCGGAAGACCCGCATGAAGTCTCATACATCTCGCCCTTTCGAGTATCGTGCGGTTCATTCTTTCTGCTACACCATTCTCCTGTAGAGTCTTAAAAACTATCTTGATTCCTCAGATACCTTCCTTTGCCAGATAGTTAACAAACTCTTTGCTTGTGTACTCACCTCCGTTGTCTCACTTTATTGCTTTCACCTTGCAACCCGTCTCATTCTCAACCCTGTCCTTCCAAGCTCTGAATGCCTCAAAAACTTCTGATTTTTCGTGAATTGCATAAACCCAAACCTTTCTTGTAGCATCATCGATGAATGTGACAAAGTATCTCTTACCATCATAAGAGAATTCCTAAGCTGGACCCCACACATCTGTATGTACCAACTCTAGCTTCCCAAGCTTCTTCTCACGCCCACCTAACTGAAAGCTAACTGTCTTCTGTTTGCCCATCACACAATTCTCACAAAAATCCATCTCAACCTTCTTCAGCCCCGACAAAAGATCCCTAGAACAAAGCTGCTTGACACCCTTTTCACTAAGGTGCCCCAACCTGACATGCAATAAAATTGAAGAGGAACTACATACTGATGTTGTAGCAATGATATCACCTGAATCATCTCCCCTGAGTAAGTACAACGTGTCACCACGCTTTCCTTTTGCCACCAACTTGGCACCTGTAGTCACCTTCCATTCTCCATGCCCAAAAGTTAGTGTAAACCCTTCTTTGTGTAGTTTGCTAGTTGAGATCAAGTTTTTCTTCAAACTCGGTATATGTCTTGTATCATACAAGACCAATTGCCCACCATTCCGAGCCTTCACTCTCACAGTGCCTCTACCTATAATCGGACATATCTGTCCATTACCAACTGAAACATCACCAAAATCACATGTCCTGTAATCCTCAAAAACATCCCTCATGGGGTACAATGATAAGATGCACCTGAGTCCACACACCAATCATCTTGCAAAATATAAAATCCAG
Source organism: Hemerocallis citrina (assembly GCA_017893485.1). Lineage (NCBI taxonomy): Eukaryota > Viridiplantae > Streptophyta > Magnoliopsida > Asparagales > Asphodelaceae > Hemerocallis > Hemerocallis citrina. The sequence goes on along the minus strand of CM030367.1, from coordinate 185,553,982 downwards.
CAGATAAACACAATTCATCTAGAAGGGGCTCAATACTTACCACAATGGCTACCTGTGACCCTGTTTGTGCTTTCTTATACTCCTCGCATTGGTCTCTCCTGTGTCCTGACTTCTTGCAGTACCAATACTCACCTTTGCGATATTCTTGACTTGGACCTGTGATTTTTTGTCACGCCCCGCTTCCCAAAAATACAGAATACAAGCGCGTGACGAAGCCCTGCGAATGATTTTCATCATTCATTAGTTGTAGGATCGACTCAGCGTCATAACAAGAAATATAACAAGATATACACAACTACGCATGCATGAATAATTTATTAATCAACATAAACAATTGAAACAAAATAATAATATCTCAAATAGTTTTCAAATCTGGATCAAAAGATAAAATTCAGGACTATAAACCCGTTACAAGATTCAAGTAGCAAAAGAAATAAATAACTAAAAAAATAAAATATTTAAAGCAAGTCTTTTCTCCAAGCAAAGCCTAAAACGTCTACTCACCAATTCTAGCAAGCAATTTATCTCCAAAATCTGTATATATAAATATAAAAAGGAAAAATAGAGAAAACAAGACAAACGCCCTTAGTACAAGTTAGAGCCGTAAGTAGTACAAGCAAGGGTATGAAAACAAGTGTAAGAAATATGGAGCAAGATTTGGAATCAAGAATGTATAACATAATATAATAGGGATGCGACAAGTAGTGGGATTCAAGAAACTAGCTGCAAGAAAGACAACTCAAGTGACAAGATTGGGTAACAAGTACTAGTAGTAGAACAAGTGGCAAGTGAACATGTAATGGTATCAACCATCAAGTAACAAGTATCACGTACAAGTGTCAAGTAACAAGTAACAAGTCTCAAGTAACAAGTCTCAAGTAATGAGCATCAAGTAGGGTATCAAGTGTTTACAATTGACTAGTTAATCTTAAGTCTAATGTTTAATTCTATCTAGGTAGCACTTCATGCATCCATACTTTTACTACATAGTTGCTACATACAATCAGTTACATTTAGGCCTAGTGGTGGATTTTATAGGGCGGTGTACTCAGGTATCAAGTATCAAGCAAGCATGATTCATGAATACAAAAATAATGTAACAAGTTCACGAACCAAGTTCGTGAATGCACTAATACATTCAAGAACCAACCGTGGGTTCATGAATGCTCTGACGATACAACAAGTTCATGAGAAAAGTAGTGGGCTCATGAATACACTCAAGATACAAAAAGTTCATGAACCAAGTACTGGGAAACATGGGCCCCCTTCCGAGTACACTTATCTATATTGTCTACTACTATGGTCTTTCCCTTAAACTCCGGCTTATTATTTATTATTATCATCAAGCAAGAATGAAAGTGTGCGAAGCATATCAATTAAACATAATCAAGAACATGGAACAAGTTTAAGATAATTATAAAGCATATTCGAGGATCAATACAAATTAAGATTATCAAGAACTACGAGAATTGCAGTTCTGGACAGCTTGACGTTGCTGCACCAAAACTGCAATTCCCGTTGCTACAAGATAGCAAATGTGAATCCGTCAGAAGGGCTAGAAACTAGACTTCTGCCCGGTTCCAACGCATATAATTAAGACACATAAAAGTTATAGAATCAGGTGTCAAAATAGCAAACTACACAGGATTTGTGTTCAGCCAGAATTTGTAAACCTGAGTTTATACATATAAAAACAGGGTTGAAAAGTCATTAATTAATTCTAAGAAAATTAGGGAATGTTCTCTAGGGTGTCCAGTATCAGCATGCAAAATTTCAAGTCATTTACTTACTGGTGGCATAGTTAGAATAATTGTAAACCAAAGTGGTGCATCAGTTTTTATGAATCTGCGATTACCGACACAGCAGTAGTAAAATTGCGATATCTCCTAAACCGTAACTCGAAATTCAATTCCGACGAAAGGGTGGTAAACTAGACATACGAAGCTAAGGTTCATATTCAGGACTCAAGTTCAGATTCTGGTGTTATCGGGGTCAAAACAGCAAGCCAAGACAGGACAAAAACCAAATAAGATACCTTTTTTTGCATGAAATGTGTCAAAATTATACTAGTTGTGAACAAGCGTATCAACGAAGGGTTGTGACTCTTAGATCATGTGATAGATAAGGCAAAACATGAGATCATCAACGATAAACAAAGTGGAGTCACCTTTACAATCTACTTGCAGTATTTTCAAAGAAAAGCTTATACTAGAAAACGAAATGTACAAGAAGATACTTGCCTTGGGGTGTATACGATGAATCCGATGGAGGAATAACGAAAACGAATCCCAACACGGATCTTGATGGCGATCAAGATCAGACCAACGGACGGCTCAAATCGGATCTTGATCAGATCTGATGATGGAGGTCTGAAATCCGATCGGATGGTGATGATCAAGATCTGACTCGAATCTTGATGCAATCTGATGGCTGAGATTTGAACAGCTCTTTCACCTTCTTCTTCAGCGACAGAGAGAGGGAGAGAGTTCCGATGGCAACTGCGAGCGGCGACACTGCGGCTCGCGTCGGGCTGAGCAGCACAAGGAGGCAGGTGGGGACCAGGGCACAGAGGTGCGCACAGGGACAACGGCGCTGTAGTGCATCGACGGAGAGCGGCACGATAGGGGGTCACCGGGGGTGTCCCGACTGGCTAGAGGGCAAGGGTCACGCTGCGGTGGCTGTTGACACAGTGGGAGGGGAAAGGAACCAGGGAGCTTGGACGGCGGCATGACTGGCTGGAGGGCAGGGGTCGGGGTCGAGCTGTTGCAGGGGAACGGTGGTGCACACAGTAGGTCGAAGAGAGGTCGGGAGAGAGATGGGAGAGATGGGTGCAGGGGAAAGGGTGGAGTCGAAGGAGATAGGAGATGAACAGTAGGCTGAAGGGGGTTCTGGCAGCTGGGGTAATTAGGGGTTTAACAGTAGGGTTAGGGTTAAAAGGTTAGGGGTTAATTAAGTTATTTATATATAGGGTTATTGGATGCGGGTTTGAATAGAGTGTGATCCAATAAGCAAAAGGGTTTGGGTTTTGGGTTTAAAATCCAATAGAGAAAAATAACTAATAAAATATATAATTTATAATAAAATATATGTATTATAATATAGAATTTATTTTGAATTGACCACAATTGCGATTAACAAATAGAAATGAGTTTTTAACAAGCAACTGAAAGTAGTAATAATAATAATAATAATAATAATAATTATAATAAAAATAATATTAAAATAGATATAATAATAATAATATATATGTCGAAAATGCAAATTCGGTTTTAACAAATTATTAAAATAGTCCAAACAATATATAGTATAAGAAGTAGATCAAATGGAAATAGAAATTGGGGTTAAAATATACCATTATTTGAAATAAATAAAATTTTCGATTAGAAAATATTTTAATAGAGAATTCAAATGAATTTAACACAAGATAAATTATAATTAATCGAATTACTTAAAATATTCAGAAAATATTTATTTACGAAAACGGGGGTTACATTCCTGCTCTACGACCTCTCTTTGTTGTTAATTCTACCACGGTTATCAACTGACAGCATGGTATTGCTAGGATATGACACTGAAGTCTCTACATGTCTTTTCCTCCTTGCATCCTCATTCATAATGCTGCTTATAATATCCTTTAGGGTAGTTGTATCAGTCATGGTGCTAGTAATAGTCTTTTCTACTGTGCCGTAACTATCGAGAAGACTGGATAGCAACACAACGATTGTGCCCTATGCCTAAACTTTAAACCCGACGATTCCATCTGATTATAAACCATCCTAAAATTGTTGATGTGCTCAGCAACCGAATCCCTTTCTGACAACTTCAAGTTAACCAACTTCTTTAGATGTAAGATCTGGTTCGCTGCATTTGGCTTCTCAAACAAGTCTGTCAATATCTCCATTGCCTCCTTTACGGTTCTTGCCTTCTTAATGTGAAATAGCGCCTTCCTGCTCAGGGACAACTGAATCTGTCCAAGCGCTTTCTGATCCAATCTATTCCAGGCCGCCAACGCAACTGGATCGTCCTCTGCCCCTTCTGGCTTCACACCAAACAATGGATCATCTAGATCCTTCTGTCGGAGATACGCAATCATTTGGATCTTCCATATTGTGAAATCCGTTCCATCGAACTCCTTGACTCTACTCTTGTCCACCATCTCAATCAATACTACCAACCTGTAGCTCTGATACCACTTTATTGAATTCTAACTGCGGAATAAACTCGACAATCACGACGAGATGCAAGAACTATAGAATCAAAACAAGAGAACAAAGAACAACCAAAAGCAATACACAAGAACACACAAGATTTTTATTGAGGTTTACCTAAACAATGGCTACTTTCCCACACAGAGGAACTCCTGCAATTTCCACTAGAAATATAAAGATTAGGTTTACAAATCTCTCAAGAACTCACTACCAAGGTGTAGGGTTTCTCTCTATATCCCTCTCTTTTAATGACGGCTGGTAGATCTCTTAATGGGTATAGCGACCCTAGTTATAGTCGATTTTGAGTAGAAATTCCAGAGAAGAAGCCAATATCGACTATAACTGAGGTCGCTTTTGGGAATAGCGACCTTAGTTATAGTCGATTTTGAGTAGAAATTCCAGAGAGCAAGGCAATATCGACTATAACTGAGGTCGCTTTTGGAAATAGCGACCCTAGTTATAGTCAATTTTGAGTAGAAATTCCAGAGAGCTAGCCAATATCGACTATAACTGAGGTCGCCTTTGGGAATAGTGACCTCAATTATAGTCGATTTTGAGTAGAAATTCCAGATAGCAAGCCAATATCGACTATAACTGAGGTCGCTTTTGGGAATAGCGATATTCGATTTTGAGTACAAATTCCAGAGAGCAAGTATCAACTATAAGTGAGGTCACTTTTGGGAATAGCAACCTCAGTTATAGTCGATTTTGAGTAGAAATTCTAGAGAGCAAGCCAATATCGACTATAACTGTGGTCGCTTTTGAGAATAGCGACCCTATTTATATTCGATTTTGCGTAGAAAATCCAGAGAGTAAGCCAATCTCGACTACAACTGAGGTCGCTTTTGGGAATAGCAACCTCAGTTATAGTTGATTTTGAGTACAAAATTCTAGAGAGTATCAGTTTTAGTTATCGGTTCGATCGCTATTACGACCAACGATCTATGTCAACCTAGGTCGCTGATGTCACTAACGACCTCTTCAGTGAACACTGCTGCTACAAATTTATACACACAAATTTCCCTGTGTACATTCATAACAAAGTTTCTTTACCACATTAACACACAAACAAGCATTCATCACATTCAAATCCATCACAGATTAAAACAACGACTAATTTCACAACCAGGCAATGACTAATTTCACAACCAAGCATGTTTGCAATATGTTACAAAGGCACGCATCAAAAAGTACATTTTCCATAGCGTGCATTGATTAAAAAAGAGGCAATTATTATCTACGATGAATAATGACTAAAGAAACAACACAAGAATTAGTACATCTAAAATGAGACGACTACGATGGAGTGTACAAGTCCGACTTCCTTCTTTTCCGAAGAGCTTTCCGCCTCGGGCCAACTTGTGCAACTTGGGTAACTTGTGATATGAGCATATCATCGGAGATTTCTTCAATTTCATTACTATGTTGTCCTGCTACTTGTGGTTGAAACTGCTCTTCTTGTTGTGCATTTACATCTTCATTGCCTGTATCTTGTTCATGCTATTCATCAGCTTGCTCTTCCACTGGAGGCTGAACTTGTTGTCGTTGCCGTTGCCGTGTTGGACGCTTTACGACCTTCGTACGCCTAGATGTTCCGAAGGTCGGGGATGTCATCAATGCGTCAAATCTTGCCACCTCACCCACCTCCTCTATTTTCAAATGGCATGGTGCAAGAATCTTGCGTGCGAGATCCTTAGCCACTTGAGCCACATTGCTTCGCAAAACTTGTGCGCATTTCTGGGCAATGACCCATACTTGGTCCATCTGCATATATCACAAACAAATGTCATATGATATACATCGCAAATGAATTAATATAGATGTTTAAAATATAATCAAAATTTCAAAATAACAAATGAAATATTAACATACGATTTTCCGAGTGGATGTCACCCTTGGTTGATATGTGGGTAGCGTAGAGAAATAGGCGGGATCGGGTTCGACCTGATCACTTGGAACTGGTAGGAGGACCCCTGCTGGTACGGAAGTACGAGGAGCTACATATAAACGTGTAATCCGCTGATACCACGACATGTATATAGTGTGCACTGATCCATCATACGGAGGAATACCGATAACAATAGTATTATATCTCCGCTCATTCCACGCGTTCACATGAGCTTGGTGATGGGTAGCCCAATTATGATCGGGCACACTTCCAACCCCTTTGACCTTGTGTAAAAGAATGTCATATGTCCGTGGGCGGGGATGGGTTGCTGAAGACCGAACTAACGAAGCACTCAATCCAGATAGTACATCTCGACAACACTAAAGTTCACGAGTGGGGCTCTCGTCAACCATAGTTGCATGTGTGCGGTACAATTTGGTGGTAGTCTCTCCAATCGCTTCGGTATGTACGATGCCTATATGACGAACTCCTCTCTCAACATATCTAGCTCGTCCCTGTAGTAAGTAATCATCCCACATGAATTATCTGTCCACGTGTGACTCCCTGCCCAGTACAAACCGATGAGAGCCAACATTGCAGCATTCGCTACATCTATCATCTACCCCTGTGACTGCCGACTTATACCGGGACGTCCAATATATAAGTGTTCCCAACACCAAATATGTAGGATTAACATCGGACCAGTCATCTTGTTCGCATTCAACGCTCTATTGCACAAACTCCTGTACAAAAAGGCTAATGCAGCACTGTCCCAGCTGTATTGACTAACTTTAGTCAAGTCACCAATCAGTGGTAAGTACATGAGAGGCACGACATCTCCTGTCAAGTTGGGCAAAAAAAAAACCACCTCCAAATACAGTCATCAAGTAAGCTCGGATGTAGCACTTTACATGATACTCCGGTGATTCGTTGTTTAAGAAATTCTTGAATATATTCTTCAGCCAACTTAACCAGATAGACACACCATTGAATGTAGTCTCATCTGCCTTGACACCAAGAAAATCTGCTACAAGAATCTCCTTATTAAACACCATTGTACCTGTGACGGCGAAACCATTAATTGGAAGTCCAGAGATAACCACAATATCCTGAAGCATCACGGTCATCTCTCTAACGGGGAAATGGAAAGAATGGGTCTCCGGCCTCCAACGCTCGATTACCGCTGTAAGTAGATGGCGATCAAGTTTCATCTTCCCTATCAAACCAAGTCCGTAGAAACCGGCCTCCACTAACAGCTCGTGTGTCATTGGATGTATTGGCAAGGTCTCATGCATACGAAAACAGCACTCCCTGGCCGTACCATCCCATACCCACTGCGATCTATGTGTCTGCTGCATAGTCAACAAAGTCGGATCATGAGGACCGGGCCCACCAGGTGCAATGTGAGAAGATGGGGTGTGCGCACCACTAGCAGACGAAGAAGCTCTCTCGCCTTGGACACCCCGAGATGGACGTCCATGTCCACGGTCAATATTACTTGGTCCTTCATCGGAACCCTACAAAAACACAGTAATGTTTAATGAATGCTGCATTGAAACAAATGTATTATCTAAACCAAACATAAAAATACTACTTACTTGGGGTCTACCACCCGCTACAACATTTTTCGTCCGAACCATTTATTCGTTGATTACAGCTGCAAAACATAATCATAAATATTTATAAGTTCTCCAATAACAAGATATACTTCTAACATTTCCAATATCAACGAATAAAATCACAATCATAACTGTAATGTTGATGATGATTCACATTATACGACAACTAAATCGAAGAACCATGAGCAAATCACAATCACCCAATTACACCCAAAAGCATCACAAGTATATTGCAAACATCCCTCCTTGCCTATAACCACCACAAAGAAGATGCTTTCTTTACTAACTATCTATTGTGAACAATATAACAGTCGTAACAAGTAACAAGCATACATAATAAATCCTGAATTTGATAGTCTATGGGGTTTAGCAACATTCAACTCTCAAGCACGAATTATACACAATCTTAACCCATTATTTCAACAAGAAGTCAACTAAATGTAACATACAATAAGAATCAAACAATAAGTAATAAATATTGTGCATACCTATCTAGGGTTTCGGATTTGGAATTCCCAAATTTCCAAATGTCGATGGAGGTCGCTAGTTGGAGGAGAGATGATGAGAGACGAGTCCTTTTGAGGAATCTTTGGGGTCTACGGAAGTGTTTGATGATTTTAGGATTTTGGGAACGAAGAAGAGGGGAATTCGAAGTGTAGAGAGAGGGAGAGAGACAGTGGGAATAGAGGCCTTATTAGAGGTCAGGTCCCACTAGCGGCCGCTATTGGGGATAGCGACCACAGTAATATTAGGTCGTTATTCCCAATAGTGACCTCAGTTAAGTGTTCATTATCAAAAAATCCATGGGAATAGCGACAGATTTTAAAAAATCCCATAACATTTATAATAGGGGCCGTTATTCCCAATAGCGGCATCGCAAATGAAGAAGCCACTACTGGGAATAGCGACCACTGCAGATGTAGAACCCCGTATTTTCAAATATTATTTTAATTATTTGAAAATGAATTTAAATGAATTTTGAGGATTTAATTGATATTTTCTAAAAGATTTATCTTTTGAACACGTGCAAAACACGTGCAAATGACTCTTGAGAAGTTTGGAAAATTAAGATTTCTTTATGAAAAATCATTATTTATTATTTTGGAATTATGTAGTATTTTTCCAGATTTTTTCTGAAATTAATTTGATCTATTTGCAAATTTTGAAAAGAGAAGGACCTTTTTGTAAAATTGACATTTTTAAGGGCTAAAATGCAGAATTGGCATTCTGGACGTTTTGAACGGTATTGGTTAAGATTTAGAAGTATATTTTCTTTTAAATCCTAAATTTAATGAATTTTAGATGAATTTCCAAGAGTAGATATATATATATATATATATATATATATATATATATATATATATATATATATATATATATATATATATATATATATAATTGTATTCTGAAGGGATTGTTTTGCAAATATATTTGGAAACCCTAATACTTGATTCCCGGCCTATATAAGGGAGTTTGCAGCCGTCATTTGCTGCACAACTCAGATCTTATTTTACCTCTTATTCTCTTGGTGATTGGAGAAGAAGTCCTTGGATCTAGCAAGAAGAAGGCTTTCCATTGGATCTTTGCAATTCTAAAGGTGAGTGATATGGACTTATTTTGTTTATGTGTATGATTGCATGCTGTTTAGTTTGATGATTTCGTATCTTGTATGAAATCGACGCCATGATTGTTATTCGTAATATGCATGTGAAATCCATGAAAGATTAGTAGATCTCGATTGACAATTCTTGACTGCTTGAAACCTGTTAAGATTTGAGTATAGTTATGAAAATAAGAAATTGGATGGATGAATCTCGGGATCTTGTGATTACGAACCGGATTAGGTTTGAGTTGAGGAAGAGATTTGGTATTGAGATAGACTCCAGTATTGATTATTGATTTCAGACCTAATTTGTGAGAATTGTAGGCCGACAGTCGACTGGCCTACGATTCAGTCGACTGGTACGACGCTACTGATGCACCTTTAGACTTTTTAGAATTCTTCGAGACAGTCGACTGAGACCCATATTCAGTCGACTGGTCTGCCGAGTATTATGTTTGTAAAGTATTGATCAGTATCTCGTCTGGACAGTCGACCGATGATTTGTTAAGTCGACTGTTAGCACTTGGAATGTTTCTTGAGAATTATTGGTAGTTGTCTCGGGTAAGTCGACTGATGGAATATTAAGTCGACTTATAGCACTTGTTATAATCTTGGATATTGGTTCTCGGGGCAGTCGACTTACTGCAGTATAAGTCGACTGGTGATGATGAGTTTTTCAGAATCTTGAGTGTTCTTTCAAGTCTTTAGTCTTGGTAGACGGATAGAATCTGCGGTGTTGGGAGTTACTATTAGTGACTGATCACCGAATATCCGATCTGTGTTGTCTTTAGTCTTTGTAGATGGATAGAATCTGCGGTGTTGGGAGTTACTATTAGTGACTGATCACCGAATATCCGACCTGTGTTGTCTTTAGTCTTTGTAGATGGATAGAATCTGCAGTGTTGGGAGTTACTATTAGTGACTGATCACCGAATATCCGACCTGTGTTGTCATTAGTCTTTGTAGATGGATAGAATCTGCGGTGTTGGGAGTTACTATTAGTGACTGATCACCGAATATCCGACCTGTGTTGTCTTTAGTCTTTGTAGATGGATAGAATCTGCGGTGTTGGGAGTTACTATTAGTGACTGATCACCGAATATCCGATCTGTGATATCTTTAGTCTTTGTAGATGGATAGAATCTACGGTGTTGGGAGTTACTATTAGTGACTGATCACCGAATATCCGATCTGTGTTATCTTTAGTCTTTGTAGATGGATAGAATCTGCGATGTTGGGAGTTACTATTAGTGACTGATCACCGAATATCTGATCTGTGATATCTTTAGTCTTTGTAGATGGATAGAATCTGCGGTGCTGGGAGTTACTATTAGTGACTGATCACCGAATATCTGATCTGTGATATCTTTAGTCTTTGTAGATGGATAGAATCTACGGTGTTGGGAGTTACTATTAGTGACTGATCACCGAATATCCGATCTATGGCATTATTAGTGATTGATCGTTGGACATGTAACGTGATATTGAGAATGTTTGATAATCAGGTGTTTGGGAGTGATCAGTCGACTGGTGCCTTATTCAGTCGACTGTACAGTACAGTTGAGCTGTATATTTTTGAGAGTGATTGATTGAGGAATATTTGATCAGTGTTATTGATTCTCGACTTGGTTCACGTATGTACTGGCCTATCGTTTCTTATTTCATATTACATGTTCAGTTTATGTATTTTTGTTCAGTACATGTTGCTTGAGAATTTATGTTTATTGTTTATTTATGTCTGTTGTTTATATCACTCACACCATTTATGGCTGACCCCGTAGTTTGGGGGTTAGGGTTCAACTTTAGCCTCATATGATGCAGGTTGCTTAGAGTCCGGAGGCTTGGATGCTTGGGTTAGCTTTAGAAATTATGAGTGATATAATAGAGCCTTGTGTGATTTTGTAAAGAAGAGTATTGTAAAAGAAATTGTTGTAATTTAAAGTGTTTGTATTTCCGCTGCAATTTGAAAAGATATTTGTATTAATGTTTGAAATAAAATAATTTGTGTTTTTGGACTATGTATGTTGTTACATTGAAGTGGATCGCTGGGAAAGTGCCACGTATTTTCTAAGTCTCATATTAGAAAATCGGGGCGCTACAGTTTGGTATCAGAGCATGCTTCAATGGTAATAATAGACATAGTAAGAAAACCAACCTAGGTGTGGACACTAGAGAGTGAGTACCTAGGTGTGGACATTAGAGTGTGAGTAGCACATAGAGTTAAAACATGATGTTTGGCTTGGGGCATGGTTATGGTTTTGCCATAGGGTATTGATTTGAGTATGAATTGTGTGACGCTCTAACTTTACCCTCGTTTTGCAGTATTCACAATGGTTGCACCCAGGGGCAGAAATGGTGGCAACAATGAGGATGGATCGGGTAGTTCCCGAGGAAATGGGATCGACCTAGAGGCTGAATTCGCCAAGGTGTATCAAATACTGAATACGCTGATGGCACTCAATGTGGCGCAGCAGCAAGCGCAGCAGCAGAATCCGCAGCCAAATCATGGAGCCGGACATGGATTGGTGAACGCCGATCCGATTAAGCAGATTGAATCCTTTAAGAGGATGAGGCCGCCAGTCTTTGAGGGGCAAGCTGACCCAACCGCAGCAGATGACTGGATTAGGAAGATGCAGACGATCTTCGAAGTGTCGGAGACTCCTGAAGCTAGCAAGGTGAAGTTAGCATCGATGCAGCTAGAGAAGGACGCTGGTATCTAGTGGGAGTCGCTGAAGAGGACTCTGGGAGATCAGCAGTTGACTTGGGAAGCTTTTCTGGAGGAGTTCAGAGATCGCTTCTTTCCTCTTGATGTTCAGGAGAAGAAGGCGACTGAGTTCTTGAACCTTCAGCAGGGTAGCATGACCGTGCGGGAGTATGAGACTAAATTTGCTCAACTTTCGAGGTATGCGCCAGAGTTGGTCGTGGACGAGGTGAAGAAGGACAAAAAGTTTGAGCAGGGCTTGAGGCCAAACTTAAGGTCAAGGATGGTTCCATTGGGCATCAGAAGATTCGACAAGCTGGTCAGGAGAGCAGCTATGACCGAGTAAGATATGGACCAGTCCCGGGTAAAGCAAGAGACCTGGAACAAGAAAAAGAGGCCAGCAGATGACCAGGATGAAATGGAATTCCCAGTGAAGCAGAACAAGTCCAGTGATCCAGTGCAGAAGGCACCGGCAACTCAGGCGGTGACTTGTTATTTAGGCAGGCAGACAGGACATAAAAGGAGGGAATGGAAGTTAGCAAAGCAGACTTGTTTTCAGTGTGGTCAAGAAGGGCATATCCGACCACAATGTCCACAGCTGAAGAAAGAGAAGGCAGAGAAAGGCAAGGATCCGAAGCAGGGGCGAGTGTTCGCATTGACTGAGGAGGATGCGGGCAATCCAGAAATATGATCTGTGTGTGCAAGAATTTTTGAATTTATTCTTTTGTATTAAGTAAAACTTTATTTTGGAAATAATTGAAGATTGAGTATTTTCTTCATGTAACAAGTTATTTGGATTTAAAGGAATAAAGACAAAGTTTTATTTGATACTATTTTCTTGCATACAATTGTATCGCCCATTGATTACTAGTCTTAGTGTGGAGCTTAAGGTGTTTCCAAGCAAGGTCTTGAGGTAGCTATCCTTAGTCATGTCCTTTCTAAGGAGGGAGTGGCCACTGATTCCCGGAAGGATGTTGGATGCAGGAGTTCAGTAGTTGTTGCAGTTGGCTTCCGATGGCAAGTTATCAGAGTTGCGCAGCGGAAGATTGATTTTCTGAATTCTTTGCATGATTTGTTTCCTATGTATGATGTGTTTGTTTTGTTCGAATGCATTCTTTGATGTGACTGTATTTCCTAAGATTTATGTTTCTACCCATGAGTTTTCAATCATTATTAGTGGGTTGTTAGTTCCCATTAGCAGTAGTTCTGAGGACAGAACTCTTCTAAGGAGGAAGTGATGTAGAACCCCGTATTTTCAAATATTATTTTAATTATTTGAAAATGAATTTAAATGAATTTTGAGGATTTAATTGATATTTTCTAAAAGATTTATCTTTTAAACACGTGCAAAACACGTGCAAATGACTCTTGAGAAGTTTGGAAAATTAAGATTTCTTTATGAAAAATCATTATTTATTATTTTGGAATTATGTAGTATTTTTCCAGATTTTTTCTGAAATTAATTTGATCTATTTGCAAATTTTGAAAAGAGAAGGACCTTTTTGTAAAATTGACATTTTTAAGGGCTAAAATGCAAAATTGGTATTCTGGACGTTTTGAACGGTATTGGTTAAGATTTAGAAGTATATTTTCTTTTAAATCCTAAATTTAATGAATTTTAGATGAATTTCCAAGAGTATATATATATATATATATATATATATATATATATATATATATATATATATATAATTGTATTCTGAAGGGATTGTTTTGCAAATATATTTGGAAACCCTAATACTTGATTCCCGGCCTATATAAGGGAGTTTGCAGCCGTCATTCGCTGCACAACTCAGATCTTATTTTACCTCTTATTCTCTTGGTGATTGGAGAAGAAGTCCTTGGATCTAGCAAGAAGAAGGCTTTCCATTGGATCTTTGCAATTCTAAAGGTGAGTGATATGGACTTATTTTGTTTATGTGTATGATTGCATGCTGTTTAGTTTGATGATTTCGTATCTTGTATGAAATCGACGCCATGATTGTTATTCGTAATATGCATGTGAAATCCATGAAAGATTAGTAGATCTCGATTGACAATTCTTGACTGCTTGAAACCTGTTAAGATTTGAGTATAGTTATGAAAATAAGAAATTGGATGGATGAATCTCGGGATCTTGTGATTACGAACCGAATTAGGTTTGAGTTGAGGAAGAGATTTGGTATTGAGATAGACTCCAGTATTGATTATTGATTTCAGACCTAATTTGTGAGAATTGTAGGCCGACAGTCGACTGGCCTACGATTCAGTCGACTGGTACGACGCTACTGATGCACCTTTAGACTTTTTAGAATTCTTCGGGACAGTCGACTGAGACCCATATTCAGTCGACTGGTCTGCCGAGTATTATGTTTGTAAAGTATTGATCAGTATCTCGTCTGGACAGTCGACCGATGATTTGTTAAGTCGACTGTTAGCACTTGGAATGTTTCTTGAGAATTATTGGTAGTTGTCTCGGGTAAGTCGACTGATGGAATATTAAGTCGACTTATAGCACTTGTTATAATCTTGGATATTGGTTCTCGGGGCAGTCGACTTACTGCAGTATAAGTCGACTGGTGATGATGAGTTTTTCAGAATCTTGAGTGTTCTTTCAAGTCTTTAGTCTTGGTAGACGGATAGAATCTGCGGTGTTGGGAGTTACTATTAGTGACTGATCACCGAATATCCGATCTGTGTTGTCTTTAGTCTTTGTAGATGGATAGAATCTGCGGTGTTGGGAGTTACTATTAGTGACTGATCACCGAATATCCGACCTGTGTTGTCTTTAGTCTTTGTAGATGGATAGAATCTGCAGTGTTGGGAGTTACTATTAGTGACTGATCACCGAATATCCGACCTGTGTTGTCTTTAGTCTTTGTAGATGGATAGAATCTGCGGTGTTGGGAGTTACTATTAGTGACTGATCACCGAATATCCGACCTGTGTTGTCTTTAGTCTTTGTAGATGGATAGAATCTGCGGTGTTGGGAGTTACTATTAGTGACTGATCACCGAATATCCGATCTGTGATATCTTTAGTCTTTGTAGATGGATAGAATCTGCGGTGTTGGGAGTTACTATTAGTGACTGATCACCGAATATCCGATCTGTGTTATCTTTAGTCTTTGTAGATGGATAGAATCTGCGATGTTGGGAGTTACTATTAGTGACTGATCACCGAATATCCGATCTGTGATATCTTTAGTCTTTGTAGATGGATAGAATCTGCGGTGCTGAGAGTTACTATTAGTGACTGATCACCGAATATCTGATCTATGGCATTATTAGTGATTGATCGTTGGACATGTAACGTGATATTGAGAATGTTTGATAATCAGGTGTTTGGGAGTGATCAGTCGACTGGTGCCTTATTCAGTCGACTGTACAGTACAGTTGAGCTGTACATTTTTTAGAGTGATTGATTGAGGAATATTTGATCAGTGTTATTGATTCTCGACTTGGTTCACGTATGTACTGGCCTATCGTTTCTTATTTCATATTACATGTTCAGTTTATGTATTTTTGTTCAGTACATGTTGCTTGAGAATTTATGTTTATTGTTTATTTATGTCTGTTGTTTATATCACTCACACCATTTATGGCTGACCCCGTAGTTTGGGGGTTAGGGTTCAACTCTAGCCTCATATGATGCAGGTTGCTTAGAGTTCGGAGGCTTGGATGCTTGGGTTAGCTTTAGAAATTATGAGTGATATAATAGAGCCTTGTGTGATTTTGTAAAGAAGAGTATTGTAAAAGGAATTGTTGTAATTTAAAGTGTTTGTATTTCCGCTGCAATTTGAAAAGATATTTGTATTAATGTTTGGAATAAAATAATTTGTGTTTTTGGACTATGTATGTTGTTACATTGAAGTGGATCGCTGGGAAAGTGTCACGTATTTTCTAAGTCTCATATTAGAAATTCGGGGCGCTACAGCTGACGTGGCAGAGAGTAGCCCACGAGCGCTAATAATTTGGGAAGTGGCCTAAAATTGCAAATATTTTCAAAAAGTGGCCTAGTATGGCAAAAAATTCGCTCAGAGGAGCCTATCAACTAGCTATAATCTTCTATGCCCTTTTCCAAACCCATTCTGTACCCCCACACACCTCTTGGCCACTGGCAGTAGGTACCCTCCCTAATTTACAATTCAGCCTTCATTGTTAGAGTTTACCTTTTATTACCTTTTCAGGGTAAATAGCCAAAATGCTCTTCAACTTTATTACCCGTATTGTGCTCGCTCCCGCAATTTTGGGGATGAGCACAATATGAGCATAATAAAGTGCTTGCTTCCAGGCTCAATGCGATCATTTCTCCTCTCATTGACCCTGCCCAATCGGGCTTCACCAAGGATCAGTTTATCCTTGATAGTGTGGCTTTAGCGCAAGAAACTATCTCTCGTTGTCACAATTCTAACACTGAAGGAATCTTGCTTAAACTCGACTTTCAGAAAGCATATGATAACGTTAGCTGGGACTTCTTGTTAGAATTGCTTATCAATCGTGGCTTCGGTCCTAAATGGATTGCTTGGATTAAATCCAGCCTCCTCTCTAGCACTTCTTCCATTATTGTCAATGGATCTGAAGGGCATAAATTCAAAATCAAATGTGGTCTCCGACAAGGAGACCCCCTTTCCTCCCTTTTATTCTCTCTAGTTGCCAATGTTTTTAGCAAACTTCTCCGCAATGCTTGGGAGTTGCATTTTATTGAAGGTCTCGGTGGGTCTCACCTTTTCGAAGGTGTGCTCAATCTGCAATATGCGGATGACACTATCATCTTTGCCAAACCAAACTCTTATTCCCTCCGTAACCTCAAACTCCTGCTCTGCTGCTTCGAACTAACTTTGGGTCTTTCGATCAATTTTCAAAAATCTTCGGTTCTTTGACCGGGTGGCTCTCCGAATCGCCAGATCGAGATCTCCAATTTCTGTAACTGTCCCGTTGCCTCTTTTCCTATTACGTATTTGGGGATCCCCCTGCGTTGGGGTAAACTCAAAAAATCTGATTGGACGCCCATGGTGGATAAGATTGAATCTAGACTTAACGTTTGGACTGGTAAACTCCTTTCTCGGGGTGGTAGACTTATCCTCATTAACTCTGTCCTCTCCTCCATACCCCTTTATATGATGTCGTTCTATTATGTCCCCTCTTGGGTCATCAAGAGGATTGACCAAATCAGAAGTAACTTCCTGTGGAACGGTTCCCCCTCTTTCAAGCCAGGTTCTCACCTTTGTAACTGGACCATGGTCTGCTCCTCCAAAGCGGATGGGGGCCTTAGGGTGATTAACCTCAGAAACCATAACATCGCCCTCCTGGGTAAATGGTTATGGAGATTCCTCAAATGCAATCATTTACCGTGGATCCAGTCTATCAAGACCAATTGTAGTAGTCCTCATTTTTGGTGGGAATTCCCACCCTCTGTTCATCGCTCTGCTTCCCCTTTCTAGAAAGGGGTTTGGAAAGCGGCTGTTGCTTTCCAGTGCGAAATCGTCCATGACTGTTTTGACGATTCCAAGACCAAATTCTGGACTGATATCTGAATTGGTAATTCCAAACTAGCCTCCGCTTATCCTTCTCTTTTCCGTCTGGCATCCTACACAGTAGCCTCAGTAGCGGACTCGTTCTCTCTGGTTAATAATCACAGGCAATGGACTGTTCCATTCTTGGAAGCTTTGCCTCCCCACCTCATCTCCGCTCTTAATGACCTTCTCTCCTCCCTCAATAACTATGCCTGGCACCACAAAGAGGACTTTGCCTGGTGATGGAATTTGTCTAGGACTTTCTCTGTTAAATCTTTTTATAATTTTCTTAACTATCGTGGTATCCACGCCCCCTTTGCTGAATTCATTTGGAATTCTTGCGCCCCTATTAAGGTTAAAATCACTTCCCGGCTTGCTCTCAACTACAAGCTTCTCACTGTGGATGTCCTCAACAAAAGGAACATTGCGTGGGGTCAATTATGCCCTCTTTGCTCTATGCTACCTGAAGACGCCGACCATTTATTTGCTAGATGCGAATTCATTAGCGCTTTGTGGAAAATCAGCTGTCTAGCTTGGGAAATCCCTACTACTCCTTCCAACTTATCCTCGTGCTGGTCTTATTTCTATTCGGGTATTAAGTACCGTAAATCGTGGTCCCTTTCGTGTCAAATTATCATATGGATAACTTGGCTGGAGAGGAACAACAGGTTGTTTAAACAGCGAGCTTCTCTTTTAGCTCCATTGATTGATGATTTGTTGTTTCTGTTTAACTTCTGGTCGTCTACATTAAAAATTGAAGTGAGAGAGTTTCTCTGCAGTCAGAGACTAGAAGACGCTTTACAGTGTCTTTGTAATCTTAATGCTTTTTAATATTTCCTTTTGCGTTGTTTATATTCCTTTTCGTTATCTCTCCACAGGATTGATTTTGGTGCATGTTATGCATTCTCTTTTGGATGTGCCTTTTGGTGGTTTTGTTCGCCATGAACTGAGCTAGCATTTTTTGGAAGTGTAGTAGGGCTTCCCTCTCTAGCTGCACCTGTTTCTCGCTCTAGGCCCTCTTGCTATCACTCCTGTGGCATTGCTCCTTCGGCTCTGGGCCGTTTTGGTTTCGGTTTCCCTCTTTAGAGGGGTCCCTGTTTTATTGTTGACTGCTGCCTCTATCTGGATGTTTTGAGATAATTTTGTTCTTGGGAGCTTTGTTCTAATCAGCTTCTTTTTTGTAACCCATGCTTTTATTGCCGTGTGTTATGGAGTTTAGCTTTGCTGTTGTGCTTATGTTTCAGATTGTAATGTGGTTATGTGGTATTGTTTTATTATTTTCTTTTTCGCTACGTGCCGCCTCGTTTCGGCTGTTTCATTTGGGCGGGTGGTTTAACTTGCCTTTCTGTTTTTCTTTGCTGTTGGTGCGTCCTTTTGTTGTTCGTCCATGGCTTTCAGTTTGGGGTTTGGATTGGCCTGTGCTGTGTTTCTTTCTTCCTCTGGATTTGTTTGGTCTCACTGCGGTGGGCTATCATGATCGTGGTGATATTTTTCCGTTGGGGAGTGTCTGCTTGGCCACGGCATTGCTCTCTCGTGGACGCCGTGACTTCTCCTCCTCCCTTATTCTTGCGAGTTATTGACTTCTGGAGTCAGTGTGATAGGGTCCGTCGTTCGGTGGTCCGGGGTGAGTGATGCTCATTCAGTCCCCGTTGGATGCAGTTGTAGTGTTTTCTGAGTGCTGCTGCTTGCCCATCACCTGAGTCTTGGCTCCGGTTTGGCTGCTGTTGGATCTGGGGTCCTCCTGCTGAGTCGGCGTGTGTTGTGTTTCGCGCTGTATCGCCGCCCCATTTCTGATGTTGTCACAGCATTTTGTCCCTGTTCGCTGGCTTCCCCCAGCCGCGACGGTACCCCTTTTCTTTTTGTTTTTTGCTTTCTGTAAGCTCTTTAGTCTATGTCGTACAGTTCACTTTGACTGCGTTTTACGCCTTGTAAAACTTCTCTGTACCGTTCATTATTTATATAATTTTTGGTATGGCTGGAGTCGTAAGACTCTATCTGATTCATCAAAAAAAATTTATTACCCGTATTTGTAGTATTGTTGCGAGCAAAAAAGTTACAGTATTCTTTCCAATGTGATCACGTAAACATAATGCCTTTTATGTGGAGTGCGTTCTCGCGACCAATTATTTGTTTGAATATCTCTAAATTAAGCAAGACATTTGTCACAGATATGAGAAGTTGAAAGTTGTAGCGTGTAGAGGATCTGGAAACTATGCATGTTTCGTAGATATGAAATTGACGAAAACCTCTGGAATACCAAACTTGCTTCTTCTTTGTGGCTTCGTCGATGTCCTTTGTTTCCTTATTTTCAATGATCTGAGATTGTGACTGAGGACTGCATCATAAAGACACATCATGGATGGATTTGAGATTATAGCATCTGCAAAATATCGAACATTCACTCATTTATAACAGACATTCAGATCTTCTTGCTCCTTAATATGAAGCTTAGTTTGTGGAACCTACTCAATCTAAAAAGGCTTAGATAAAATTTCCCCTATAAAATTTGCATAGAGTTTTTTAGAGCCAACTTGCTATTGTGTATTATAAAACTTTGAGAGTAATGAGCTGAATAGTTTGTGCTTCATCTTCCCTTTTAGTGAGCCTTAATTAAGAAAACCGTTATCTGTCAATGGCCCTAATGCCGTGTGTACCAAATAAATTATTTGTATGGCTAAATTTGGAAGAAAAAAAAAAATCTTGAACTATGGCCTTTATGCAGAATACCCTCATGACTTTTTTTTATGCAGAAAACCCCAATGAACTATTGTTGCAAAAAATCCACCCCGCCAACGTGAGACTTCTGCTAAAG
This sequence comes from Hemerocallis citrina, assembly GCA_017893485.1. NCBI lineage: Eukaryota > Viridiplantae > Streptophyta > Magnoliopsida > Asparagales > Asphodelaceae > Hemerocallis > Hemerocallis citrina. Next base: position 185,533,657 of record CM030367.1, on the reverse strand, counting down.
TTGAGGGGGGTTTTGACAATAATGCAAAAGATATATGATTTTTTTGAAATAACTTACAAATATAAATGAGGTTATCTGATACAAGTAGAAAAGTTAGATGTGGTTTTTTGAAATACTTCAGGGGTTTTTTTGCAACAACTATACTTCAGGGAGGTTTTTTGCAACAACCATACTTCAGAAGGGTTTTCTGCATAAAAAAATGTCAGGGGAATTTTCTGCATAAAGGCCATAGTTTTTTTTTGAAGGAAAAGGTGAAATCTGGTCACCCTGTTTCATTAATAAGAAATTAACGATACAAACCCAGAGAACTGGGACAGACAGAAAGTAAAACATACGTGAAGCACCATGACCCGTACAAACAACAAATCCCTCCAACAACTCTGGAGGGTGGGCCGACAAACAAGCTCGGTTCAACTAAATTGCATGTACGTCAGTTTAGCTTTGTACACTACCTCTACGGCACGTGCACACCCACCTGAAACTAGTCTGGCAGGCTTTTATCACCCGTCGATCCATGCCTTCTCCTCGCTGGGGGACCTCATCTTTGGGCCCAAGCCCCGCAGGCCGAATAACGGCACAAGCACAGCAACCGTACCCTCCCACCATCTCCATCATTCATCATACAAATGCGCCAACAGCTCCTACAGCCGCTACCAAAGAGATAGCCGTGAAGAGGATACATTCACCTCTCTCACGCTTGTGCTTTCTCCGGCGATTTCTCACCAAACAACTATCTCGCTAACCCCACCAAAAAAACACGCTCCAAGGGAGAGCCGTGGAGAGGATACCTTTACCTCTCTCACGCTCTTGCTCTCCCAGGCGATTTCTCACCACACAGACTCAACTCGACTCTTACTCCCAATTCGAGGGAAGAGGCGATGCTGTAACGAGACAGTGGCCTGATAGTAGGCGCTGTGAAGACTGCACCGGCGACGTCGTTGGACACCCCAGAAGTTGAAACAAGTGATCGCACATCATGGAGGGACCCCATCTTTGGGTCCAAGCCCCACAAACGTGCAATTCCCACTCCCTAACTCTTACAGAAAAACTTCCTCACCACAGGTGTACCTGGATCTCCCCACCGTGGGAGCTCTCCACCTTCGATGTCGGGAAGCAAAGTGAGGGGGGGGGGGGGGGGGGGGGGGGGGGGGTTGGCGCATCTCACCATCGCCCAGATGCGAGGCGATCGCTACCAAAGGCGCGGGAGGATGCTCTGGCGCGACGATGACGTCGCTCCGCAACCAAAGGGGGCGCGACCAACATCCATGATCGGCGTGCTGCCAAACTCTGCCTTCGAAGTGAGGCGGCGCACCAGGGGGACGAGCTCGGAGGTTCGAGGCATAGACGCGAAGGAAGGAACGCCGGAATTCGTGGACGTCTTCGTCGCCGCGCAGCTGGTGCGGTGGAGCGAAGATGCGAGAGAGAGGGGGGGGGGGGGGCTGGATTCGCAGCGGCTCAGGGGGGGACATCGTGGAGCCCCGTCGACGCAGTGGAGCTCCGTCTTCATCGCACATCGGCGACATCGAGGACGTCGTGTAGCTCCGGCGCCGTCGACTTGCGGGGCTTCGTGGACACCTTGGATCTGCTCGATTCAACGCTACAACGGAAGGGGTAGGTCAAATCGGAGGTGGAGAAGAGGTCGCGGGGGGGAGGGGGGGGGGGGGCACTAGCAATGCATAAAGGCTATAGTTCAAGAGATTTTTTTTCAAATTTAGCCTATTTGTATTGCAGTATTTTAAGTAAACTGAACCACCCTACTAAGTTTTCCTTGGTGCACAAGATCACTGAGATCAATTAGTGTTGAGAAAGGCATTGGGAATCTGAGACAGCTTCATTGTTTAATAAACTTGATTGACATTTTGTTTATTCATTCATCTTGGTCACTAATTGTTGTTTAGAGCTCCTGAGTCCTTCACCAACCTCCCCTTAACATATTAATATAATATTAAATTAAGAATAATTAGGAATCCTAAAAGCAGGACAAAGACAAAGGTGTCTTATACAAAGGTCCTACAATCACACGATGAAAATTCTACAAACTAACAAGTTAAGAATCCCCCAACGTTGGATAAAACTAAAGCATTGTCCCTAACTAATAATTAATTGGGTCAAACTCCTCAGCTTCACATGAATAGAATCAAACTGGTGAATGCCAGATCCAAAGTTGCAGAAGATAAACGCTATCCAACCAAATAAAGCAGAAGAAACTCAGGCATAAGGAGCAGCTTGGAAAGCTCTAATTCTGATTATGTAAAAAAAACAAAGTGAAGATGTACATAATTTCCTTGTTGTAAATGATCTTCTTGCTCCTTAATACAGAGACATGTTGTGACACTGAGGAAATGGAGATTGACCTTACTGGAGGGGCTCTACTTTCCATGTTTATCACTTTTGATCGACTATTAGGATGATTATTGTTAGTTCAGATCTGCTATTATTTTCTGTAATACTATTTCCCAATTTTATGAGCTTGCTTCCTTATATTATTAATGGAACTATAGATAATAATATATATAAAAAACAAAACAAAACAATCAACAACAAAGTGAAAATGATGGCATAGAGTTTTATAGATAAGAACAGATGACAAAGTAACTGAAATGAGAAGATACGGTTTTTTAATAAAAAGTTTCTAGGTGGAATATATCTTTCCGTCAAGTGAAAGCAGTATCTGTAACTTTCAACTAAGAATGCTAAGATGGTATTAAATATGGTAATCTTTAAAGCTAAAGATTCTTTCTAGGACCACCTTCAACTTCAAGGTAGGTATAACATCTATATCTAGAAAACTAAGTTGTAATCGCCCTTAGACAGAGACAGGGCATATGAGCTTTTCTTTTTGTGACTGTATGTTTAAGTTAGGCATCATTGACAACAAAGAAGGGCATATAAATTGAGATTAATGGTGGAGGATACACAACAAGAGCATAGCCATTGTTACATTGTAAGTATGCATGAACAGAATAATAAATGCCTATATCAGGAACAGGCAAATTATTTTTGTCAGGAAAATAATAGCGTTCCATAGTATTCAAAGCAATGAAGCTCAATCATTCTTTTATACCAATTACTTGGATTTTCTACTTTAAAATTAGCAGTTTGCAATCTTTGGTGAGATTTTAGAAGACTGTAGGAAGAAGCACTAGAACAGGAGCATTTTAACAGAGCAGGTAGTTTACTAGATGTATACACATGAACAATAGCAACATTACCAGCATAACAGAATAGCAAACCCCAAATTTCCATTAAAATGATATCTACAAAAATTCCAATGCTATAAACGGCTGTAATTACAAAAGAATGATTTTGCCCCTCTATCTGTAATTACAAAAGGGGGAGAACAACGGCATAATTGACAGCGAAAATGGAAGAAATGAAGACCAATAAATCTTCTCTAAGCTATAATTTCTCTACTACTTCTCTGTATGGTGAAATAAAATGAAAATGATAAAAATCCAATATTCCTCCAAATTTACCATGGCAGAAGCCCTCTGTCAGGATTGATGAAAGAACTCATCACGAAATCTCTCAGCCCAGTATCTTTAACCTCACAGAATTGGTTCGGCCAATCTGCAGGCTCCACCGCCTTTGTTCCTAGCCCAGGTGCTCGATCCTTGGAACCAACATTCTCTTCATCTTGCCAATCAGCAACATAAGTAGCCACTCTTCTGTAAAACTTCTCTTTGAACACCTCCCATACTTGATACTTGTAGTGGTTAATCAACATAACCCTACTCTCCAAATTCACATATGTCTTCCCTTCTCGCAAATGGAAGTGATGCACAACATTGATTAAAGAAGGATTCAAAGTATCCGGTCTAACAATCGATTTGTGCCTCTCTGGCGCTGCCATTCTACAAGTGTACCCTACCATCACTCCCTCTGAAGGTATCGTCTTCCTTCCCGACGGCCCAAAGCTATGGCACGCAGTTCGAAGCTCCCCAACCGATGGCTGTGAAGAGTAATTCTGAAGCACATTGTGCAAAGTGACATTGCTCGGAAGGTACAAGAACTCGTCGACATCAATGAATCCAACCCACTCACAAGAATCCCGAGCACGCAGAGTACAATGAGCAAACCCAGCTTCTTGGGACTTAATCCAAGGCCACTCGTGTAGAGAAACTGATGACCCCATCGGCCTCACCACCTCCTCGATGTCATCATCACTGTTGTTATCGTATATGAACCAGCGCTCAACCCCAATTCTAGAGTGATAGGCAATCCATTCACGGAGGAATCGTGCTTGGTTCCGAACCATAGTACAAACACACATATTATACTTCTTCCCTCCGGTCAAAACAGTGGAAAACGTTTGCGGGCGAGCAACCGAAGGTAATGTCAACGATCCGTGACCTTTTGTCTTAATGGATACTAAAGGGGGAGTAACGGAAATCCGGGACAGGAGACTAAGGGGAGTCTTGCATCGGAAAATCTCCTGAGCAACGGAAATAGCTTCGGTAGCAAGTCTATACTTAGGTTTCGACAAATTCCATCCAAACAAGCACTCAAATCTATTGGTATCAGCTAAGCGAGCCGAGCGCAGATTAAACCCTTTAGCAAACACAATGGTGGTGTTATCCCGGTGGTCTAATACCGCAGAATACGCCAACCGATCCCAATTCAGAGGCTGAACAGGTGGCAAACCAACCAAACGCGAAACTGCCAGTGAAACAGAGAACTCATTGGAAGGTAGAGGGCACCTAACAAACAGGTTCTTATCGGAAAAAGGCACAGGAGGAACTTTGAGGTTAGCATGAGTAGATGATTTCGGGTAGTACAAGCATTGAAGATTCGAACTGGGTTCAATGATCAAAGGGTTTTTGATAAACAAAAGCACTAAATCAGGGAATGAAACAGCTACTTCAATCTCAATCTCAGTAACAACTGGTTGGGTTTGGATTTGACTTGACAATGAGTCCTCCTCCTCTGTTGAGATTGCATTCATGGTGTGTATTTGCCCCGTGGATATCAGAACAGGCCTGAATGAAACTGTAACCAAAACCAAAACCAAAACCAAAACCAAAAAAGGTTCAGAACCATTGTTTCATACATAGCTAAAAAACAGTGAAAACTACATAAGCAACAGCAAAATCAAATTTTGAAGAGAACCCATTAAGCAGAAATAATTTAAAACATGGGAAGATTTTTTTATTTATTTAAAAAAGGACATGATTTTGTGCCCAAGTTGAGATTGTTACCTCCCAAAAGTCGAAAAGTGGTGAAGCAGAGGAGGAAGAATAGGAGGAGAAGGAAGGAGGGGAAGAAGAAGGAAGGTCTCCACTTTCTGATTGGGTCTTTCATGGCTGCTTCAATCTCTACTTCCCTTTTAGTATCGGATCCATTAATCAAGAGTTTGAGAAGAAGAAGAAGAAGAAGAAGAAGATAAAAAGGAGAGTTTTGAGAGGGGTTTTGGTGTAGGTTTATTTTGTAAGTTTATACGCGTGATAAAAGGATATACATTAGAGAGATATGGAGATGATTGTTGACGACACTCTAGTTATTGTCTGTTGGTTTGAATGATGGTTACATGATTTGATTGGGTGGCTAATCAAAAGCCAACCCATGTCAACTACCAGCTAGATTTTGCCAATTTTTTTTCCTAATGAAAGGTTGTTATACACCGATGATTACCATTTGAGTTACCAACTATAAACTCAAAATATATATATCTCTACTATATTAATGGGAGAGTTGGGGGTAAACAAATAAATAATTTTTTATTAATTTTTAGTGTGTGTGTCAACACGTGCAGCGCACGTATTGATAGAATTTTTTTTTATCCTTTTCATTCTCCCTCCTCATTTTCCCCACGTGCAACGCACGTGTATAATACGTAGATTTTTTTGTCCTTTTCATTCTCCCTTCCCATTTTTCCCACGTGCAATGCACGTGTATAATACATATTTTAAAAAAAATATCGCACGTGCATCGCACGTGCATTATACTAGTAATAGTATATTAATAGTGTATAATAGTGTATATATATAATTATAATAGTGTATATCTCTACTACTATAATGGGAGAAGGCCTTTGTCCATAACCCAACCCGTGCAACGCACGTGCAGGTAAATTTTTTTTTTACCCTTTTCATTTCCCCCAATTTTTCCCCACGTGCACAGCACGTGTATAATACTAGTAGACATAAATATATATATAGAGTAATGTTCCGTTGTGCACTAGACCTCCGTGTGCACTCGGCCTTCCCGCCTTTGTATCGACGATCCGAACCGTTCACATTGATCTACACATATAAATTAGTCTAAATATGTAAAATCAAATCATTTGAAATTCATTTGCACATCCTTTGAAGTGTTACAAAATTATATGGCTGAAAAATATTGTTTTTTATAGTCGCATGATGGATGGGCAAATAAATTTCAAATGATTTAATTTTACATATTTAGACTAATTTAAATGTGTAGATCAATGTGAACGGTTTGGATCGTCGATACGAAGGCGGAAAGGCCGAGTGCACAAGAGTGCACACGGAAACCTAGTGCACAACGAAACATTTCTCTCTCTATATATACACGCTATTATATACATGAATACATTCAAATTTAGGGAGAAAAGAGAAAAACAATGTGGTGATGCAACATTTGACAAAGCTATTTTGTTTGCCAAATTTTCGGCCGGGGGGGGGGGGGGGGGGGGGGGGGGGGGGGGGGGGGGGCGATTTGGCAACCAAAATGACATGCGGGTGTGGGAGGTTTTTGCCATTTGGATTGCCAAATATGAAAATGGAAACCCAAATGGTCACCCGGTGGAGATGCTTTAGTATGTGCAGTGTATGTGAGATATTTGCTGATATGGCTAAAAATATGATTAAATCCGAACCGTTCAAATCGGGCACGAATCTTAAAGCTCTCAGGGGTAAAACAATAATTTTACCTACAAACGGGTCTGAAATGGGAACTGGGTCTTTCTTCAATGCCCAATAAACTGTAAACGGATCTGTCCTACCGGGTATGGGTAGCAACCCGTTACAAACCAACCGAGAGGGATAAAGAGTAATTCAAATTCATGGTTATCTCCATGAAACGATTTAAACTCTACATCTTATCCAAAAACACCGAGAAGTAGAGATTTATCCTTATCTCAAAACGGGTTCCTAAGGTGACTATAAATACCCCTCTCCCCCCACCGTGATAAGGTAATCAATCTTTTTCTATCTAAAGCTCTTTCTTAATCTTTCTGATAACTGACAAGAGCGTCGGAGGGTTCGTCGCCAGGATCCATCCCGGTGTATCGAACTTTGTGCAGGTTCGCGGCAACAGTGATAAACAAGTTAACACGTTGGTGAAGGTCAACAGGTTTGCTTTATTGTTTTCCTCAAAGAACTCACAAATTCATCTGTTTGCTCCCACACCCGAAATCAGCAGCAACAGATTTGCGCCGTCTGTGGGTAACGAAAAAGCAATCCACCTTACTTCATCTGCGGAAGTAGTTTCAAACTATGCATCTGCAAGAGAAGAGGAAGGCAGCGGTCTCCAGCCGAAGAGCCACTCATCTTCCTCCTCCTCCTCCTCCAGTCCAAGATGTTCTTCCTCAATAGCCTCCTCCTCAACAGGCCCCTCCAGGGTCTCAGGGGGCTACCCAAGGGGGCGCTCGTCGGAGTCGTCCAAAGCAACATCCACTTCATGACCATGTCGCGGTCTACAATCCTTCAGTTGACCCTATGACTTCTCAAAGCCCTCCCGAGCAGGTTCTCCATCAAGTGATTGTTAACCGCCAACAGGAGGTCGACCTCTGAACTCACTTGAATGGATGATGAGCCCTTGGGAGGATCCATCAACCTGAGCACCCAGAGGTCTTGAGAGTCCGGACCCTCTGCAGACCGAGGGCCAGAAGATCCCCTCCCCCGAGGAAGCGAAGAGAGTCCCCTCCATGTTGTCGGTAGAGAAGTCATACTCTAGTAAGTCGAGCCACACATAAGGACCGCCAAGCTGGAAGGGCACCAGTCACAAGGGCGGAGTTCCAGGATTTTCAAGAAGCCATTCTGCGGGCACTCAATGTCACTCCCAACCACGAGCAACGGGCGCCCAGTCCTCAACCTGCCCCAAGCCATCACCACTGCACTCCTAGTCCCCTTCCGCATGGGAAAGAGTCTCGGGGCTTGGCAAGATATGACCGAAGGGAAGACTCGGTCTACTGCCGTTTCCACGAGATGGAGAGGCGCCTTGGCCGACTTGACAGAGAAGAGGAACAACGGGAGAGGAATTTCCGCCCGAGCAGGCCTCCGTTCTCCCGGACCATCATGGAAGCCCCGGTCCCGGAAAACTTCAAGCCCCCTAACTTTGAGTCATACAACGGGGAGTCGACCCTGCCGACCACATCGAGAGTTTTAAAACCCTCATGATGATCCACCAGGCTTCGGATGCGCTCCTTTGCAAGACCTTCCCTACCACGCTGAAGGGGCCTGTGAGAGAATGGTACTCTCGACTTGCCCCGGCCTCCATCTTCTCCTTCGATCAGTTCGAAGGGCTCTTCCTTACTCATTTTGTGAGTAGCCACCGGGCCAAGAAAACAGTGCATCTTTGGTAACCCTCCGCCAAAGAAAGGGTGAACGCCTAAGAGATTACATTCAGCGCTTTACCATCGAAGTTTGGTCTATTGCCTCCCTCAACCAATCAGTAGCCTCAGCGGTATTCGGGCACAACGTCACTAACGTCGACCTCAAGGCATACCTTGCCAAGAAGCCTCCTTGGGATTTCTCAGAACTCCTGCTTAGGAGTGAGAAGTACATCCGAGTGGAAGAGGCTCTCAACCCCCCCCCCCCCTCTCACACACACAATCTCGAGGAATCACCTTTCGGGAACAAACGGAAGAATACGAGCGAAGAAGGGTCCCAGAAATTTCAGAGGGACGACAATGGCCAACGCCGCCCAGCTCCTCGTTTTGAGAAGTTCACCCCCCTCAATGCTAGTATATCAGTAGTTCTTATGGAGGTGGACAAGGAAGGGCTACTCCGCGCTTCCCCTAGAATGAATACCCCTGGTAAGAAAAGAAACAGGAATAAGTGGTGCCGCTTTCATAGGGACTACGGCCACGACACGGATGATTGTCAGGCTCTCAAAGAGGAGATCGAAGATCTCATACAATGGGGACACCTGGCCAAGTTTGCCCGAAAAGACGGGGCGATCTTCCACCCCGAGGAGCCTACAAGCGAACAGAGAGGCCCACCGAGTTCCAAGATTCCAAACCTGGGGCCGTCCTCCACCTTATCCATGGAGGTCCAATGAGGGAAGAAACAAACTCCTCCCAAGAGGCCTTCACCCTATCGTAGAAGTAGGTTCAGTTTTCAATAAGGCTGATGCTTGTAACACGGTCAAAAGCATGTAATAATGGCTCACCCTATTGAAGTGGCCACTTAGTTTGTTTCAATAAAACGTAGCATTTTTTTATTAAAAATTATTGCATTTGCCTCATTTCTATCTCTCTGGGTCACATCTACGACCCGTTAAATAGTAAGTTCGGAGTCCAGCTTGTCCTACAGGGTTGCTCTCACAACTTACTAAGCTCAAAAGACAAGTTTGGAGTCCAACACTTGGTTCGACGTTATCTTAGCCGCTTGCAAACAAGCAAGTGCGGGGCAACTCACTATTCGGAATTGCTCCTATAACTCGTTAACTCTCTTAACAACAAGTTTGGAGTCCAACACTTGTTTCGACGTTCTTGTAGCCACTTGCAAACAAACAAGTGCGAGGCAGCTCACCATTCGGAATTGCTCCTATAACTCGTTAACTCTCTTAACAACAAGTTCGGAGTCCAACGCTTGGTTCGATGCCGCTTTAGCTACTTGCGAATGAGCGAGTACGAGGTAGCTCACCATTCGAAATTGCTCCTCAAACTTGTCACCCAAACGGCTCTCTCCTAGAGCCTGGTGAAGCTCTTCGCTCCGCTCGCCTCCAAAGTGGACCTCTTCTTAACGAGTTTGGAGCACAACTCTCCCATAGAGTTTCTCCTTAAACTTGTCTCCCAAACAACTCTCTCCTATAGCCTATTGAAGTTCTTCGCTCCGCTCACCTCCGGAGCGGACCACTTCTCAACGAGTTCGGAGCACAACTCTCCCCTAGAGTTGCTCCCCAAACGGCTCTCTCTTAGAGCTTAGTGATGCTTTTCGCTCTGCTCGCCTCTAGAGCGGACCTCTTCTCAACGAGTTCGGAGCTCAACTCTCCCCTAGAGTTGCTCCTCAAACTTGTCTCCTAGACGGCTCTCTCCTAGAGCCTGGTGAAGCTTTTCGCTCTGCTCGCCTCCAGAGCGGACCTCTTCTCAACGAGTTCGGAACACAACTCTCCCCTAGAGTTTCTCCTCAAACTTGTCTCCCAAACGGCTCTCCCTTAGAGCCAAGCTCTTCGCTCCGCTTGCCTCCCGAGCATCCTTCTTCTCAACGAGTTCGGAGCTCAACTCTCCCCTGGAGTTGCTGTAACCCATGTTTCCGTAAATACGTATTTTCTGAATATTTTTTGTATTTTGATTAATTATAAACTCAATATTATTTTAAACTCGATTTTGTCCTCCTATTAAAATCTTTTCGAACCAGAAATTGTACTTTCTTCGAATAGTAGTATATTCTAACTTTAATGTTTATTTTTCTAAGTGATCGGCTATTTGTATCTTATTTTATTACTATTTGGATTTTATTAAACTTGTTTATCTCCAATCACATTTTGATATGTATATCAAAATTATTATTGTTGTTATTAATATTATTATATTTGATTGTTGAATTGAAAATATATTTCTATTGTATTTAGTAGTATTTGAGTATTAATTTGATGCACACAAATTTATTTATTTTGTTACTATATTATTATTGATCTATCTAATTATTTATTTTTCTCTAATTGTATATTTTTCTTATTGGATTTTCTTAACCCAATACACATTAAAAACCTAAATCCCCTAATGGATCCAATACCCTATAAGCCTATCTTCTCTTGGATCGTATTCAACCAGCATCCATTAACCCTAAACCCAATATCCTATTAATAAAACCCTATTCAAACCCATTAACCCAAAACCCATAATACTATATAAACCTAATTAACCCTAATTAACCCTAATCCATCTACTGTTTTGACCTAATCTACCAGCCGCTAACCCCCCCCCCCTATACACACTGTTCACCCATCGTCCTTCCACTCTTTCTCTCTCTTCAACCTCCCGAACTCTTGTTCTTCAAAACCCATCCTCTCTTCCTGTGTGCCTCCCTCGCGCCGCTTTGTTTCCCCTGTCAGTCGCGCCAGCAACGACTCCACCACCCCACTGTGCACCCAGCCCCGTCTCCTTCTTCTCTTCGACAGTAATGACTGCACAACAACAGCAACGCTGTGCTGCCATCCCACCATGGTGCCCTACCCTTCTTCTCCTTGTGCTCCTTCTGAGCGTCGTTAGCGCAGCGCCCTCTGCCATAACGCCACAACCAGTAGTGCCGCAACAGCATCACAACACTGCTCACCCCGATGCTCCATCTGCCCATCTATATATCCCATTGCAGAAGCCACCTCGACAGCATCCTCCTGGCCTTCGATGACTGCAGCCCCAGCACTGTAGTTGCTGTTTATATTGGTTTGAATTTGGGTCGTCGGATCCTCATTAATCATCTTGATCTTGATTACTTTCATCTTGGCCTTCCGATCCGATCGTGATCTTGATCTCTTGATTTCGGCCGTTGATTGTTTGATCCCTTGATTTCGACCGTCGGATCTACTTTGATCATCACCATCGTCAACAGATCTCAACTGTTGATCGTCTTGATCTTGATCATCTCATCAAGATCTGTGCCGATCGTGCTCGTCGTCGGGATCTGTTCCCGTTATTCCTCTGTCGAATTCAGCGTCTACACCCCAAGGCAAGTATCTCTTGTACATTTCGTTTTCTAGTTTAGGTTTTTCCTTGAAAATACTGCAAGTAGGTTATAAATGTGACTCCTCTTTATTTATCGTTGATGATATCATGTTTCTCCTTATATATTATATGATCTAAGAGTCACAACCCTTCGTTGATACACTTGTTCACAACTAGTAAGATTTTGATTCATTTCATACAAAAAGTATTTTAGTTGGTTTCTGTTTTTGTCTTGACTTGCTGTTTCGACCTCGATAAAACCAAAATCTGAACTTGAGCCCTGAATATGAAATATAGACCTAAGTGTCTAGTTGCCGATAACATCCAGAATTTTTGAATTCTGAGTTACGGTCTAGGAGATACCACAGTTTTACTGCTGCTATGTCGGTAGTCGCAGATTCACAAAAACTGCTGCACCTCTTTAGTTTAAAATTATTTTAACTATGCTACCAGTAAGTAAATGACTTGAAATTTTGCATGCTGATATTGGACACCCTAGAGAACATTTCCTAATTTCCTCAGAATTAATTAATGATGTTTCAACCCTGTTTCATATGTGTAAACTCAGTTTTACAAATTCTTGCTAAACACAAATGCTGTATAGTTTGCTGTTTTGACATAAATTGCTACAACTTTTATGTACCCTAATTATATGCATTGGAACCGAGCAGGAGTCTAGTTTCTAGACCTTCTGACGGATCCACATTTGCTATCTTGTAGCAACGGAAATCGCAGTTTTGGTACAACAATATCGTGTTGTCCAGATTTGGAATTCTCGTTGTTCTCGATACTTTGATTTGTTTTGACTCTCGAACATGTATCCTACCCATCATAGACTTGTTCCATGTTCTTGATTATGTTTACTTGACTTGTTTCACACACTTTCATGCTTGCTTGATGATAATAATAAATAATAAGCCGGGGTTAAGGAAAAGACCATAGTAGTGGATAATATAGGTAAGTGTACTCGGAAGGGGGCCTGTGTTTCCCATGGTTTTACGTTAAATAGAACTAAGTGCCACGTAGAACTAAATGCCACATCATGGGTGACGTGGGCCACCTCTAGTGCCTGCAGGGGTTACCTCTAGAGCTCATTATATGATTACAGGATATGTATATGCGATCAGATGGAACTAAGTGCCATGTAAAACTAAGTGCCACGTCAAGGGTTGACGGAAGTCACCTCTAGAGCCTGCGGGGGCCACCTCTAGAGCCCATGGTTTGATCACATGCTCATATTTCCTACATGACCTGAGTACACCGCCCTATAAAATCCACTACTAGGCCTAAACGAAATTGCATTGACTGTAGCAACCATGTGATAAAAGGATGGCACATGAAGTGCTACCTAGATAGTAATATCTACAAGACATGACACATGATAATTGAACATGACACATGCTTACTTGATACTTGATGACATGATACAAGAGACTTGATACTTGAGCATAATACTTGACACTTGTTACTTGATACTTGTACTTGACAACTTAACACATTAGACTTGTTACTTGTTACTCGACACTTGAACGTGATACTTATTACTTGATGCATGATACCATTACATGTTCACTAGCCACTTGTTCTACTACTAGTACTTGATACCCAACCTTGTTACTCGAGTTGTCTTTCTTGCTAGCTAATTTCTTGAATCCCCTCAACTTGTTGCATCCCTATTACACTCTTGATTCCAAATCTTGTTCCATATTATTGTACTTGTTTTACTATTTGCGGCCCTAACTTGCACTAAGAGCATTTATCCTGCTTTCCCTATTTTTTTTCCTTTTTTATATTTATATATACAGACTTTGGCGATGAGTTTCCTGCTGAAAATGGTGAGCAGACATTCTAGGCTTCACTTGGAGAAAGGACTTACTCAAAATATTTGTTTTCTTTGAGTTATTTATTTCTTTTGCTACATGAACCTTGTAACGGGCTATAGTCCCGAGTTTTATCTTTTGTTCCAGATTTGAAAACCATTGAGATATTATTATTTGGTTTCAATTGTTTTCTGTTGTTTAATAAATTATTCATGCATGCGTGGTTGTGTACATTTTGTTATATTCTTGTTATGATGCTGAGTCGATCCTACAGCTCATGAATGATGAAAATCATTCACTGGGCTTTGTCACGCTCTTGTATTCTGTGTTTTTGGGAAGCGGGACGTGACAGTTGCTCCTCAAACTTGTCTCCCAAATGGCTCTCTCCTAGAGCCTGACTATGCTCCTCCCGCTCACTTCCTGAGCAGCCTTCTTCTGAAAGAGTTCGGAGCCTAACTCGTCTAGAGACGCTCCCTAAACTCGCTTTCAAGAACGGACCTCCCCTAGAGTCATGCAAAGCTCTTCTCAACTTCGTGAAGGTGAAGAAGTTGCGGGACTATTTTGACCATGAAGAAGAATAATTCTTCAACCGACTTCTGAAGAAAACTTGTAGATTTTCGAGTTAGCTTCGAAACAAGGAGTCAAACGCCCCAATCCGACCTCCATAGCACTGGGAACGTCGGTTACAATACAGCTGCTCCGAAGCTCTCCTAGACTTCGGCAACGTGTGTCGAGCACTCTTGCCACCGACGTCCAAATGCGAGAAAAAGCTCTCCTGGACTTCGACAACATGTGCCGAGCACTCTTGTCACCGACATCCAAATGCGAGAAAAAACTCTCCTGAACTTCGGCAACGTGTGCCGAGCACTCTTGCCACCGACGTCCAAATGCGAGAAAAAACTCTCCTGAACTTCGGCAACGTGTGCCGAGCACTCTTGCCACCGACGTCCAAATGCGAGAAAAAGCTCTCCTGGACTTCGGCAACGTGTGCCGAGCATTCTTGCCACCGACGTCCAAATGCGAGAAAAAACTATCCTGAACTTCGGCAACATGTGCCGAGCACTCTTGCCACCGATGTCCAGATGCGAGAAAAAACTCTCATGGACTTTGACAACAAGTCCCGAGCACTCTTTCCACCAAAGCTCAAATTGGAGAAAAACTCTGCCTCAAGATCTGCACTCAAATCAAGATCAACGGTTGTGATTAAAGCAAAAAGAGAGAGTCAACGGTCAACTATTGACCGCCACATGTCAAGCCGCCAAAGTCTCTCTTGGTTTGGAAATGTAACCCGAGCGTTCTTGCCACCAACCCTGAAATAAGAGAAAAATTTATCAAAAAGTCAACAATCAACGTTGACTGAGTCAACAGTCAACCGTTGACCGCCACATGTCAAGCCGCCGAAGTCTCTAATGAGTTCGGAAACTCGATCCGAGCACTCTAGCCACCGGAGCTCAAATTGGAGAAAAAATTATGTCTCAAAATTCATGCTCAATCACAATCAACGGTTCAGATTCGACAAACAAAACGAAAAGAAAAAAAAAGATTAAGGGGTTAACGGGTCGGGTTTGAGCCCGTTATAGGCCCAAACCGCACCCCCCTCTTCTTATCCACTTTCCCGTCAAAAACCCAACATCAGTGCCTCCGAGCTTGAGCCATCTCCTCACCGAGCTCTTCCATTGTCGAAGCTCGAGCTCTCCCACCTTCGCCGAGCTCCAACCTAGTGTCGAGCCTCACCGAAGCTCCCCCTCCATTCTCATCGAGCTCTCCTCCTCACCTCCAAGCTCGAGATCTCCCACTTTTGCCGAACTCCACTTCGCAAACACCGACCTCCGAGCTCGAGCCATCTCCTCGTCGAGCTCTTCCATTGTCGAAGTTTGAGCTCTCCCACCAACGTCGAGCTCCAACCTCCCGAGCTCCCTCACTCCATCGTCGAGCTCCCGACCTCGACTCCAAAAACCCATGCCGAGCTCCTCCTACACTGTGTCGAGCTCCAAACTCCTCGCCACGCTTCTTCCTCGTCGAAGCTTCGTCGAGCTCTGAGCTCGACCTCACCGCCAGTCTGCCGACCTCACCTTCCTCGTCAAGCCTTCGCCAACTCCTCACCGAACTCTCACGACAGCCGAGCTCGAGTCCCCTCGTCGTCACCCTCAACAAGCTCCATCTCCATTGCCGTCGATGAGACCCCCTCGCTGAACCACGCCTTCGACGAGCCCTACTCGTCGAGCTCCAGTGACGCACGGAGAAATCGAAGACAGCTAAGACGAAGAGAGAAGACGGCAGAGGTCGGGAGAGAGCGCGAAAAAAAAAGTCAACGGGGCGCCGTTGACCGCCACGTGTCAGCATTGTGGACTTTGGCAGCTCGGTCCGAGCACTCGTGCCACTGAACCTAAATGAGAGAAAATATGGATCCTCCCGATGCGCGCTCGCCTGATCATGGTCAACGCACAGGATCACGCCACGTTATCAAGTATTTATCTATTTATTTATTTATTTATTTATTTATTTAATTGAATTAATATTTTAAAAAATCCGAAAAATATTTAAAAATCGGAAAAATTAATTAAAAATTCTAAAAATAATTTTAAAATTCTGAAAATATAATTATTAAATTAGAATAATTAATTAAAATTTTCTATAATTAATTATTTAAATTCTGAAATTGAATAAAAAATTCAAAAAAACGATTAAAAAAGGGAAAAAGTTCATAAAAAATTGGAAAAATCACAAAATTCTGAGAATATTTTTGGGCATTTTACAAGCTCAGGAAAACACCGTTACACCTCGAGCAAGATCCAAATTCCCCCGAGAACTTTGATAAAATCCCGTACGCCATTAAAACATTAAAACTACTCCTCAAAGGCTGCTAAACTCAGTCTTCGGAAGTGGGGGGCTCGTGATATGGCTAAAATAGAATTAAATATGAATCGTTCAAATTGGACGCGAATCTTAAAGCTCTCAGCGGTAAAACGATAATTTCACCTTTAAACGAGTCTGAAATGGGAACTGGTATTTCTTCAATGCCCAATAACCCGTAAACGGATATGTCCTACTGGGTATGGGTAGCAACCCGTTACAAACCAATCCAGAGGGATAAAGAATAATTCAAATTTATGGTTATCTCCATGAAACGATTTAAACTCTACATCTTATCCAAAAACACCGGGAAGTAGAGATTTATCCTTATCTCGAAATGGGTCCCTAAGGCGAGTATAAATACCCTTCTCCCCCCACCATGACAAAGTAATCAATCTTTTTCTACCTAAAGCTCTTTCTTAATCTTTCTGATTACTGACAAGAGCGTCGGAGGGTTCGTCGCCGGGATCCATCCCGGTATATCGAACTTTGTGCAGGTTTGCGGTAGCAGCGAGAAACAAGTTAACACGTTGGTGAAGATCAACAGGTTTGCTTTACTGTTTTCCTCAAAGAACTCACAAATTCATCTGTTTGCTCCCACACCTGAAATCAGCAGCAATATTTGCGAATGTTAGTTTTTAGATATTTCTAATTTATGTTGTTAATTGGTTGTTCTAGATTTGAATTTTAAAAGTTTGTTTTGAGATTTAACAACCGGTTGATTAATTTTAGGTAAATGCAAGATTTTAGTTTTTAAATGTGTGGTTGAATCAGGGCCGACACTGAGCTCACGGGGGCTCGAGGCGAACTCCCGAAATGGGGCCCACATACTAAGTTTTATAAAAAATTAGGTTAAAAAAGTTTTGGTAAACTTTTTATTTTGCCACAATTCTTAAAAAACGATATATATAGGTAAAAAACAATTAATCAATTTTTTTTAATAAACGGATAGAGTCAAACGACTCCAACCTAAAAATAATATATATAAATCAAAAGAGTAATTAACAAATGCACAACCAGTTTACAAGAAGTAAAACTAAAAAGAATTACATGAAAATAGAAAAATGCAACGATAGAAACGCCACCACCCACCAGCTAAGAGAGTTGCCAAAAATAAACGAAACCCCTAAAATAGGGAGCCCATCGCGACACCATGAGAGTGAAGAAAAAACTCAGAGGCCTCACAACAACAACATCAAAGCGCAAAAATAGAAGCCACCAAGAACATACCGTAATCGCAAGACCAAAATCAGCAGAATGCAAGCAACACAATGTCAAGCCCTCAAAAGACACCAATCCAATCGTGAGGAAAAGCAAAACAAAACCAGGGCCGCGGGAAGCAAAACACAACATCATAACAACAACATCAGAAAAGCACAATGAAGAGGAAAATGAGAGAACACTCGAAGCTGAATAGCCGGCAAAGCGGCGACAAACCAGTGAGACACATAGAAATGAAAACTCAAAAATAAGAATAAACAACAGCATAAGAGAGTTAGCAAAACCATAGGTGAAAAAAAATAACTAGAAAGGAAATAAAAAAGATAAAGATATAGTAGCTGAGTAGAAATAGTCCTCACAAATAACTGAAATCACAACCGCACAAGAAGCGCTCCAGTTGAAGGCCAACCACAAAGGTTGGTGCCAACAAACTGAAAACTTCCCAACTACTAAAAGGACCCTCCGACAGCATACCAAGCTAGAATATAATCGCAACACAGGACATGGAAGGAAAAGCAAGAGAAAAGATACATAGTCATACCATGCTAAGCAAACCAAAAGAACATAGATGAAGATAACATATGAAGAAGAAACAAGAAGCATACAATCAGTAAAACAAAAATAGAAGCAGTAAAGCACCCCAAAAATTCCCCCAAAGACTACAGAGGTCACCACCAGTACACAACAAAATGTAAGATGGAAAGGAAATACCAACAATGCATAGAGAGAGGTGTCGACAATCAGATATGAACAAGAGTAGTAGAACCGACAGCTAATTCCTTAGCCAAGATTCACGCACTCACACGAACCTGTGCATTGTTATATGTATTTTTATTGTATTTCGGCTTAGCAGAGGGCGTGAATACCTTAACCAACGGAAGAGAGACATCAACAGTGTCATTCATAGTAGCCACGTCCTTGTGAGGGAAAGAAAGGTCCAATAGTATATTGGAAGAAGAAAAGGTCGACACCGAAATAGAGTTAGTATGACAGATGCTACCCTGCTGAGCACTCAGAGAATGGGAAGGAGAAGAAACACCACTAGATAGTGAAGACTGCAAGGGGTGATAATCAAATATATTCATAACCTCGAGCAGGCCACGATCCAAACACGATCTAACACCTAAAGACTGGTAAATCGAGAAAATACAACTAGGGAAGTGAAAAGAGACAAAAGAAAAGTTTGGAGAAGAAAACAACATAGAACAGGGGTAATTATAGGAGATAGTTGATGCCTGAAGATGAGCAAGAGAGACTTGATTATCTTAAAGGAGATGGTGATCGGGCGCCACCCCCCCTGAAAACGTAGACTGAATAAGGTTGAGTTCTTTAAAGCAAACATCAACCTTATTCAGGATATGGCACCATATGACTAGAATGGAGACGAGCAGGAAAAGCAACCGGCAGAGGATGGAAATAACTTTGTATTAACTGCTCTATCCTCCAACAGGTTAGATAATCTAGAAGGCTGCAAAGCAGCAAGATTAGGGATATGGTAGGTGGACGGAGGAGGAGGGGGAGGCAGCAAAATAGAAACATATTTAGATGAAGCAAAAATGTTATCAATCTTAATACTAAGCTTCTTCGACAAGCAATGATTGAGCCTAAGCTTTAAAAGGATAAAGTTAAGAGCTGAGAGAAGTTTGGCAGGTAAAAGCCTACCCCTAGGCAACCCAAGGAGTTTTTGAAGAGTAAAACATCGACTGCAAGAGTGACCAAACTTGTCACAGAAAATACACTTCATTCTATTCATGCACACTCGTTTGAAATGCCCGGGAAGGAGGCATTTGAAGCAGATAAGATGAGGGTTGGTTCTAGAAGAGGGTGTGGGAGTAGGAAATATGGAAGAGGAATGAGAGATAGAATCCTCAGAAGAGGGAGAAGAGCCATAGATACTCCTCAAATTCTGGGCCGTCACATTCGTGATAGGTGACAATTGAAAACTATCAATGATAACCTCCGGCAAAGGGATCACCATGACACAATCCAACAATACAAACACAAAGGGTGACGATAGAAATAATCTAACCACAGCTGAAGAGAGAGCAAAGCTCAAACAAGATAGAAAGAATGATAAAATGGGGCAGTTCGGAACTAGAAAAATGATGTGTTCAAAAGATCAGGAGTAGCCAATCCAAAACTTTTCTCCATAGAAAGAAGAAATTGCTACCAAATCACATAGAAGCAGTGCAATAAGGAAAAGGTAAGAGGGAAATAGATCGACTGAAAAGAGTAGAAAGATCAAATAGAAAAGAAAGAATATAGCAGCAAATAGAGCAGGGATAGATGCCCCTCAACCAGGCACTGGCAATTATCGACAGAAACAACAAGCACAACACAACAAATTGATAGAAAAATAGAAACAACATGAAAAGAAAGGGAACACTATAAAATAATCACAATATAATTAAGGAATGAGGGTACCCAAATCATAACACTCCTGAGGTCGCTGCAAAAAAAAAGCAGGCAACAAAGGATGAGCATAGTGAGCGCAGAGGAAACGACGACGAGACTGAGATCTTGTCTCCACACTAGCACGACGGTAGAAGCGATGGGAGAACTCCAAGCGTCGGCAGAGAACACCGAGCACATATGCCGAAAGAGGGCGGAATCAGGGAATCAGAGGGTAAGAAGGCTCCAACTAGCATATAAACAATCAGGAGAATAGATGAGATGGGTTTGTAGAGGAGGAAAATTTACACAACAATAAAAAAGGGAGTAGGAGAGATGGACGGAAGAAAAGCAAGATCTGGCCGAAGAAAGAGGCTGGGATGGGTTAGGAGGAGGCTCAGGTTCTTTTTCTGTGAGGCTTTTCTATTGTTCAAAAATAATTAATCATGAAATAAAAAATTAATTCAAATTTCGAAATGCTGTAACCCTAGCTTGATACAGAGAGACACAAAACAGCAAGCAGCTATAACAATGACAATCAATTCTACAAGTCCATAAGACTACAACTATACAAATCTACAACAATAAATCATCAAAAGTAAAATATGCAAAGAAATAGAAATAGCTGCTAGTTCTTGGTTGATTCTCGATGGTCGGGTCAACAGCTACAAGCTTACAAAGAAAATCAACAGCAAGCAGCGATAGTCGGGACGATGGGACTCAGTAGTTTGGTTTGTATGCGGAGGAGATTGGAAAAACGAAAAACTAGTAATGAAGGATGAAGGAGATTAGAGGCAGAGAGTCGGGAGTCAGACTGTTGGAGGTGGGTGATTGGAGTCGGAGTTAGGTGGTTGGAGGATTGGAGCTTGGACCTGAAGGAGGAGGCATCAAGAAATCGATTTATAATTTAGAACTAGGGATTTTGGAAGAAATAGAATGGACAATTGGAGATGAGATCTGGGATCGGATTCAGGTTAGAGGTAGGAGGAAGACTGGAAGAGTGTTGCGTTGGTTTGTGGATTGGGTCGGGTGTTGGGTATTCGGGTGCGGGTGACATGTGTTTGGATTTGGGTAATTTCCCTCTTAAATAGCTTCACTCTTAAAAAGTTGAAAAAAATAAATAAATCAATCAATTTGTCTCTGTGGGCCGGCCCAATGCTAAATTTTTAATTTTAAAAAAGCCCCAAAATATTAAATTTGGGGGCCCTTAAAATAAAATGCACAAATAATAAATAGATTTTGTGCGCAAAATACGTGTGTGTGTGTGTATATATAGGAAAAATAAAATTTGGAGCCCTCAAAAAATTGTCCGAGGCGGCCGCCTTTCCCGCCTCTAGGTGAGGGCCAGCCCTGGATTGAATTCATAGCTGATAACTTTTTACTAATATCATATATTTATTTATTTTAAATAGTAAAATTTTCACCCGCGAATATAATAGTAGATATATCTTGATGCATGTGCAGTGAATATGCATGTGGTAGAAGACAATTAATGCAAAAAAATTTCAAATATAAACACTATGCACCAATTGTCTTCTATCACATTCGAGTTAGAATTATTAGACGCTGAATGAGAGATTCAATGTTATTTTAGATTCAATGTTATTTTATAAGTTACAATATATTTCATAATAAGTTATGAATTTTATGAATTATTTATATGCATAACCTTTTTTTTTTCTTTTTTACATAATGCAAATCTAATAGACTAATACATGTTTTCTTATATGAAGGTTCAGATTTTGAGGGAATTTTTACAAAACAAATTAGTCAAGGAATGTGTAAGAGGGAGGTTACATGTGGAGAAAAAGAAGAAAAATCTCTTTTGCACTGTATCAGTTTGAAGCCATCACAAATCAAGTTTCTTCTATGTGAGGCCATGTTGAATTGCTGTGTAAATCGGAGTTTAATTTTCAAACATGACTTTCGTACAGACTCACTACTCTTTGCTATGTCAGCAATATAAGAAAAAAAAGAAGTGTGTAATAACTTATCGTACATTATTACATACTTCCATGCCAATTTCTCAGATCATAATTTTTTTCTGCCAAAAAGACGTGGTTCCACGTCCACACCCTGCAACTCGATTTATTTACTTCCAAAAATTTCTGACGCTCTAAAGAATGGCAGGCTGGTCAAAACATCAGAAGATATGATGCAGTCCAGAAAGTTTTTTTTTTTGATATATCGGATAGAGCCTAAAGGCTCCAGCAATCAAAAAATATATAAATCAATAATAATGTAAATTACAGACACATTATCAGAGATTTTACAAGAAGTAAAACAGACTAAATAAACAACAACAAGGGGAAAAGAGAAAGAAAAATACAAACTAATTAACTCAAAGAAGGCTGAACAGCTCGCCTATAAGAAAACTATGATACAACAGATGAAAACCACCGAACAGGGAGACGAAGCGCTCAGCCCGAAAAGCGACGCACGAAAAGGAGCCAACATACCCTCCCACACCCACAAGTGGATAAGAATCAAGAGACAGCGTCGGGCCAAAACGATGGCAAAAAAAATCATCCCCCCGTGGAAAAAAAAGCCTCTCAAGCAGCTCAAGAGAAGCATAAGCGGCACCCAAAAGAAATAGCCAGGCTGCCAACGCGAAATCTCAACTGTGCACAAGCTGAGGAGCTGACACAGAATTAGCTTTCCTAGCAAGAAGACGCGCACTCACACGAATCTTCACATTATTACCGACATGCTTATTGTATTTCCGCTTAACGGGGAGAGGGACAAACTTCACCACTGGGGACGACAACTCAGCGGGGTCAACCAAATGCGCTTCGTCTATGTAGGGGCAAAACGGGGAAAAGTGAACACTGGAGGAAACCGACGAGGATAAAGTGATGGAGTTAGTAAGATAGGTGTTACCGCTGATTTCGGTGTGGGGGTAGACAGATGAGATTTGTGAGTTCGAGAAAACCTGAACAGCAGATCCAAGCCTTCTGATTCCTGCCGCAACCTGCAAGGAAGTGCGAGACACCGGGGTTGATTCCGGTGACGCACCCTCCGACGCTCTTGTCAGTAACCAGTGGTGATTAAAGAAAGAGCTTAAGGTGGAAAAAGAGTGATTACCTCGTCACAGTGGCAGAGGGAAAGTATTTATAGTCGCCAGGGGAGTGATTAGAGGCTTGATCCCCAGTGTAACTGCTAGGAGAAAAATCCTCACAGTCTGTTTAGGAAACTAACCCCTGATTTCCGGTGAGAGTAAATCAGGCCTGCTGACTTGGTCAAATCAGTGGCCCTGATTTGTCTCTTCATAGGTCTGGGTTTGCCTCGGGTCGGGACCCGTACCCAGTCGGAGTGGATCCGTTTGTGGGCTGTTGGATCCGTGAGAAGGAGACCCAATACCCGCTCTGGATCCATTTGTATGTGAAATTACCGTTTTACCCCCCGAGCTTCAAGATTCGCGTCCAGTCTGGACGGTTCCGATTTAACCTCATTTTTAGCCATATCACGAGCCCCCCACTCCTAAAGACTGAGCGTGATCAGCCTTTGAGGAGTAGTTTAACTGTTTTGGTGGCTAGTGGAGTTGTATCGGAGTCCAAATGGAGGAGTTTGAATCTCGAAGGGGGTAGTGAGGTGATTTTTTGATGCCATGTGCTGTTCTCTAGCCATATCGAGTATTTGACAGCTTTTATTTATTTTTTTCGGATTATTTATTTAACTTTGCGATGTGTTCACTAATCGTTCGGGGGTCTTAACAGTACATTCTAGGCAATAATTGTTCGTTCAGGGGTTCAAAAATGTACCCCCGAATTTTTAATTATTTTCTAGATTTTTTAGTTAATTTTCCCGAATTTTTAGCAATTTTTTTCGCAATTTTTAGATAAATAAAACGATTTAAATAAATAAAAAACGATTTTTAATACCGATTTATGACGTGGCTTGATCGGAGCTGTTGATCATGGACGAGCACGAATTTTTGAGAGATCCGTCGGCCGTTATCGCTCGGAAGCTTTTTTCTCCGTTTGCGAGCTCGGAAAGGCACTTGCTCGGCCGCCGACCGAAGGGATAGGGGCTCGGCAGGCCGAGTGACGTGGCTCAATCTGAGCCGTCGGATGATGGTGTGAATCCCAAGAAAATGCTATCTTGTCTTTTAGCGCACGTGGCGCAATCTGGGTCGTTCATCATTAGAAGCACAAATTTCTGAGAGATCCAACGGTTGTTATCGCTCGGATGCTTTTTTCTCCGTTTGCGAGCTCGGAAAGGCACTTGCTCGGCCACCGACCGGAGGGATGGGGGCTCGGCAGGCCGAGCGACGTGGCGCAATCTGAGCCGCTGGATGACGACGCGCATCTCAAGACGGGCACATTTCTCAAGAAAATACTATCTTGTCCTTTAGTGTCCTCGACGAGATCTGGGCCGTTTGATCGAGATCTTACACGAAAGTTGAGGAGAAAGTGAGTTTTCTCCGTTTGCAGGATCGGAAAGGCACTTGCTCGGCAGCCGGCCGAAGGCATGGGGTCTCGGCAGTCCGAGCGACGTGGCGTAATCTGAGCCGCTGGATGACGACGCGCATCTCAAGACGGGCACGTTTCTCAAGAAAACACTATCTTGTCGTTTAGTGTCCTCGGCGAGATCTGGGCCGTCTAATCGAGATCTGACGCGAAAGTTGAGGAGAAAGTGAGTTTTCTCCGTTTGCAAGATCGGAAAGGCACTTGCTCGGCAGCCGGCCGAAGTATGGGGTCTCGGTAGTCCGAGCGATGTGGCGCAATCTGAGCCGCTGGATGACGACGCGCATCTCAAGACGGGCACGTTTCTCAAGAAAACACTATCTTGTCGTTTAGTGTCCTCGGCGAGATCTGGGCCGTCTGATCGAGATCCGACGCGAAAGTTGAGGAGAAAGTGAGTTTTCTCCGTTTGCAGGGTCGAAACGGCACTTGCTCGGCAGCCAACGAAGAGATGGGGTTTCGGCAGTCCGAGCGTGAAAGGGCGTTCCGAGATATAGTGGGGGAATGGACCTCGGTACGGCCCTATTTCCAAGGATATTAATGGCGTTCCCGGATTCATGCGGCGTTTCATTTTCCCATGGTCATTAATGACGACGCCCTTCAATTAATGTGCGGCGTTTCAACTTTCGAGGGTCATAATGGCCAGATCTTGGAGGAGAGCTTATAAGTATCCCACTTCCTTTGTCATTTCAATCGCAACAATGTAGAGTTTCAAACCTCGGAGGTATTTGCCTTGGGTAACTTCTCCTTCGAGGCTCGAAGGGGTGGTCGCTCTTTTGCCTTGTTCTTTCCCCGTTCCTGACGGCCCCAAAGTGGATGTCAGGGTCGGGGGAGAATAAGGCAGGAGTGGTGACGACCGTAGTCCGGACCCGAGGGATGAGTTACTTCGGAAGGACGGGTAGTCGTTCTTCCACCATGGTCCTCTCCTAACTCTGACTGCTCCAACGTGGGTGTTAGGGTCGGGGGAGATCATGGTGGAAGAGGTGATGATCCATGTCCGAATCCGAGGGGTGAGTTGGTTTCGGAAGGACGGGTGGTCACTCTTCCACCATGATCATCACCCGATTTTGACTGGCCCGATGTGGGTGTCAAGATCGGGGGTGGTCATGGTAGAAGGGGTGATGACCCTAATCCGGATCCGACGGAGGGGTTCATTTCGGAAGGACTGGTGGCCGTTCTTCCGCCCAAATCTTCTCCTGACTCTGACGACCCGGGTGGAGGTGTCAGGATCAGGGGAGGTTTGGGCCGAAGGGTAGACCACCGAAGTCCGGATCCGAGGGACCGTGTGTTTCGGAAGGACGGGGAGTCGCTCTTCCGCCAAGATCTTCTCCTGACTCTGACGGCCCGGGTGGAGGTGTCAGGGTCAGGGGAGATCTTGGCAGAAGGGTTGACTGCCGAAGTCCAGATCCGAAGGGGCGATCTATCTCGGCAGGACGGGTGGTCGTTCTTCCACCATAATCTTCACCCGATTCTGAGTGCTCCGGTGCGGGTGTCAGGATTGGGGAAGGTTATGGTAGAAGAGGTGATGACCCAAGTCCGAGTCCGAGGGTCGAGTTTGCTTCGGGACGACGGGTGGTCGTTCTTCCACCATGATCTTCTCCCGATTCTGAGTGCTCCAACGTGGGTGTCAGGGTCGGGGAAGGTCATGGTAGAAGAGGTGATGACCCAAGTCCGTATCCGAGGGACTGTAGTAGCTTCGGAATGATGGGTCTCTTCCCACTCTGTCTTCCTTCCGGGCTGACGTCTTCTGATGGTTGTCAGCCCGAAGGGGTTAGAGATGGGGGACGTGCCGATCTGCTTTTGACCGGGCCCCGTGGGTCGGCGGAACACCGACCGAAACCTGGGGCCTGGGGGGCTCGCCGAGGGCGGTGCCTTAAAACTTTGAATCCAAATTTTTTCTGGCTCCTTCAGATAGACTTGGGACGCCCGAGGGTATGATCATCCGAGCGACATGGCGCAATCTTAGCCGTTAGATGTTGCGGAGAATCTCGAGGCGGGCTCAGTTCCCAAGAAAATGCTATCTTGTTGTTTAGCGTCGCTGGCGTGATCTGAGCCGTCTGATCGAGATCTTACACGAAAGTTGAGGAAAAAGTGAGTTTTCCCCGTTTGCAGCCTCAGAATGGCACCTGCTCGGCGGCCGACCGGACTCTTTGCGAGCGAACTCGGATTGCGTGTAGTTCGGATTTAGATTCCCTTGTGCCGTGCTAGTTGACTTGGTGAAGAAGACAGAGTTATGTTGGGCCTTAGCGATGTTTCGAGAGCGGCCCAAGAGTCGCGCTCTTTCGTTTGGAAGTCCAAGGGACGTTCCTTTTTTACTATAAATCTTCACCCCCCCTTAACCCAAGTCTCATTATTCACTTCTACTCTCTCTCTCCAGTTTTTACTTTCACCTTCGAAGTTTTCAGCTCCTTGGTGGTGGTGTTAGCTGTCGCGGCGAGGCGTTCCTTGTCTCCGGTGAACTTTCCGACCGTAGCTGTCACTTCGAGGTCAGTCTCTCTCCCTTCTCTTTAGAAAATGGTTAAGATTATGGATGAGACCCCCGCCTCGGAGCAAGCCGTAGACCGAGCGGGCAAAGGAAAGGAGCTAGTGGAGCCGACCGATCAGAGCGTTGTTCGGCTGGACAGAGAGGGTGAGGTAGCCGAACCACCTCAGGAGGTCGCGGCGGCATCTCATAAGGGTAAAGCGGTGGTCACGATTGTCGAGACGCCGAAGACGGCAGGGGCGTTCGGTCGGCAGCCTATCGCTCTGTCGAGCGTGGGAGGCGTTCGGGACTACGCCGAGGATGTCTTGGAGAAGGTGATCCAAGGGACGGCCAAGTCGGTGGAGGAGAATGAACCGAGAGAGCTGTCCGAGGTGGACCATACCATCTCCTCGCTTACGGAGACCGATCTTCATTTGATACGAAAGGGATTCCGGATCCCCGTCGAGTATGGGCTGCTACTTCCCGGGCCAGGCTTCCGAGCCAATACGAAGTCTTCGACAGATGTGTGCGTCTTTCCTGTCGACTCTCTCATCGCCGGGCTCTGCTTTCCCCTTCATCCGTTCGTAGTTGATGTCTTGAACTGGTACGGTCTGAGCCCCGCCTAGCTGATGCCGAACACCTGGAGGCACGTCATGGTGTTTGTCCTCCGGTGCCAAGAGGTCGGCGCCGCGCCTAGCATGTTTCTCTTTCGGAGCCTCTACCGACCTTGTCAGCCGAGCCGAAACGAACAGAGGTTCTATCTTTCGCCACGGACGGGCGTGAAGTTGGTCGAGAACCCGGACTCGATCAAACACTGGAAGGAGAAGTATTTCATCATCCGGGCTCCCGCGCCGTGGGTGATCCCGATAGTTTGGGCGAAGGATGGGCTGCCCAAGCGAGCCAAGAAGGAGCCGGCGTTGAGTGACGAGGAAGCAGAGGTCCTCAAGAAGCTCCTCGCTCTGCCAGCGTTAAGCTGGAAAGATATTACCGAGGAGGTTCTGTTTCGAGGGGGTCTCAGTCCGATCGACCCTAGTATGCTTCTGGTATTTATACTCTTTGCTTAAAGTTTATGAAAATTTTTCTAAGTTTTTTTATTCGGCTTGTGCAGAGACGATGAAGATGGACTACAAAGCTCTGATGACGAAGGCCAGGGCGGCGGAGCAGGAGACGAAGAAGAAGAGGCCTTCGGCGGGGCCTCAAGGCGGCCGAGCCTCGAAGATACCTTCGGTCGCGAAGGTCCCCGACCAGCCGAAGGTTGTTGCGTCGGAGGCTGGTTCCGAGCAGGGGGAGATCATGGCCCTCGACCCTCCTGCTTCAGGCGCGCTGACACCGACCTCGAAGGGGGATGCTCCCGGTTCGTCGAGCGGTGCGTTCGGCGTGAAGGAGGCGCTGTCCCTCCAAGTTCCGCTCCTCACTGCCAAGGCGGAGAAGATCTTGACCGAGCGTCATAAGCAGATCTTCGTCCCTGACTGGCAGGTGATGAATGTCGACGGCTTCTTGGGCGACGGCAATATCTGCATGGAAGCGGTGAGGCACCTACCGACCCCAAAGGATCGAGCGACCCTAAAGGCTGGGCTTGCAGGGGACGCCGCGATGCAGATTGCTCGGAACACCATGTCGGTAAGTGGGCCGAGCTCTTCCTCATCGCAACTTTTTCTGAGATTTTTCTAAGTTCTTGGGTTCGGGTTCTAATGTGCTGTTCTCTTTTCAGACCCTCTGCCACTTCAACTTCCTGCTCGAGGAGTTCGCGAGCAAGGAACAGGAGCATGAGCGGGAGAGGGTGGAGCGTGTCAAGGCCACGAAGCTGCTTGATGCCGAGCAGCTCCTCTCGGCAAAGAGGGGTCCCGAAGTGGCAGGGCTGGATAAGCAGCTGGCCGACGCCATTCAGCTGTCGAAGGACACGGCAGCCAAACTTGAGGCTTCTGAGAAGAAGGTTGCCGAGCTGAAGGAGGAGCTAGCCAATGCTCGGTCGGAAGCGGAGAGGGCTCGGAAGAGGGCCGAGAAGATCATGGCGAAACACCGGTCTAAGGTGAAGAAGGTGAAGAAGGCTGTGCAGGAGGAGGCCGCGCAACACATGCTCCAGAACATGGAGGATGCCTACGGTCGAGCCTTGCTCCACGTGGCCGCCAGGAACCCGGGTTTCGACACGTCTTCCTACCGTTTTTATGACCCCGTGGAAGGGGAGGAGGAGGTTCCCCAGGGGTTGCTCGACCCCGAGGGAGAGACGGAAGGTGTCGAAGGCCCAGGAGAGACCGAGGCCGAGGATGAACAGGAGGACGACTCCGAGGAGGAGAGCGGGAGTGAAGACGAAGACGAGGGCGATGGCGAGGACAAGGCCGGGGGGTCGACGGACCCGAACGACAAAAAGGTCGACCCCTGATTCGGTTGTCTCTTTTAGCCTTTCGTTGTTTTGTTTCTTTTTGTAAGCCTAACTGCGGACTGGCCACCGCTCTTGTAAACTTTCTTCTCGGTTTTGAATGAAAACAGTTTGTTTGGCCAAAATTTATCCAAGTGTTGAGTCTCGGATTTTGTGTTTGATTTGGCGTAGAATTCTCCAAGTATTGGGTCTCGGATTTATCTCTGATTTTCAGGTAAGGTTCGGTCCGATTACGGAGGTTGCACACCTTCGTAAGGAGCTGGCCAAAACGAAGGGTGAGCTCTCGAATAGCCGACAGAGGCGGTTTCTCATGCTCTTGAAGCTGGAGGAGACGAAGGCAGCTGTGCGGAAGTATTATCGCGAGTTGTGGCAACTGCGGAAGCAACCCCAAGCTCCTTGTCCCGAAGACGAGGTCGAACGGCTTCGTAGAGAGCTTGCCGTCGCCGAGCAGAAGAATGACGAGCTTTTGGCCGAGATCCGACACTTGGAGTTAGCGGATAGAGAACGCTCGTCGGCGGAAGAGAAACTCGCTTCCGAGCTGGAGAAGGCATCGACCGAGCGCAAGAGGCTGTTGGCCGAGGTCGACAGGCTCAGAAGGATCACGATAGATAGGGGGATCGAGGTCACCCACTTCCGACGGCTCGCAACCGATAGTGCCAACGTCTCGGGCTCGTCAAGGCCTTCTCGTTTGAAGAAGTTGGCGAAGGACGACACTTTGAGGGACAGAATCATTGAACTGGAGGAAGAGGTCGCGTCACTCAAGCCTCTGCCGGAGAGGGCCAACGTCCGCAGTACGTCGTGCACTCGCGAAGAGAGCGAGAGAGGGATTTCCTTTTACGAACTCGCGACACGTTTGCCTGTGGCTAGGCGGAGCCCTGCTGACGCTCAGAGTAGTGCGGCCGTCTCGTCGAGCGGTGCCTCGGTCGGCGCCTCAGTCAGGGTCAGCGGCAAAGGGGGGTCACGCTTTGTTGGTTTGGAATCGAGCTCGGAGGTCAGGCCTCGTCGTCCTCGCGTTTCCTTGAACCAAAGCGTTCCCCTTCCGAAGAGACCCTGATCATGTCGTTTTGTGTTTCTTCTGATTGTCGCAAAACTTCAAGTGTTGCGCCTCGGAAGTGTATTGAAATCTTGCTATTTATTTTCCCTTCTTTTCAGCTCGTGGTGTCAGACCAATTCACCGATCCCAACGGCTCGGACAATGAAGCTGATGCCGAGGTGACCTCAGGGGCGACGAAGTCACGCTCGACGAAGTGCCGAGAGCGGCATCGTGGAGTGGAGCTGGAGTTACGTCGAGCTGAGAGCGAGCGGGCCCACCTTCAGTCCGTCCTCGGCCAATGAGACGCCGAGATCCAACGTCTGGAGAGCAGGATCATCGAGGCGACCCCCGTAGGGGAGGACGACGACTCGCAGACTGCTTTTAGCAATGCTCCTTGGGTTCAGTGTATTCGGCACAATCAGTCGAAGATATTAGCCGAGCGGGACGATTTGCTCTCCGAGATCCATCACTTACAGACTGTGGAGGCGAAGCTTCGGAAGGAGGCGGAGGAGCTAACAGCTGAAGTGGAAGGGTTGGCGACCGAAGAGATCAGTGAAGATATTTCTGTTTGAGGACCAAGTGTAATGGGTCGGCGCTGTATTTTTTGTTTTCTAATACTTTGTAACTAAGGAAAGACTGCTTTGTATTGTGTCCCGATTATTAATAAAATTCCTTCGTGGCTCTGCGTACTTATTTTGCTTGTGAGTGTGTTAGCCGTGCCGAGGTCCTCGAGCCGAGCACATGGTTCCGCCGGCGAGAATCTCGAGGCGAACGAGCTCCTGACGGAGCGTTACCTTGTCGTTTAGCGATTCTGACAAGATCTGGGCCATCGGATGTCGGCGCGAATCTCGATGCGGTGCAGTTCCCAAGAAAATGCTATCTTGTCATTTTAGCATCGTTGGCAAGATCTGAACCGCCGGATGGTGGCACGAATCTCGAGGCGGCTCAGTTCCCAAGAAAACGCTATCTTGTCGTTTAGCGTCGGTGGCAAGATCTAGGCCGTCTGATCGAGATCCGACACGAAAGTTGAGGAGAAAGTGAGTTTTCTCCGTTTGCAGGGTCGGAAAGGCCCCTGCTCGGCAGCCGACCGAAGGCGTGGGGTTTCGGGTTTCGGCTTCTAGACAAGATTGCTCGGATTATGTGGCCGAACAGTGCTTCGGTCCCCCTCTTCTTGCGAAGCTGAGGGGTGAGCCGAACTCTTTTCCTTTGTGGGACTCGTCGGTCATGGCGTGCGTTCGATGGTTGTGGGAGCAGTTCCGAACGGCGATCTACCTTTGGCTCGTCCGGGGGCGAGCCGAGGAGGTAAAGTCGAGCCGAGTGTTGGACTCCGAACCATCGGTGTAGTTCAACGGTTGTGGGAGCAGTTCCGAACGGCGATCTACCTCTGGCTCGTCTGGGGGCGAGCCGAGGAGATAAAGTCGAGCCGAGTGTTGGACTCCGAACCATCGGTGTAGTTCAACGATTGTGGGAGCAGTTCCGAACGGTGATCTACCTCTGGCTCGTCCGGGGGCGAGCCGAGGAGGTAAAGTCGAGCCGAGTGTTGGACTCCGAACCATCAGTGTAGTTCAACGGTTGTGGGAGCAGTTCCGAACGGCGATCTACCTCTGGCTCGTCCGGGGGCGAGCCGAGGAGGTAAAGTCGAGCCGAGTGTTGGACTCCGAACCATCGGTGTAGTTCAACGGTTGTGGGAGCAGTTCCGAATGGCGATCTACCTCTGGCTCGTCCGGGGGCGAGCCGAGGAGGTAAAGTCGAGCCGAGTGTTGGACTCCGAACCATCGGTGTAGTTCAACGGTTGTGGGAGCAGTTCCGAACGGCGATCTACCTCTGGCTCGTCCGGGGGCGAGCCGAGGAGGTAAAGTCGAGCCGAGTGTTGGACTCCGAACCATCGGTGTAGTTCAACGGTTGTGGGAGCAGTTCCGAACAGCGATCTACCTCTGGCTCGTCCGGGGGCGAGCCGAGGAGGTAAAGTCGAGTCGAGTGTTGGCTTGAGGGAGGCGACGAACGCTGAAGTGTCTCTGGCAAGAGTTACATTGCCGAACGTGTCGCTCGGCGTCTTGAAGGAGGGTCGGCCAGAAGTATCCATAATTCAAAGCTTTTCGGGCCAAGGACCTGGATCCTGAATGTGCCCCGCCGATGCCTTCGTGGAGCTCTTGTAGGGCATAGTCAGCCTGTTCTGGAGAGAGGCACCTTAGGTACGGTCGGCCGTCTATTTGAGAGAAAGAGCGTTTGTATAAGATACCCTCGATCAAGACATACCGCTCGGCCCGGGTTCTGACTCGGCGTGCTTCTTTGGGATCCTCGGGCAGGACCCCGTCCCTCAAGAATTCCACCAACGGCGTCATCCAATTATCTTGCAATATGACCGGCAACGACTCCACCGAGCCGGATGCCTCGTCTTCTATGCTCGGCCTAAAGAGGACCTCGGTCAGAACGGTCTGTTCAAGACCTTGCAGGGAGGATGAGGCCAACTTGGAGAGGGCATCGGCCTGAGAGTTCTCCTCACGAGGGACCCGTTGGATGAGCGCCTCTTCGAACCGGCTCATGAGGGCCCGAACCTTAGCGAGGTATTTCGCCATCTGCTCGTCTCGGGCCTCGTACTCGCCCAAGACTTGGTTCACGATAAGCTGGGAGTCGCTATGGATTCGGAGGCACTGCGCCCCAGCACTTTGGGCGAGTCCGAGGCCTGCGATGAGTGCTTCGTACTCCGCCTCATTGTTGGAGGCCTTGAAGTTCATCCGGATCGCATACTGGAGGACGAAGTCGTCAGGACCGTTCAGGATGATACCGGCGCCGCTCCCTTCGCTACAGGAGGAGCCGTCCACGAGGACCGTCCAAATGGGGGGTCCATTCGGGACGTGGCTGACTTCAGGGATGGTGGACTCTACGATGAAGTCGGCGAGGGCCTGTGCTTTAATTGCCGTCCGAGGTTGGTAGGAGATGTCTTGTTGGCTCAGCTCTATGGACCACTTCATTAGCCGGCCCGAGGTCTCGGGCTTGTGGAGGATCTGTTTTAGAGGTTGCTCAGTGAGGACAACGACCGAGTGGGACTGAAAGTACGGCCGGAGCTTCCTCGCCGCCATGACCAGGGCGTAGGCCATCTTCTCTATCTTCGGATAGCGGAGCTCGGCGTCCCGAAGCACCTTGCTCACGTAGTAGATGGGCCTTTGGGCCCGGTCCTCCTCTCTCATCAAAACAGCACTTAGGGTCTGCTCGGAAGCAGCCAAGTAGATGAAGAGAGTTTCTCCCGGGACAGGCTTGCTGAGCAGAGGGGGGTTCACCAAGTAGGCCTTCAGTTGGTTGAACGATTCCTGTTGTGGCTGGCCCCATTCAAAACCCTTAGCCCCCCTGAGTGCTTTGAAGAAGGGGAGGCACTTTTCCCTAGACTTCGAGAGGAACCGGCCAATAGCAGCGAGCCGACCAGTTAGCTTCTGCACCTCCTTGACGTTTCGGGGCGGGGCCATGTCCAATATGGCCTTGATCTTTTCAGGATTGGCTTCGATCCCTCACTGGCTCACCATGAAGTCGAGGAACTTTCCCGAAGAGACCCCGAACGCACACTTGTTCGGGTTCAGCCGCATGCTGTGCCTCCTCAACATGCCGAAGGCCTCCTGGAGGTCGGCCACGTGGTCAGTGCCTCGGATGCTCTTTACGAGCATGTCGTCAACGTACACCTCCATATTCCGGCCTATCTGGCTCTGGAAGACCTTGTTGACGAGGTGCTGGTAGGTGGCGCCCGCGTTCTTCAATCCGAACGGCATAACCCGGTAGCAGTAGAGGCCCTGATCGGTGATGAAGGAGGTCTTTAGAATGTCCGGGGGGAACATTCGGATTTGATTATAGCCGGAGAAGGCGTCCATGAAGCTGAGGAGCTCATGGCCCGAGGTGGCATCAATGAGGGTGTCGATGTTCGGAAGAGGGAATGGGTCCTTCGGACACGCCTTATTCAGGTCGGTGAAGTCGATGCATATTCTCCAAGAGCCGTTGGACTTCTTGACCATTACAACATTGGAGAGCCACTCGGGGTAGTTTACCTCCTGTATGAACTTAGCCTTCAAAAGTTTATCCACCTCCTCCTTGATGGCCTGCTGTCGCTCGGGAGCGAACTTTCGTCTCTTCTGCTGAATCGGTTTGCACCCCGGTTCGACACTTAGGCGGTGGACTAGCAACTCCTCGGAGATGCCAGGCATATCCGCGGCTGACCAAGCAAACAGGTCGCAGTTATCCCGGATGCATTTAACCAAGTCAGAGCACAGCGCAGTCGGTAGGGACTTGCTGATGAGGAACTTCCGGCTCGGGTCCTCGTCCGAGAAAAGCACTTCTTCTAACTCGTCCGCCGGCTCGGACGTGGGTCGGACTTTCGGCTCGGGGATTTCTAGTGTCTCGAGGGAGAGCACCGGTCCCCCAGTGGAAGTCATGTAGCACTTCCGAGCCGTCTCTTGGCTTTCCCTGACTTCCCCTACTCCCGACCGAGTGGGGAACTTCATTTTAAGATGGTATGCTGAGGGGACAACTTCCAGGGCAGCTAGGCCGGGTCGGCCTAGGATGACATTGTATGCGGCCGGGACGTCGACGACCATGAAGTCCATCGGCTCGGTACGGGTAGTAGGGGCTTTCCCAGCGGTCACGTCTAGGGTTATGACTCCCTCGACGGTTACTGGTACCCCCGTGAACCCGTGGAGCGTGTAACCGACCGGCTTAAGACGTTCCCGCGATAGCTGCAGCCCTCGGAAGGCCGAGAGGAAGAGGATGTTGACCGAACTCCCATTGTCTACTAAGATCCTCTGCACTTTGAAGTTGTCCATGCGGAGGTCGATAACCAGTGCGTCGCAGTGGGGGGTCCGGACCCCTTCGAGGTCTTCATCAGAGAAGGTCACCGGGACGCCGAGGCCTTTGGGGGGAGGAGCGCTGTGGACTGAATTGACGTCTCGGACGAAGGCCTTCTGGGAGGAATTGGAGAAGCCCCCCATGAGGCCTCCGTGGATGAGGTGCAGGACCCGCTCTTCCTCAAACTCGGGGGTTTCATCGCGCCGCTCGGAGCGCTTGTTAGCCCCCCGAGGCGGAGGGGTAGTGCGGTCCGCCTGGTCACTTGCTTTCACAAATTTGGCCAGCTGCCCCCTCTGGATGAGGGCCTCTATCTCATTTTTCAACGCTCGGCAGTCGTTGGTCACGTGGCCGTGGTCCCGGTGATAACGGCACCATTTCTCTTTGTTTCTCCTCTTGGCCGGGGTGTTTATCCTCGGAGCGGGTGGTAGCAGGCCTTCCTTCTCCACTTCCATCAGGATAGTGGAGACATTGGTGGTGAGGGGAGTGAACTTCTCGAACCTAGGGGGAGGACGGCGCTGACCGCCGTTGTCTTTCTGCATCTTCTTCGATCCCTCCCCCTCGGTCGCCTTCCTCTTCGATCCGGAGGCCGATCCTCCGAAGTTCGGGAGGCACTCGGCCTCTTCCACCCGGATGTACTTCTCGCACCTTAGGAGAAGGTCGGCAAAGTTGTGCGGGGGCTTCTTGGCGAGGGACGACCGGAGGTTGGAGTTGAGGACGTTCGACTGGAATGCAACAGTCGCTACTGACTGGTCTAGGGAGGCGATAGACCTGACTTCTGCGGTGAATCTCTTCACGTAGTCCCTCAGTTTCTCTCCCCTTTCTTGCCGCAGGTTGAGCAGGGAGAGGCTCGTCTTCTCGGCTCGCCTGCTACTCACAAAGTGAGTAATGAAAAGCGTCTCGAACTGCTCGAACGAGCAGATGGAAAAGGGGGCGAGCCTGGAGTACCACTCCCGAGCCGACCCCCGGAGGGTGGCGGGAAAGGTCTTGCAGAGCATGGCGTCGGAAGCTTGATGGATCAGCATTAATGTCTTGAAGCTTTCGACGTGATCAACTGGGTCGGACTCCCCTGAGTATGTTTCAAACTGCGGAGGTTTGAAACCCCTCGGTATGGGGACCTCCATGATCGTCCGAGAGAAAGGGGGTCTGCTGGGCCGAACGGTCCCTGCTCTGGACTCCTCCTCTCTGTCCATGCGACCAATGCACCTCTCTACCTCATGGAGACGGCGGTTGAGGGCATCGTCCCTCCGCTGGTAATCATACGATCCCCCGGACTCTTCTTCATAGGAAGGGGAGTGGGGACTGCGGCGCCGGTAATCCTGGGATCGGCGGGGACTGTAGTGCTGCTGCTGGCGACTGGGAGTCGGGAGAGGACTTCGAGATCGGCGGCGAAGACTGGGAACCCGCGGGGGTGTTGGAACCCTCTGGGCATTTTGGTTGTTCTGCCGAAGGTTGAGGGCCTGCAGCACGGTGTCCTGAAATTGTAGGAACTCGGCACGAGTGATAGGTACCTCATTGTTCCTCCGATGATGCCGATCCGCGGGGGAATGCGGCCTCCTCCTTCGGCGCTTGGGAGATGTCGCTCGGCCCCTGCGGTCCGGAGACCTTCTACCGTCTCGGCGGTGAGGGGACCGCTCACCCTGATGCTGGCGGGAGGCTCCCTCTCGGGCCCGCCTCTCATCAAGGTGGGTGCGGAGGTCCTCCTCTTTTTGGCGGTTCAGGATTGTGTTGCGGAGGTCGGGGTGATGAGAAGCCATTGAATCCGAGGATTCATTATGAACCGAGACATGGTCTGGGTCGAGGGGCTGCTTCTGCCTCCGCCCGTTATGGCCGGAAGGGCCATTGGGGGGTTGCTGTTTGGGAAGAGGAGGTTGGCCCTGCTGGACCGGGGGAGGAAGTTCAGGCTGCTGGACTGGATTGACAGGGGCTTCCTCTGTCTGATCGGCGGGAATGGCTCCGCGGTTGGATCCTCTGGATCTGACCTTCTTTGGAGGCATGGTTGGAGCAGTGCTAGGCGACGAGGAAGAGACGGAGGCTGTTCGTGTGGTTTTTCCCACAGACGGCGCCAATCTGTTACCGCTGATTTCGGTGTGGGGGTAGACAGATGAGATTTGTGAGTTCGAGAAAACCTGAACAGCAGATCCAAGCCTTCTGATTCCTACCGCAACCTGCAAGGAAGTGCGAGACACCGGGGTTGATTCCGGCGACGCACCCTCCGACGCTCTTGTCAGTAACCAGTGGTGATTAAAGAAGGAGCTTAAGGTGGAAAAAGAGTGATTACCTCGTCACAGTGGCAGAGGGGAGGTATTTATAGTCGCCAAGGGAGTGATTAGAGGCTTGATCCCCAGTGTAACTGCTAGGAGAAAAATCCTTACAATCTGTTTAGGAAACTAACCCCTGATTCCCGGTGAGAGTAAATCAGGCCTGCTGACTTGGTCAAATCAGTGACCCTGATTTGTCTCTTCGTAGGTCTGGGTTTGCCTCGGGTCGAGACCCGTACCCAGTCGGAGTGGATCTGTTTGTGGGCTGTTGGATCCGTGAGAAGGAGACCCAATACCCGCTCTGGATCCATTTGTATGTGAAATTACCGTTTTACCCCGAGCTTCAAGATTCGCGCCCAGTCTGGACGGTTCCGATTTAACCCCATTTTTAGCCATATCAATAGGCAAAACCGTCGAAAGAAGAGCCATCTAGACTCGGCGACGACTTGAGGGGCAAAGAGTGCAGGATATGCAAAACCTCCCTAAGGAGATGATGGGTCGACGATAGCACCCCTAAATGTTGATACAACGAGTAAATGCATCCCGGAAAATGAAAAGAGAACGTAGAGAGATTGGGAAAAGAAATGATCATAGAACAGGGAAAATAATAAAATAAAGAAGGAACCTCCAAATAATCAATTGCATTGTCAGAAGGAACAGGGTATGAAATGCTGCGAGGGCGAACGTGCCCCAACTCACTGCTAAGCCAGGAGTGCGAAGGAGTAACGGATTTAACCAATCCAGAATTAATAAGTAGACTAAATCTCAACGCAGGCGCCACCGAACAATAATGTGGACGAGCCTTGTAAGAACCCAATCGGGGGAAGAAGACCCGGTTCGAAAAAACCTTGCGATCCTTAAAGAAGTTAGCAATATTGGGACGTTGAAGCGTCGCTAGAGAATCACAATGAGCAGAGGAAGAAGAAGGGAAGTTCAAAGCTGGACAAGGGACAACTGCAGAAGAGTCGAAGTCCTTTCCAGATCCAAAACTGACCTTCTTAGCCAAGCTAGCATGCAGCTTGCTCTTTAAAAGAGGGTAGTTAAGAAAGGAGAGAAGTTTGGCTGGTAATGGGTGGCCTCTGGGAAGACCAAAGAGTTTTTGAAGGGTAAAGCAACGACTGCGCGAGTGACCAAATCTATCACAGAAAAAGCACTTCAATTTATTCACACACTCGCGTTTAAAATGCCCAGGAAAGAGGCATCTGTGACAAAACAGAAGCGGGACGGACTTACAGTCCGAAGGGGAAGTAGTGATGATGGGAGAGCACCGAGGGGGATAAGAGTTAGCCAAAAGAGGAGAAGACGAATCACTCTTTAACACATGAATCGTCGCTAAACAGTTAGGTCTAGCTACCAGAAAATTAAGCAATTTATTTGAAAAAGAAATCCACTGTTTGTCGTCCTGCTTAAAACTTTCAGCCACATATATATAGATATTTTAATGTACTCAAACAACATCGGATTCGGTCAAAGATGTCAATTATTTATTATAGTCAACTTTCTTTAAATTTTTATAGATGAATTGAATACCAATGAAATTAACAACTCACCAGATCAGAATAGAGCCAACTGTTTTACATTGATCCCAAACTGAAAGAAGTAATTGCTATCTCCTCTTAAACTTAATTACCATAGACGGGCAGAATTTTTGGCTTTTCTGATTTTCAAAAAATCCCAGAAAAAAATGTTGAATTACGTTGCGATCATGCCATCAAATTGTATGTTGTCCGATTGAAATAGTAAAGGTGCAGATTTCGTTGAGGGTCCTGTGTTTCTCCATTCGCTAAATGTGCACTTCTTTTGGTGAGTATACCCCTCTAAACAGAATGGTGTTGCTTCCCTCAATTGGAAAAATTAAGGGTGACTATATCACCTTATTCACCTAAGTAGAGGTGGACAACTATTATCCGACCGATCAATTCGAACCGACTGGTTTTAACCGAACCAATTGGGGGTTTGGGTTGGCCTGGTTCTTGATCTTCAATAATCAACTGGACCAGTTCGGTTATTGGATGGGGCTTTCAAATAACCGATAAAACCGAACCGACCGTACCGCTATGTATTGGTCCATAAAAAACATAGTTCTCCTTTATTTTCTTGAATTTACAAATAGTCATTTCTCATTTTCTTGTAGATACAAATAATCTCCTTTAATTTCTTTAATACAAACCGAGCAGTTGTTCTGCCTATGTTTTGATTTTTCATAATCCTGTGTATTATGTTGTTAAGAAATGCTTGATGTAGAGTGCGGCCTAGCTTAATAAAATCATGAAGTTGATGTAACATTCAATAGTTACTTTAATCAAGTTAAGCAGAAATTATTTTCTAAATCTTTTTTATTGTACCTGAATTTCAATTAGCTATGGTTATTGATATTCCTTTTATGAGAATAAACTAAGATTACAGAAGTATGCAGGTAAAAAAGCAGTGTATCTCACTCATTTAAATGTCATCATCTCAAACAATAAGTGTAAAATTCATTAGCAACTTGTGGTTTTATGAATCTTCATTTTAAATTCATTTCTGAACAACAAATAGCGGGTTGTTTCTTAAGTTTGATTGAAGTTGATCTTTTAAATTTTAACAAAATTGTGAATGATGTTAGAGGTGAAAAGTAGCACGCCAAACCAACCATCAAATTCAATCCAAACTGAGCTTAATCGGCTTGAATGGAAACCGATCTAATTAAGGCTCAGATTGGTTGCAGATGAGAAAATTAAAAAAAAAACAATCGTCTTTGGATCGGTGGTGGACTGTTCATATTAGGTCGGATATCGACCGATGCCTACCCCTACACCTAAGTCCTCCTCCTCCTTCTTCTTCTTCTTCTTCTTCATCTTCTTCTTCTTCTTGGTCTGTTCTTCAATTTTTTTTTTAAGGATAAAGGTGACAGCGTCACCATGATCTGCTCCTCATTCCCCAATTCCATTAGAGCATCTCCAGTTGGGTGCTTTATTTCTCATCTTTATAATAGAATATTTCTAGAAAGATTCTATTATAGAGATGAGAAAATAGAACCCCACTCCAACCATGCCCCTCTATACTTAATAAAATATAATTCTTTTGCCCACAAATAAGTTGTAAATTAGTTTTGTTGAAATAAGCCTTACATTAAATTGCTTATATTAATAACCAATTTGGGAAAAAAAATTAAACCATTGGAAATGTCTCGCCAAGAGCTTTAAAATAAGCCTAATATTAGTATTTTTTGAAACTAATTTTAAATTATGAACTTTTTATTTGAAGTAACAATTTGGAATAATCAAGCCTAAAATTATTTAGGAATTAATTTAATAATATAATTAATAATATAATTAATATTTTCCGACGATTCATTGCTCGACATAAGAAGATAAAAGACAAAGAGGCTCATTTTGCAATTCGAAATGCATTAATTGAACATTTGTGGGAATGACACGACAATGAAGTGATGTAAATTTTTATCTTATCATCTTTCTATATTTGTAATGGATGTTGTATATTTTTAATAAATGTTGTTTATTATCCAGTAATCGGATTGAGTCTCACATTCATTTGAAAATTTTAATTCAAAATTAATAATAAAAATTAAATATAATGACAAATTACTACTCAATATTAAAATTATTCAATATTTGTTAAAAAATAATTCGTGTTACGAAAGAGGAAAAGATAGAGATGTAGCTGAATCCAAGTGTTATGACTCTTTATTCTTAACATATATATAAGGGGGAAGTTAGGATTAGGGTTTGGTAGTGTGGTTGGGCCGTCACTTAATAGGTGGTCATGGTTTCACAACACTCTCTCTTGGATGCCCACTTTAAAATACTGCCTCATTAAAAACTTTCCTAAAGAATAACCAACATTTGGGAAAATCCTTAGCGAAAGAAAATAGTACAAGTAATTCTTCAGGAATATGATTCTTCAGGAATCTAAGTTGTGCAACTTACACTTCCGCAATAAAAACCTTTCAAATGGAAAACCTAGTGGAAAAATACATCATCGAAGGAAAAGAGTATAATGTTCTAGGACATTTTTCAGGATGCATGCATTTGTAGGATGCTCCCCCTCAAAATACTAAAAACTATTACATTTAGTTCTTACATCAACTTGAATGAAAAATCACTCCCCAAAATATATTTGGTCATTACATCCCCGCCCAAAAATTTATTAGCTTATACATTTATATGTCTATCTGCTAAAATCTTTTTTGGCTAATCTGCTGTACTAACTTTTAAAATCTGGACTTTGTGAGGGATTTTGTGAAGATATCTGCAAGATTCTTTGAGGACTTGATCTACTCTATATCACTCATCTTTTCTTCTTGAAGCTAGTGGGTGAAGAAAACATTTGGTGAAATGTGGTTTGTCCTATCTCCTTTG
Source organism: Hemerocallis citrina (assembly GCA_017893485.1). Lineage (NCBI taxonomy): Eukaryota > Viridiplantae > Streptophyta > Magnoliopsida > Asparagales > Asphodelaceae > Hemerocallis > Hemerocallis citrina. The sequence goes on along the minus strand of CM030367.1, from coordinate 185,491,744 downwards.
ATGAAGCCTTCTTGAATTTGCTTTATACAGGCTGCATTATCCTCATAAATAATTGTAGGCATATTTGTGACTTCTGGAAGCTCGCAACTCCCTCTGATATACTGAACTAAAGACCTTAACTATACACATTTTCTACTTGCTTCATGAAGTGTCAATATCCCATAATGATTGATCGATGTTGCTAGAATTGTTTATTTGACTGATCTCCATGAAATAGATGCACCACTGTTAAGAAAAACATATCATATTTGTGATCTCCCCAATAAGATTACCACATTCACATGGATAATATAAACCAATATCTAGTGCGCTGTGCTTGTAAAACCCCGAATTTACATATAAGGATAAATTCGAGATTTCACAGGATCTTTACTTCACTTCGTACAATTTTACAAGAAATTTAAAACTTTGCATTCACAATACATCAGAGTTCCTTTACACATCGGAAGAATAAAAGATTACAGCAATGAAATTCAACTTGTATAACTTTAACATCATTTGCAACATCTTTAACTTCTAAACAGCAACAGCATATCCACTTTATAACTCCATGAATGGTCCTTTACCTGCATGTCAATCTGTGGGCACGTCAGTTACTTACAACAGACGAAATGTTATACACGGCTATCCTCTCTATGTCGGGAATAGTATAACGATCTCATACTTTAACAAATCACAAAAAGATTGAATGAACATATAAAGTGTCAAAAGTGATTCTTCTAAACATAAGTGTATGTCATGTCTTAATGCCTAATGCATACCATTCTACACTAGGATGACACTAATGCACACTTGTTCGGATTCTATGCATCCCATACTACATAGGTCCGAGGGCAAGCGCCTACGTTCTTCACAATAAAGGGCTCGATCCCTCGCCATGAAAACTACCCGGTAGCAAAACAAAGTTCAGACTATTCCACGAATGTGAATCCCAACCTTGGAGTCCACCGCCGGCTGTTATAACAGATTCCACATCGTGCGAACCGTCCCGTATGTGACCCTCTAGCCCAGTATATATATATATATACATTGGAGACGGTAAACACAAAAATCCATCCGTCCAACTACTCAAGATCTTGGAGTCCACCGCCGACCCGTCCTCATAGTCCCGGATTAAAATATAATAATCCGTCTCCCACAGGGCAACCTCAGTCCACCAACTGGGTCTATAGTCTTGGAGTCCACCGCCGACTATATAGAGCACCCCACTTACGTTTCCCTAAGTTTACTACATCTTCACTTATGTGCCTAAATTTTCTTAAGTTCAAGACATGAATAATTTCCATTCAAAGAATTAGTTTTACCTCCTAAGTCCTACCGGACTTAATCAACAACTGCGAGATAGCCCCATGGCCATTTCTCCAAATCATATCTCAAATATTCCTTTCAATAATGCCGGTATCGAGGTCTTACTAACTCTAAATCATAAACTTTCATGTACAAGAAGCATGGGTATACATACCCTTTAGTAAACATGTCTTAAACCTAAATAATTTCATCTGTCAATTCATTCACAATTGATCACAATCTTGTCTTAACACTTATCCACAACGTAATCATTTCATAGTCTTGCCACTATTCATGATCTAGTTATTCATAATAAATAATAATTCATTTACAATTTCAAATTCATATGATGTCTCATTTTATCACGATTCATGATTCCTTAATAACAATAATTCTTTTTCATGAAACCATTTCATTCAACGTCGATCTCACAAAAAAGTTATCCTTTTCACAAACATGATTTTATCACTTGCAATCTCATTTGCAATTTAAATACATATAATAATCAGGTATTCAACACAAATGAATAATCCCATCAAAGACAATTAATTTACAAATCAACATTTTACTTTTCTTCTAATGATAAAAATCATGATTTAAAATAATTAATTCACATAATGTATATTTATTTTACTCTTTAAAGTCATACATTTTTAATAATAAAATCCTCAATCATCATTTGCTTTCTATCTCAAATTTCTATCTCAATTTCTCCTTTTCAAAATATAGACTAAAATTTTTATTTGTACTAAAGAAAATCTCATCAAAATACTTAGTATATAAAAAAAAAGCATCAAAAATATAATGGGCAGCAAAGGGATTCGATCCCGTGACCTCCGGTCAAACCCTAGTCAACACCCAACCCAGCCCACTAACCAATAGTCCATTCTGGACTTGTGTTCAATCCTTGGTTTCGAAACTTCTTCTACTCTCTCTCTCGGTCTGAGTATTTAAAAAAAAATAATAAAACCCCAAAATGTTTTGTACTTACTGAGATTCGAACCCAACCCAACAGCAAGACAACGCAGAGCCAGCCCACGATGCCAGTTGCGCCGAACGGTGTTAACTAGTTTCGTGGGTTTTTCTCCCAACTATTTGCTCCCTCATTATTATCAAAAACTCAATTTTTCATTTGATCAAATCTTCTCCACTAATCTCCAAATAGTTTATTTAAACTGAAATTTATTTACTACCGAAACTCATGGGTTTAAAACTTATATTTAATAATATCAAAAATTCACATCTCTCTGTCTTCTCTTTTATCACAAGAATTTAATTAAAATCAAACTATGAAAAATTTATATTCTCTTATAATAAGTTAAAATAAGTTATGTATACCCATTTTACTTTACAAAACTCCTTTTTAACACTAAGAGAAATCTCTTCAAATAAATTACTAGTTTCATTAACATGCAAACTACAATTTCTCTTCTCATGTGCAAGCAACAAGACAATTACTTTGCTCTTTAAACAATGTAAACATTTATATCACTTAACATATATGAAAACATGAATTTATCTTCTAATTATCACATCAAATCTTTACTACTCATTTAGCACATATAAAAGTGTAAATTACATCTACTTTTCATATCTTATTCAAAATATGCATTTGCCAAGGATGAAGTTTTAACATGAATCATGATATCAAACATCAAAATCCCATATTATTCATAGCATGTGTTTTAGCATAAAAATTACCTACATATCAATATCATCTCATAAGATTAATTTATAATTTTTTTTAGCATGATATTTCTACAACTAGAAAGTAAGAGATCGCCCACCTCAATTGAAACTTGACTAATGAAGGGAAGAGCACCACTTCTAGATCCATTGTCCTCCTAGATCTTCTCCTCCTAGCAATGGCCTCCCCTCCTAGCAAGATTACTCCAAAGCATAAGAACACTACTTCTCTTACTCCCTTTTCTTTTATTCTTCTCTTTTCTTCTTCTTATTTTCTTTCTTTCCTTTCTCTTATTTGTTTTCTTTTGGTGTGTAAAGTGAGAGGAAATTGGTACTATTTATAGGATGTGTTGAGGGTCAAAATTGCAAAGTTACACACCTAATAACCCACTCAAATTAATTTCCAACCTTTCACATTTCATAACCTCCTAAACTCCCATCTTTTCATCTTCTTATAACTCCTACTTCTTTAAAAATCCCAACTCCCATAACTCTCTACCTCTTCCTCTCCCCTACATGCCCCAACCGGCCACTATTCTATCCGGACTCACACAGCACACTTGTGTGCTGTGTATGTCAAGTGGGCCTCCACTACTAATTCTTCTCACTTATCATATATATATAACCATGGGCTCATCTATTCCATTCACTTATTGCACATCTCATTAATATATAATTCCATTACATTTCAATTCCAAAAGCCATAGCCCAAACAGCATACATGCTGGTTACTAACTCACGTGGTCCCCACCACCATCACACCATTTTTCATTTAAACCAAACTTTACTATAAAACCAACTTAGTATAAGTTCATATATGTACTATATATATGTTTAGTAAAAATATTTTACCTAAAAAATTTTTTTTAAATGTATCTAGCATGATTAAAATAAGTACACACACCCAAAAATTTATTGTGAAAACGGATACCAAAATACATTCACTGAAAACACGTGCATCGCACGTGAAATATCAAAATTGCGAAAATCGACTTTATTAATGAAAAACTATTAAATATAATCGAAACAATATAAGAACAATTATATTTACTAATTTCATGATGAAATCACTACACGTAGAAAGCACGTGCATTATACGTGCAGAAAGTCGAAAAATGTATTTTAATCAAAACAAGGGGAAAATAAATTTTCATTTTATAAAATAGATTTAAATACATAAAAATAAATAATTTAAACCTATAGAAAATATTATACGTAGTGGTGGAAACACGTGCATCAAAGCACGTAAATCCCAGGGATTGAAATATTATATTTTAGTTGACTGAAATCAATACGGAAAATATATAAATAGTACGAATCCAAAATATGTAGTGAAATACATTACAAAATATACGTGCGTAACACCCAGGGACAAAATTGTAATTTTCAATTTTGCGGGGTGTTACACTCTCCCCCCCTTAGCGTAGTTCCGTCCTCGAAACTCGCTAGGGTAAAGATTGTATTTTGTACACGCCAAAGAAAATATTACTCTTGTATTTAGGAAACTGCAAACTTTAAAATATGCAACGAGGAAAACAAGATAAACTATATATAGGAAAATTATGAATATTAAAATGTTACAAGACAGAACAAGAAAAATAGGAGAATGGCATAAGAAATGAAATGTGACAAGTGATAGAATAGTTTGAGATAAATTTTCGTACAAAAATAATATTAGGTAAGCTATTTGATAAAGGGGAAAGTCAATTAAGTCGTTAACTTCGAAATAGTTCGGAAAACAATGTGGCGAAGAAAACATAGTCAATAGGTAATTTAGAAAAATTTATCAATGTAATAAATGGTAGAAAATTCGCAAACTGTATAACGAAATCGAATTAGCAATTTAAAACAAGACCATTGAATAAGAGTTTGGAAAAATAAGTGGGAATGAGACTTAGTTGAAAGTAATGATAACATAAAATGACTTCGTATATCAATTAATAAAATAGTTTGTAAGGTAGCTGTGACAATTATACACACAATTTGAAAAAATAGAAAGCGTACGTTGAAATACTTTGTGAATATACAAAATTTTGTAGTGATGAAAATAATTTATAACATTAAGACAAAATAGTGTAAAGCACATACACGAGATGAAAACATGAAAACAATAATTATATAGTATAGCAAATTAGGACAATAGACATAAACGAGTATATGCAAAAATATTAATGTAGTAATTAGATGAGGGTAAAATGATGTGTATAATATCGAAATATATGATATATATAGAAATCATTGGAAAAATATAAGTAATAACTAAGAATGTAAAGACAGTTAAAATTTGAGAAAAGATAATGTATAAATAGTGAGTATATGCATAATAAAAAAAACGTAAAACTATGAGTAGTGATCATTAGTAAAAATTAATATATCAAAACAAATATGCAATAATAATAGTACCAAAAATAAAACAAATAGTATGCCACATTTATATAGGTAGAAAATTTCAATCTTGTTAAAAACATATAGGATAGTATCATATAAATCAAATCATATAAAATGAGTGCACATAAGAAAATTTCATAAGAAAAATTCTAAATAGTAAATGAAGAAAATATTGGTTGCAATATTAATTTAATAAACAACAACTTGACAAAATACGTAAAGTAAGAGTAGATATAAACGGGTAAATACATGAAAGACGAAATTTTAAGTTTGAAAAACAAGTTTAAAATATCAATACCAAGGAAAATAGATAAATAATAAATATTCAAATGATTTAATAACATAAGAAAATATTTATTAAAAATTTGTATATTGAATATAGAGAAAGTACCATGATAAAAATCTACAAAATAATTTGAGAGGGAAGTGTGTAAGGTATCATGAATGACGGTCCAAGCCAACCACGCTTTCACTGCGCCACTCTGATACTCAGGGGAAAATGTGCTCGCATACACTCTCATATCAATGTATACGAGAAGAACATCATGAATGAAATTGAATGTAAGTTCAATAACAACTTCATTCACGACTCCAGCCATCCAAAAGAAAGAGAAAACATCAGTGCATAGAGCAACACAAATGTAAATCACTTACATTTAAATCTCTATTGACTGAAACTCACACTCTAGTGTCTGCAGGAATAATATTGTAACTACTCAATAAGGTGTCACGGGTTCCAGACTATAGTTAATGATCTTACTACTCTTCCTAAACAAATCTTTAGTCTATCAAGTTCTGATTTACTTGGGTTAGCCGTAAAAGTCGGTTCCCAGCTAGCGGTGGTCCGAAGACGCCTAAATACCGTGTCGCTTAGGGTAGTTTACACCCGGTTGACAGAAGGACTCTTTTGGCTTGTTCCCAAATTTATCGTCACTTTTTATCGTTCCTTATAAACTTGTACTACTTGTGAAGCATGCTCTGATACCATCTGTAACACCCCGAATTTACATATAAGGATAAATTCGAGATTTCACAGGATCTTTACTTCACTTCGTACAATTTTACAAGGAATTTAAAACTTTGCATTCACAATACATCAGAGTTCCTTTACACAGCGGAAGAATAAAAGATTACAACAATGAAATACAACTTGTATAACTTTAACATCATTTGCAACATCTTTAACTTCTAAACAGCAACAGCATATCCACTTTATAACTCCATGAATGGTCCTTTACCTGCATGTCAATCTGTGGGCACGTCAGTTACTTACAACAGACGAAATGTTATACACGGCTATCCTCTCTATGCCGGGAATAGTATAACGATCTCATACTTTAACAAATCACAAAAAGATTGAATGAACATATAAAGTGTCAAAAGTGATTCTTCTAAACATAAGTGTATGTCATGTCTTAATGCCTAATGCATACCATTCTACACTAGGATGACACTAATGCACACTTGTTCGGATTCTATGCATCCCATACTACATAGGTCCGAGGGCAAGCGCCTACGTTCTTCACAATAAAGGGCTCGATCCCTCGCCATGAAAACTACCCGGTAGCAAAACAAAGTTCAGACTATTCCACGAATGTGAATTCCAACCTTGGAGTCCACCGCCGGCTGTTATAACAGATTCCACATCGTGCGAACCGTCCCGTATGTGACCCTCTAGCCCAGTATATATATATATACATTGGAGACGGTAAACACAAAAATCCATCCGTCCGACTACTCAAGATCTTGGAGTCCACCGCCGACCCGTCCTCATAGTCCCGGATTAAAATATAATAATCCGTCTCCCACAGGGCAACCTCAGTCCACCAACTGGGTCTATAGTCTTGGAGTCCACCGCCGACTATATAGAGCACCCCACTTACGTTTCCCTAAGTTTACTACATCTTCACTTATGTGCCTAAATTTTCTTAAGTTCAAGACATGAATAATTTCCATTCAAAGAATTAGTTTTACCTCCTAAGTCCTACCGGACTTAATCAACAACTGCGAGATAGCCCCATGGCCATTTCTCCAAATCATATCTCAAATATTCCTTTCAATAATGCCGGTATCGAGGTCTTACTAACTCTAAATCATAAACTTTCATGTACAAGAAGCATGGGTATACATACCCTTTAGTAAACATGTCTTAAACCTAAATAATTTCATCTGTCAATTCATTCACAATTGATCACAATCTTGTCTTAACACTTATCCACAACGTAATCATTTCATAGTCTTGCCACTATTCATGATCTAGTTATTCATAATAAATAATAATTCATTCACAATTTCAAATTCATATGATGTCTCATTTTATCACGATTCATGTTTCCTTAATAATAATAATTCTTTTTCACGAAACCATTTCATTCAACGTCGATCTCACAAAAAAGTTATCCTTTTCACAAACATGATTTTATCACTTGCAATCTCATTTGCAATTTAAATACATATAATAATCAGGTATTCAACACAAATGAATAATCCCATCAAAGACAATTAATTTACAAATCAACATTTTACTTTTCTTCTAATGATAAAAATCATGATTTAAAATAATTAATTCACATAATGTATATTTCTTTTACTCTTTAAAGTCATACATTTTTAATAATAAAATCCTCAATCATCATTTGCTTTCTATCTCAAATTTCTATCTCAATTTCTCCTTTTCAAAATATACACTAAAATTTTCATTTGTATTAAAGAAAATCTCATCAAAATACTTTCAAAATATACACTAAAATTTTTATTTGTACTAAAGAAAATCTCATCAAAATACTTAGTATATAAAAAAAAGCATCAAAAATATAATGGGCAGCAAAGGGATTCGATCCCGTGACCTCCGGTCAACCCTGGTCAACACGCAACCCAGCCCACTAACCAATAGTCCATTCTGGACTTGTGTTCAATCCTTGGTTTCGAAACTTCTTCTACTCTCTCTCTCGGTCTGAGTATTTAAAAAAAATTAATAAAACCCCAAAATGTTTTGTACTTACTGAGATTCGAACCCAACCCAACAGCAAGACAACGCAGAGCCAGCCCACGGTGCCAGTTGCGCCGAACGGTGTTAACTAGTTTCGTGGGTTTTTCTCCCAACTATTTGCTCCCTCATTATTATCAAAAACTCAAATTTTCATTTGATCAAATCTTCTCCACTAATCTCCAAATAGTTTATTTAAACTGAAATTTATTTACTACAGAAACTCATGGGTTTAAAACTTATATTTAATAATATCAAAAATTCACATCTCTCTGTCTTCTCTTTTATCACAAGAATTTAATTAAAATCAAACTATGAAAAATTTATATTCTCTTATAATAAGTTAAAATAAGTTATGTATACCCATTTTACTTTACAAAACTCCTTTTTAACACTAAGAGAAATCTCTTCAAATAAATTACTAGTTTCATTAACATGCAAACTACAATTTCTCTTCTCATGTGCAAGCAACAAGACAATTACTTTGCTCTTTAAACAATGTTAACATTTCTATCACTTAACATATATGAAAACATGAATTTATCTTCTAATTATCACATCAAATCTTTACTACTCATTTAGCACATATAAAAGTGTAAATTACATCTACTTTTCATATCTTATTCAAAATATGCATTTGCCAAGGATGAAGTTTTAACATGAATCATGGTATCAAACATCAAAATCCCATATTATTCATAGCATGTATTTTAGCATAAAAATTACCTACATATCAATATCATCTCATAAGATTAATTTATAATTTTTTTTAGCATGATATTTCTACAACTAGAAAGTAAGAGATCGCCCACCTCAATTGAAACTTGACTAATGAAGGGAAGAGCACCACTTCTAGATCCATTGTCCTCCTAGATCTTCTCCTCCTAGCAATGGCCTCCCCTCCTAGCAAGATTACTCCAAAGCATAAGAACACTACTTCTCTTACTCCCTTTTCTTTTATTCTTCTCTTTTCTTCTTCTTATTTTCTTTCTTTCCTTTCTCTTATTTGTTTTCTTTTGGTGTGTAAAGTGAGAGGAAATTGGTACTATTTATAGGATGTGTTGAGGGTCAAAATTGCAAAGTTACACACCTAATAACTCACTCAAATTAATTTCCAACCTTTCACATTTCATAACCTCCTAAACTCCCATCTTTTCATCTTCTTATAACTCCTACTTCTTTAAAAATCCCAACTCCCATAACTCTCTACCTCTTCCTCTCCCCTACATGCCCCAACCGGCCACTATTCTATCCGGACTCACACAGCACACTTGTGTGCTGTGTATGTCAAGTGGGCCTCCACTACTAATTCTTCTCACTTATCATATATATATAACCATGGGCCCATCTATTCCATTCACTTATTGCACATCTCATTAATATATAATTCCATTACATTTCAATTCCAAAAGCCATAGCCCAAACAGCATACATGCTGGTTACTAACTCACGTGGTCCCCACCACCATCACACCATTTTTCATTTAAACCAAACTTTACTATAAAACCAACTTAGTATAAGTTCATATATGTACTATATATATGTTTAGTAAAAATATTTTACCTAAAAAATTTTTTTTAAATGTATCTAGCATGATTAAAATAAGTACACACACCCAAAAATTTATTGTGAAAACGGATACCAAAATACGTTCACTGAAAACACGTGCATCGCACGTGAAATATCAAAATTGCGAAAATCGACTTTATTAATGAAAAACTATTAAATATAATCGAAACAATATAAGAACAATTATATTTACTAATTTCATGATGAAATCACTACACGTAGAAAGCACGTGCATTATACGTGCAGAAAGTCGAAAAATGTATTTTAATCAAAACAAGGGGAAAATAAATTTTCATTTTATAAAATAGATTTAAATACATAAAAATAAATAATTTAAACCTATAGAAAATATTATACGTAGTGGTGGAAACACGTGCATCAAAGCACGTAAATCCCAGGGATTGAAATATTATATTTTAGTTGACTGAAATCAATACGGAAAATGTATAAATAGTACGAATCCAAAATATGTAGTGAAATACATTACAAAATATACGTGCGTAACACCCAGGGACAAAATTGTAATTTCCAATTTTGCGGGGTGTTACAGTGCTAAATAAAAGAGTGCTCCTGTTGCACTCAAATATGGTACTTCAGGAGCCAGAATATCTTCATTTTGTTCTTTCGGCCGATATAGATCCCGGTCAACTTCATAGGTGTACTGAGTAGATGACAATGACTCATAATGAATATATTCGGAAAATTTTCAGCATATTTGGCTTGATGTAGTAAAATTTCATTTTTACTTTGCTCGATCTGCATGCTGAGATAAAATTTTGTTTCACCCACGTCTTTCATCTCAAAATCATTCTTTAGGATATCTAGTAGAATTTTCAATCTCTTCAGGAGATCCGATAAAGTTTATATCATTTCCTAGATAGAAATTCACTGAGCCTATTGTACCACATTCTTCCGGATTGTTTTAGTCTATATAAAGCTCTTTTTAAATAAAGTGCGTATTTCTAGATTTGGTTTAAATCCTTCAGCGATTTTCATATATGTCTTACTGTCTAGGTTACCATATAGGTATGCTATCATCACATCCATAAGTCTCATATCGAATTTTTCAGAAACATCGAGACTTATCTAAATGTGATGATATCAATGACCGGGAAATGTGTTTCTTCATAATCTATTCCTATATTTGTGAGAATCCTCAAGCAACTAACCGTGTTTTATATATTTGGATCTCATTCTTACAAACACGTGTTTAAAACCTATAGGATTTATTCCTTTTGGGGTTTGTACTATAGGACCAAACACTCCATGTTTTGCGAGGGAATCTAGTTCCGTTTGAATCACATCCTTCAATTTTTGCCAATCTTGTCTCTTTCAACATTCAAGGATTGTTTGTGGTTCAGTGTTATCCTCATTTTGATCACCATTTTTAATCTCATTTACTACTGCATATGCAAAAATGTCATCCATGACAAATTCTTTTCGATTCTATTCTCATGAGTATGTGTAAGACACAGATTTCTCATTATTGTTGGGTACTTGTACCTCTTTCTTAGTCTCTTCTCGGATCTGAGGCATATCCTCGATCGGAGCGATATACTTTATTTTGATAAATTAAGTCTTTGGTTTAAGACATCTTCCAGACCGTCATGAACTTTCTCAACATGAGATGCTACTTCAGAAGTTGCTTCTTCAAGAGCATCATCAAATCTCTCTACAGGAGATGCTACTTCAGGAGCTGCTTCTTCAGAAGAATTATGAACTCTCTACAGGAGATGCTACTAAAGAAGTTTCTTCTTCAGGAACATCATGAACTCTCTCTACAGGAGCTGCTACTTCAAGAGCATCATGAACTCTCTCTGCAGGATATGCTACTTCATGAGCTTTATAGTGTGTTATGTTATTTAATCTCCTCTTCGGGGAAGCAGAATCTTTAGAACCTTTAGGTCTTCCATATTTTTTTTATAAATTTTTTAAGTGGAACTGTTTCATTTGCTGGTATTTGGTTCTTTGGGTTTTTCGATAATTCACGACGTTTTTCTGGAACGATGCATTTATCTTCCTTTTTATCTCTCCCTAACGGCGAGAATATTGTCTCATCGATCTCTTCCTAACAGCGGGAATATCGTCACATCGAAATATGATGTTCAACCTTTATGCTTATGGATATACAAAAATAATTGAAGGTATGTGAGGTAAATTCAGCTGCATTGTCTAGTCTTATTAATTTGGTAGCTTATTCAGAGAAATGGATGATTTGGGTCAATAGACTAGAAAAATGTGTTCTGATTGAAGCATCAAGTGATATCATAAAGTATTTTAAAATGCAATAAACTAAGCTACTGATAATTCCCCAAAAAAATCTGCAGATGGAAAGTTTGTGTTTTCTTGTTCGTTGAGATCCTCGGCAAGTAGGTCATAATTTTCTATGTCATGGGTGACATTTGCTTCAATCTTCTGAATTTTCTGATATTTGGCCACTGCTTCCTTTGATGCACGACAAGTGCAGGACCAATGACCTTCACGCCCACACTTGAAACATGTATCATTTGATCCTCTATCACTTGAAGGGGGCCGTTGTTGTCCTTGATTTTCAGGATGCTTCTTCTTTTTCAACGGCTGCTCATTCTATCTACCACTGGGTGACTACCTCGGTCCTGGTAGCAAAGATTGATCCATTTGTTCTTCACTGCTGGGAAGATGATGGCTCTCTGGTGGTGATCATATCTATCCTTCAGGGATACAGAGTTTTCGGATCCTCTCTTGTGAGATACACATTCTTCAAATCTGTATGAATATGATGACGTAAAAAAATCGTTGCTTTAGCCTTATCTGCAGGACTAACATGCTTTTATGCTAGAGGAGTACTCAACATGTGTATCAGGTCTAGGGAGTTGAGATGAAGCTTAACATCCAACTTTCAGGCGAGGTAATTATTTCCACTCCCATCTAGGATAGCGAACCCCAACATGGTAAGGTTATTGGGTTTATGTCTGTCATACGATGTTGGATAAGAAGATGATAAGACGATGGAGGGATCGAGACGATTGGAGACGGAGTGGAGGCGAGAAACAGTCAGCGGCAGCAACAGAGAAAGTTGCGGTCGACTGTAACTCATGTGCGGTCGACCGACTCCTGCACTGTGTCCTTCCGTAAGGAGGACAGTCGACCGACATGTTGATGCGGTTGACCGTTCACGGTGCTGATGGATTTCAGGCTTGAGTCTGGCAGATTCGTGAAAAGTCCAACTTGCTCTTCAAGTTAGATCGTGTGGCTCTTATCATATGATTATCTCTTATGTACTATCCAATGTCTATTGTAACAAGATATCAACTTAGGATTTGTCTCTAGATCTATATAAACAATAGTAACGGCTCATAGATCCATATAATTCTATTGAGTGCCGAATAGAAGAAGAGAGTACTTCATCTGAGGGGGTGAGCGAGTTTCTCCAATGTAAGCATCATCAAGTTCCAGTTAGGCTTGCGAGAGGATCGTGGTGAGAATTGTAATATTCTTGTATCTTCTCTAGTTGAAAATATATCTCGGTTCTTCCTCCCCCGGATTAAGGCGAAAGTCCCAATCGGGACAATTCTTGTGTGCTTTGTGTGATTGGTGCGATCTAGTTTTGCTTGGTGGTTTGTGTTGATTGTGTCAAAGACTCAACAATATCCTCAAATTCCTATCAAGTGGTATCAGAGAAATCAAGTTCATGGGTTTGTTCGAGTTCATTGGAGATGGCAGATCAAAAGACGAAGATCAAGTAGTTTGACGGTAAGATCAACTTCAATCTATGGAAGGTGGACATGTATGATGTTTTGGTTCAGAAGGACTTGCACCTTGCCTTAGAAGAGAAGAAGCCAACCGACGTGAAGCAGGAGAAGTGGGATGAGATTTGTTTGAAGGCCTTGAGTTTAATCCAGTTGCAATTGACGGACGAAGTTAATTGTAATATTCTTGAGGAGAAAAGTGCGGCAAGTCTATGGGAGAGACTCAAATCTGACTACTCGGGGTCATCGTTGCTAGATCACATGTATTGGAAGAGAAAACTATTTAGGTTCTCAATGAAGGAAGGTACCCATCTTCAAGATCATATTGTGGAGTTCAATAAGGTAATATCTGAACAGAAGGCGATTAATCCTGATGATCTTAGCGAAGAGGATAAAGCTTTCAACTTGATATATTCACTGCCAACTTCTTATGATCACTTGATAACTACCATGCTACATGGGAAATCAGCCAAGGAGACACTTACTGTAGAGGGGGTGATTAAGGGTCTGAAGGAAAATGAACTAAGAAAGGAGACTCATAAAGGAGGGTCTATTTCTTTAGGGTATTTTGCAGTGGATGGTGATACTTCAATTGGAAGGGATGCGACACACAAAGGTAAGATCCGTTGCCATTACTATGGAGGAGTTGGGTATTACAAGAGAGACAGTCGCAAGTGATTGAGTCAGAAAAGTGCTACTAAAGAAGGTGAACAAGCTCATATAGTCACCACAACTGATTCAGGTAAACCAGCCAGGTATGAAAACCTGTGTCTTCTTGTTTCAAGTTCTTCTCATATTTGCTCCGAGCGGGAGATGTTTTCTACTTACAAGTTGTCAATAGGCCGTAGTGTGAGAACGAGGAGTGGTGAGATTTGTGAAGTAGTGGGTAAGGGAACAGTTGAATTAGAGACGCCAGATGGTAAAGGGTTCACACTAGAAGAGTTCATGCATATTCCTTCGATACAACAGAATCTTATATCCTTAAGGACTCTTGATGCTCGTGGCTGCAGGTACACAGCTCGATGTGAAGTTTTGACTGTAACACCCTAGCCTGAAACAACGATTTTTCTAACTGCCCACCACAGGCTTGCCTCATGAATGGTGCTATAGCTGATTAAGACCGCTAATCCCAGGCAATTATATATATATATATATATATATATATATATATATATATAATCTCAAATACTCCCGATATGGGACAATTTTCCCACATCCCTCTCCGTTCTCTCTCCTGAGAGAAACAGCCGAAACCGGGGGTCCCCACCACCTACCGCACATGTGGCGACGTAACAGCATCTACTGCCTGCGCCCCTGGGCCCCACTGCCCACGTCAGCGGTAGCAGCACAGCAGCCCTACTACTATTTCTTTTCTGTGGGCCCCCTATCCCAACAAATACCAGAAATATATATATATATATATATATATATATATATATATATATATATATATATAACACGGGGTATTACACCCCCCTTAAGAATTCAGCATCCTCGCTGAAACCGGGGCATGCAACCTGATCCAGGATCCCCCTTCTAGTTGATGTGGAATAACGTACCCTGATTCTGCTAGCTATACAGTACCCTGATTCTGCTAGTTGTACACTCTCCTACCCGAGCAACCTATCCCAACCTCGCTCCCTCTCAGGCATACCTACTAGTACATCTACTAGCTCCATCTCAGGCATAACCACCACTCTGTATCCACACTCGGTGTCGAAAGTCGGCTCTGATACCATTTGTAACACCCCGGCCCGAAACAACGATTTTTTAACAACTGCTCACCACAGGCTTGCCTCATAAAAGGTGCTATAGTTGATTAATGACCTTTAATCCCAGACAATTATATATATATATATATATATATACACACACACTAAGTTTGCCCATTGACACGTGTACGGTACGTCTTCAGAACGGTGCACCTGGTTTGATTATATAAAATAGATTTGGAGGTCCAGCAAATTAATTGAAGTAGCAAACATATTATATGAGAAAGCAGTATATCTACCTTTAAGCTCAACCATCGCCTTCTTGATCATTAACTTGAACTTACCTGGAATGCGTATAGTTTGTTACAAACACTGCATAGAGTTTTATTTAACTTCAGCATCACTTTTAGATGCTTGTAACAGTTATGCAAGGACATTATCATATAGGTTTTAAAGAGCTTGTACTCTAATTCCATAACCACTTTGAGCATGTCTAAATACAATGGTAACGCAAGTGCATGTGTGAAGGTATCTACAATACCAATAATCTAAATATTTGTTTGTCTGAGACTCAGTTTGTAATTGAAATACCTCTTATTATTATATCAACCAAAATGAAATACATGAAGTTCTCAAAACTCTAATCCAAGCTAATCAAGTCTTTTATCTCCACTTTGTCTCCCCATTGCACCTTCATAAAAAAACCAAAATGGATAAATAACAAATTTACTTTAGCTGTCTTTCTTGATTGGAGAGTTTGCACCCTTCACTGGTAAACTCCAGTCATCCCAATCCTATATATCCAAACATACACTAAAAGTTCTTATATATTATGTTATCCATGGTTTCTAATAACCAGTGAAGGGAACACTTCACGATAATATTTTCTCTTGTAGTAAAGAAATTAATGTTGCATATTTGCCAAGTTATTTTAGGTTGCTAGTCAACTTACCTGCCTTGCTATGGTTTGGAAGCCCAAATTGAGGCCACCAAATAATCCATCTTTCACTTGCGTACACCTTAAATCAAAACCAATAAAAAACTCATCAAATAAATCACTAAATTAGAATTTTTTAAACCCAAAAATAAAATAATCATACCTCTCTGAACTTAAATCCCATGCACACACAAAATTCGAGTCAGCAAAAAACTGAGTAATCCCCTGCACAAAAAAATTAAAAATTAGAATGAGAATTTGGATAATGAGATGAAATTAGAGTCGTCGCATCGTATATAGAGGCTCTCGATTCGGTGGAGGGGAGTCGCCGATATGAAGTTACTTGATATTCGCGCTCGATTTGGTGGAGTGGGGTCACTGATACGGAATCAGCAGCGGATTAGATATCGGCGACGACCTCTTGATTGGAGTTCGACATTGGATTTGGATTTGGATTTGCTTTGAAATTTTCAAATTTTCAAATTTTCAAAATTTCAGAATTTTAAAATTTCAAAATTTCAAATTTTAATCTTTTTAATTTTAAATTTTTTTAAATTTTTTTAAAATTTAAATTGTTTTTATTTTAAATTTTTTTTAAATTTTATTTTTTTTATAATTTTCAAAATTTTCAAAATTTCTAAATTTGTAAAAAAAAAATTAAAATTTTAAAATTTTAAAAAATATTTAAAAAATATTTTTTTAAATCTTTTTAATAGTTTTTTATTTTTTTTGAATTATTTTTAAAGTTTTTAAATTTTTAATTTTTATTGTTTTTTAATTTTTAATTTTCTTAATTTTTTGAATATAGAGAGAGAGAGAGAGAGAGAGAAAGAAAGAGAGAAATAATTAAATAAATAAAGGAGTTGTTTTGGGTGTGGGATTTGAATTTGAGTTTTGGAGGGAAACTTTTGTGTTGGGGGGGGGGGGGGGGGGGGGGGGGGGGAGAATATGTTTTGTGATGTTAGATCTGGGCCTTTAATTTTGGGAGGGATTGAAGGAGAGCCACTTGATAGCTTTCTTTGTGTTTTATTTTATATATATATATATATATATATATATATATATATATATATATATATATATATATATATATATATATATATATATATAATCCCAAATACTGCGGATATGGGATAATTTTCCCACATCCCTCCCCGTTCTCTCTCCTGAGAGAAACAGCCGAAACTGGGGGTCCTACCACCTGTCGCACACATGGCGATGCAGCAGCATCTGCTGCTTGCGCCCCTAGGCCCCACTGCCCACGTCAGTGGCAGCAGCACAGCGGCCCTGCTGCTGTCTCTTTCCTGTGGGCCCCTCATCCCAACAAATCCCACAACTACCTCCCCTATAGAATCTTCTATAGGGCCAACCTCAATTAATTGGGCAGGGTCAACACAATCTCTACCGGCTTTATGGGAGCAGAAAAACTTGGCTGAGTGTCTGGAAGCCCATTGTTCCTAAAGCGTCATCTAGTAAGCCGTCACTAGAATTACCGACACGAGATTGCAACGTTCGAATACCGTTGGAAGGTGGAGAGAGCCTTGATGTAGGTGGAGTTCGTGTGGAGGGTGGCCCCTCCATGATTACATCTACAGGGGTGTGCCTTTGAGGGGGCATACACCTGGAGAAAAATAGGTGGAGGTTTGTTCAATTAGCAGAAGAAGCCATAGAAACTTGTTGTTTACAATACGGAGAAGAAATGTCTAGAAAAATTTTAAATCACACGGGTATAGATTCATGCGTATGCAATCCAATGTGGAGAGTTTTGGGTTTATATTTTGCATACGATGTTGGATAAGAAGACGATAAGACAATAGAGGAATCGAGACGATTGGCGACGGAGTGGAGGCGAGAAACAGTCAGCGGCAGCAACAAAGGAAGTTGCGGTCGACCGCAACTCATGTGCGGTCGACCGACTCCTGCACAGTGTCCTCCCATAAGGAGGACAGTCGATCGATTTGTTCGCGGGGTCGACCGTTCGCGACGTTGATGGGTTTCGGGCTTGAGTCTGGCTGATTCGTGAAAAGCCAAACTTGCTCTTCAAGTTAGATCGTGTGACTCTTATCGTAGAATTATCTCTTATGTACTATCCAATGGCTATTGTAACAAGATATCAACTTAGGGTTTGTCTCTACATCTATATAAACAATTGTAACGTCTCATAGATCAAGATGATTCTATTGAGTGCCGAATAGAAGAAGAGAGTACTTCATCTGAGAGGGTGAGAGAGTTTTTCCATTGTAAACAACATCAAGTTCCAGTTAGGCTTGAAAGAGGATCGTGGTGAGAATTGTAATATTCTTATATCTTTTCTAGTTGAAATAATATCTCGGTTCTTCCTCTCCCGGATTAAAGCGAAAGTCCCAACCGCGACTATTCTTATGAGCTTTGTGTGATTGGTACGATCTAATTTGCTTGGTGATTTGTGTTGATTGTGTCAAAGACCCAACAAGATCTTTAAATTCCTAAGAAAGGTTTGACATGTTGGGAAAAAAAATAGTTAAGATATGATTCAAACTGGTTAGTGTCAGGCACCACTTAAAGGAATGACAAGCTTTTAGGACTTCCTCTTGATCTAATTTTGACATTTGCTTGGGTAATGTCAGGCTCCTTAGAGCATCCACAGTCATTTTTCTCATTTGCTATAATATGGCAGCTACAGTAATAGCAAATACGATCGTTGGCTGCAGTCGTGGTTTGCTATATTTTTTCTATTTTTTAGAGAGACGAGGTATCATACCCCGTCCGATCGTTTCAAATAAATTTAAAAAAATTAATTACTTAAACTACTCCTAATTAATATACTAAAACTAATTATATATACTAAAACTACTCCTAATTAATATACTACACAGCATAAACCTAATTAATATACTAAAACTACTCCTAATTAATATACTACACAGCATTAAATGGCTCCTTCATATCCGGACGGGGTATCAAAAAAAAATTAAGAAAATAGGAGAGACGGTATATCATCCTCCGTCTGATTCGATTAAAAAAATATTATATAGAAGAGACGGGTATCATACCCCGTCCTTTATAATTTGAGAAAGCTCAGATCGTTCTCATATTTGAGAAATGGAAATAGCAATTTTGCCATAATATGCAAATTTGAGAAACGACTGCAGCGATCTTTTTGGGTTGGTTTGCTATAATTTGGAGATATGGAAATTTTAGAAAACGACTGTGGATGCTCTTACCTTCTAACTATGATGAGGTAAGCCTGTTAGAATGAGTTACACACAAAGTACAAAATGATGAGATTTGCCCTTTAATTTGCCCAGATTACTGCTCTACTCTGATAAGTAGTTGCTCCAAGATTTGTCTGTGGACTATAGCAATCCAACAAATTACAACAAAGGAAAGAGTTAGAATCATAAAAAGAATGGAGAATGTTCTAGAGTTTTCAGTTTTAATCATAATAGTTTTGTGATTGAGGTAAACAGTTGATTGAAAACACGAACTCGTAATGGGATTGTGAACCTTTGGTTGGTGAGATTTTTAAGCTGTAGTTGTTTGTATAATTTTATATTTTATATTTTATATTTATAATATACCAGTTACCTGAAATATTATCAAATTATTTTAGTGTGCACATCATACCAATTTATATTAACAGTTAAAAGTGTGGTGACTATTAGCGCTCCGTAACACCACCCCAACATGTGCAATGGCTATGTATCTTACAACGCTCTGTAATTTCATTATAGATCTGTATGACGTGGAAATAATTTCGTTGTGTGAGAGTGAAGTTTGATACTTTTGTATGCAGAAATGGTTCAAATCAAGCACAAAGAAACATATGCATGCCTAGGTCGACAATTGAGTGTAAATTATTTTCATGCAAAGATTTCTGAATGAAAATGTTTTTTTTTTCTTTCTCTGATTTGGATTGGTTGATTTAAACAAACTAATAGCTGGAGAACGGAAATAACAATTACCTGAAAAAAGGTGTCAATCGAAAAGCTGGTCACTTTGGAAATTGTTGAAGTACTAGATTTGCCGGTGGGCACGTGCCTACGGTACGTCTTCGGAACAATACAGCATATAAAAGTCATGTAAACAGTAAAACAACAATTATGTAGCTCAAATTTGAATAGTAAAACAATAATTGGTTGTAAATAAAAGTCCATATTTTCATTATTATATGTAGAAAAATAATTATAAATGGGGGTGTAAAATTCAATTTCTTAGAACTTTGAGTGTGGAAAATGATAAAATTTAACTGTTGATGAGATATTTGCTATTTTCAATGTAACATGAGCTAGCAATAAAAAAAATACAAAAAAAAAATCCAAAAATTTACAAACCTGAAATCTGAAAATATAATTTTATGAGTGTAAAGAGAGAGAATGAGAGAGAGAGAGAGAGAGAGAGAGAGAGAGAATTAAATAAATAAATAAAAGAGCTGTTTCGAGGGGATTTGAATTTGAGTTTTTTTTTCTTTTTTTTTTTTGGGGGGGGGGGGGGGGACTTTTGGCTGGAAAAATATGTTTTGTGAAGTTAGATTTAGACCATTGATTTCAACCCTACTGAAGGAGTCACTTGATAACTTTCTTTGTGTTTTATTATAGGCTAAATATAAAAAAAATATACAAAGTTTTGGGCCAGTTTAAAAAAAGTACACTCAGATTTTTTTTTATTATAAAAAAAGGACACAAAGTTTAAAAAAACTTCACTGGGTTAGTTAGGGTTAGGGTTGGGTTAGGGTAGGGTTTAAAAAAACCACTTTCATCTTTCATTTGTGTTTAAAAAAATCACATTTATCTTTTATTTGTGTTTAAAAAAAATCACTTAACTAATCAGATGTTTAAATAAACCCCCCTGAACTAACCCTAACTAATCCAGTGGAGTTTTTTTAAACTTTGTGTCCTTTTTTAAAAAAAAAATCTTAGTGTACTTTTTTTAAACTGGCCCAAAACTTTGTGTATTTTTTTATATTTGGCCTTTTTTTTATATAAAAGATGACTTAGTCATCGCTTCATTAATGGGATATTAAAGAAACAAAGTAGTACTAATTACAAGGGTCCCAGAATTCCAACTACCACATCTAACACACTGAAAAGCATAAAACTATAAAGTAAGATACTTGATAAAAAGTAGAAAGCAGAAAGCAGAAGTAGACGATACAAATACAGATACAGTACCCAACGGTACAAAATTCTCTAGCGACCTTGAGCAAATGGCAAAATCCTGATGTACTCGAGCGGAAGTAAGATCCCTCCCTCTGCCTGATCTCCACCAAAAGAGTCCTACTCCTCATCTTCCATTCGGAGTCTTTTCATAGCCCCTCTGTTACCTGTCCAATCATGTGTTAGAAGCAAATTTTTATGCATAAGTCCTGAAAATGTGCATTTGGTATTTCTAAAACATAAATCGTTTCGGATCAGCCATAGTCCCCACATCATTGCCGAAGCAATGGTGCCCCACTCTTCTCTATCTTTCTGACATGCTAATCCTACCCAACAGCGTCCTCAGACGTCTGCGCTCGCCCTAGCACTCTGAATAGACCCAAACCGTGGACATATCGCCTCCCAGGCTAGCTTAGCTTTAGTACACTCAAATAACAAATGTTTGGTATCTTCCTCGTCTCTCTCACAATCTCTGCACGTGACATTAATTTGCATCCTTCTTTTTTGTAAATTGATCTTCGATAAGATTGCGTCGTTCATCACCAGCCGAACAAAGATTTTTACCTTCAAAGGTACCGAAAGCTTCCAAATAATCTTTGCGTCCTTACTTCGCAACCCTCCATCGTTAATCCGCTTGTACATCGAAGAGACAGAAAATTCCCCCGAAGACTCAAGCATCCACTCTCTGCTATCCTCGGTAACTGTGTTGTACCTTCCATCTTCCTTGATGAATTTATTCAGATTAGTAAGGTCCGCTAATTCTCCCTGAGAAACCTGACCCCTAATGTCGAGTTTCAGTTTTTTGTTGGACCACACATCCGACACCATCGTGTCTATCTTAATTGTTGCCTCTACTGCTTCGGGGAATAGACTTGACAAGCTAACGTCGCCGCACCACTTATCCTGCCAAAATCTTGTGTCCTTCCCATTCTCAATCCTGCATCTGGTGCTGGCGTGTAACATGTGGCCTACCTTAGCCACTCCCTTCCAAAGCGCTGAGCATTTCCCGAATGAACTTTTCCCTCCGAACCGGTACATTTTCCTGCTTCTATACCTCGCAAAAGATTTGCACCACCAATTATTCCGGTGCCTCCTCAACTTCCACCACCACTTACAAAGCAATGCCTTGTTCATGTCCCTCGGGTTAAGGATTCCAAGACCGCCATATTCTCTCCTTTTGCATACTCTGCCCCACTTTACCAGTGGCATTCCTTTATTCGAATCGTCGGCTCCCTTCCATAAAAACCTTCTTCTGCTCTTATCAATCCTCTGAATCACCCACTGCGGCATCTCGTAGATAGACATAAGGTACGTCAGTTGACTGCTCAGAACCGAGTTTAACATCGTGATTCTACCGCCTAGCGTGAGGAACTTTCCCTTCCAACCAGCCAACTTCTTGTCTATCCTTTCAATCAATGGAATCCAATCCTCTCTTTGGAGGGCCCCTGGTCTAATGGGTATACCAAGATAAACCAGAGGAAAATTTCCTATGTCGCACCCAAAATAGGTCTTGATCGAGTCGATAGGAATGGATAGTCAGTCGCTGATCAGAAGTACACATGTCTTTAGTAGGTTCACTTTCAGCCCCGACCAAGCTCCGAAGCACTGCAGTGCCAATCTTATCACCCCCATCTCTTCCTCTTTTGCCGCCCCTAACAGCAGTGTATTGTCTGCGTATTAAAGGATTGATATAGTTTGGGGAACTCTCTTTAGTTTGATTCCCTGGATAATCCCTCGATCCCTAGTCCTAGAGATCATTTCTGCCAGTCCGTCTGCTACTATTGCGAATAGTAGAGATGACAATGGGTCTCCCTGCCTGAGTCCCCTCTTACATCTGATTTTCTTGCCCAGCCTCATATTAACTTGAATGAAAGACTTTCCCCCGTGTATACATTTTGTAATCCAAGATATCCACTTGGGACCAAACCCCTTTAATTTAAGCACTTCATCTACACAATCCCATTCGATCGAGTCATAGGCTTTTTCGAAATCTGTCTTCAAAAGAAAACCGTCTGTCTTATCCTTGTGTCCTCTAAACACCACCTCGTGTGCAGAAGCCACACTATCCATGATGTCTCTACCTTTGATAAATCCGCTTTGAGAATCTCCTACCACATCAATCATATGTGGCGATAGCCTTAGAGCTAGCACTTTTGTAATGATCTTGAAAGACCCATTAAGCAAACTAATTGGCCTGTAATCATCAACCCTGATTGCCTCTTTCTTTTTCGGAATTAAGACCACATTAGCATAGTTGATCCTTCCTAGGTCCGCATTTCCGTTGTGAAATTCCTCGAATATGCCCATCAGATCATTTTTTATGATATCCCAGTAGAAGTTGTAGAAGAAGATTGGAAAACCATCGGACCCCGGGGCCTTCTCCTGCCCCAAGGTTTTCACTGCAAGTCGTACCTCCTCTTTCGAAAACCACCCCTCTATGTCTTCGCTCCCGTCAATTCTCGACGAGGCCCACATATCCGGCAACAGCTTGGTCCTGCATACGTTGCTAATTCCGAAGAGGTTCTTGAATCTATTGTCAAATTCCTGCCTAATAATATCATCGTTCTCTGTCCATGACCCGTCAATCATTAGGCCACCAATATGATTATGTCTTCTCCTTCCATTAGCGACTTTATGGAAAATTTTGGTGTTCGCATCGCCCTCTCTGAGCCACTGCACCCTAGCTCGCTGCTTCTAATATTGTTCCTCCATATCTCCAATGTGCTTTATCTGTACTCTAAGATTCATCAGTTCCTCGGTCTCTGCCTCCAAAAGGTCCCTCCCCTCTTGTCGTGCTTCTAGCTCTGCCACCTTTACACCGAACTCCTGTAGTCTATCCTTGTTAGCTCCAAATTCTATCCTAGCCCACTCCCTGATCCGCTTACGCAATCTCCTCGTCTTCTCAATCCAAATCCCTACAGCGGATACCTCCCTGGTATTGTCCCCCCAGGAGTATTGAAAAACTTGACGAATGTTAGAAGACAACGTCCATGCTTTCTCGAACCTGAAGGAAAACTGTTGTATGATGTACCCTTCTCCACAATCTAATAATAGTGGTAGATGATCCGAGGTGAATCTAATAATCGTCTTCACTTTTGCCAATGGGAAAATGTCTTCCCAGTCTGTGGAGACGAGAATCCTATCTAGCTTAGTTAAAATTGGTCTGGCCTGCATATTTGACCAAGTAAAGTTCCTATCTGTCTGTTCCATCTCCATCAGCTCTAGTTCGTCTATGATAGAGTTGAAACTATCTAGGTCCGGTCTACTAGGGCCCCTGCCCCCGTGTTCGTGACTATATATGGTGATGTTAAAATCTCCTCCCAGAACCCAAGGGTCTGTCCATTCGTTCCTGATATCTCTCAACTCATCCCAAAAAAGACCTCTCCTTCTAGAGTCGTACGGACCATAAACCGTAGTCACTAAGTGAATCCAATCATCACTTTTCCTTCTAATTCTAATAGTTACCGAGAATTCCCCTATCTTGTGTTGCAATACTTCGAACTCCTAGCGCGATGCCCCCTGAATAACCAATCGCAGGTTTGAATCTCCAATCAAAATCCTTCGCCCATGTCGGACTTTGAAATTCGTCTATGGATGGACTCTCAATCCTAGTCTCTTGAAACCCACAAATAGTAGGCCTACATCTACCCACCGTATTGCTTATAAGTTTCTTTTTATCCTTTTGACGCATACCCCTAACATTCCAGAAGATGTATGACATAAAAACACAATAATACGCCTATCTACCCCTTCCAGGCAAGGAACCCGACTATTAATGATTAACCCTCTGAATGCTCTCTCTAATCCTAAGGGCTTGTTGTACCTGCTCAGTTTTGCTCGTACCCATGTCTAAACCATACAAGCTAGCGAAGTAGATAAGGGAATCATTACTAAGTAAATTTAAGCATGAAAAATTCATCACAAAATTACCTCCACATGCTGAAGCTGGTTCCTTTCCCTTTGCCGCTGCCCTGATCAAGTCCTCCTCACTCGGGCCTTGCAAACCTCATTTATCCAGTTGCCTCTTGCTTTTCCTTGGGAGCTCCATATCCTTTTTGCCTGTGCTCCCCAGTTGTGTTACACCCCCCTCTTTCTCCTCCTCATCAGCATCGGTAATAGAGATCAAATTATCTTCTCGAATTCCCTCTAATGCAGCTATCATCTCATCCTCCTCCTGAATATATAATTTGGGCTCCCTGTTCTCTATGAACACTGCATCGTCTATCATATTCTCCCCCTCTTCTGAGTGCTGATGCTGATTATCCCCTAATCCTCCGCCGAGCTGAACCTCTTTGCTTATCGGCACCAATTCCCCAACACAGAGAGATGGGTTTGCAGCACTGCACCCCGGCCCATCAGGCCCAGCTGGCCCATGGGCTGCCCTAGTAGATAGAATGGCCTTTAAAGCTAATCGAATGGACCCCTCTACCTCTTTTTTTGAAAAGGATAGTGCAGCCTTCACTTCTCTCCCCATCCCTCTTCCCTCGAGCGCAGCGCCTGTACCATGGTTCCTTAGTATCCCATGTTTTAAGGAGGTCATTTCAACCATCTTTTCGCCGCTCATCAGTCTATCACCTAATCCCCTGTTAACTTTACACCCTGTCTCCCCCTCACCTGTAGCTCCCCCGTAGGCACGTGCTGCTCCCACTTCCTTAAACCCCAGATTAGGTGAGCGGCCGCGATTGAATCGATGCTGATCGAACGGCGGAGAGACCTCCTTGGCCTTGAATACGTTTGGACGAACACGATCAGCTTCCCCCCAATCCAACGGTCTCCGCACGTCTTCAACCTCGCGTTCGTCTCCAACTTCCTGAACCCCTTCTTCCTCTCGCGTCTCCTGCCCTCGAAAAGAGACAGATTTTTTTGCCTCCATTATCACCTTGACCTCAAACCTTTCCTCCTCAAAATCGATGCTTATAATGGATGGGATGTCATGTTTATTCACTACTCCTACTCGAATTCTCGCAAATTCGATGTTAGAATGAGCCAGAGTACCTCTATCGATATCGAGCACCATCCCAAAGCTTCTCACGGCGTCTTGGAACCCCGAACGAACCCAGCATTGATATGGCATATTAAATAAATGTATCCAAACGAAGAAGCGGGACTGTACTTTCAATGCTCCTTCGATTCGAGACCAACGTCTGAAAGTTACGTAAAATTCCATCCCGTCGCTTCCTCTTCCCTCCAAACCTTTCAGAAGTAGCACCTCCACCATGCGCTCCTCTTCCTTGCAATGGAGGAGAAAACTACTTGTCGCCGTCGCCGTAGCCTCCCATTTTTCGTTCAGAGATGGCGTCGTCGCTGCAGTGAGGAGATCATTAATATCTGCGCACGATGGATGCCCAGTGTGCGCCTTCACCAACACACAAATTGTTGTATTTCCTTTTGACCTCCGCCATGATCGGTGTTGGCGTAATCTTTGCCATCGCCATTTTCCTCCTCCCCGCTGAGCTCTCCTCTATTTTGCTATTTTCCGTATTAAGCAACATCGCCGGCGGGGAAGCTAGCTTATCGGAATGGCTGTTGATCTTGCCATGTGGACACCCAGTGGAGATGTGCCCCGATCTCTTGCAATTGAAGCAAAACCAGTCGTTCTTGCAATGACTGATAGAGTGCCCTCTTTGAGCACACTTATGGCATAGTTGCCTACCGGCAGCTCTGTTCCCTCCCGACGAACCCCTACTTCTCTTGCTATCTTCACCACCTTCTCTAACCCTGCTCTTCTTTGCTTTGACAAGAACCCAATGTCCCTCTTCATCCTCCTTTCTGGTCTCTTTCCTCTCCGAAGAGCGCTCATATCGATGGGTTCTATACCCCTCATCTCTATGCCATTCCCCCCTAGTAACCTCCGCATAGGACCTTGGCTATTTTTCTACTGAGATACGGTTGATCAATCTAGCGTTTGGAACTCTATCTTGGTCTCTCGAACGATCTTCGTGATCAAATCGAGGAGCCCTTGATCTGGATTCGAGCCTTCCCCTTTCCCGTTCCGCTTCCTCATCCTGGTATACGCGTCGTTTGTCAGCTCCTTCCACCCTCGCTACTTCCCTGCCTCTCTTTGGCATCTCTGTGTTGCGGTGAGGTAGACGAGATGATGGCTTGAATGTGTGTGGAGAAGAGGACTTAAGAGTGGCTCTGTGAGATTCTCTGTGGAAAACCATTTTTTTTACATTTAGCCTTTATTATATAGATAAATTCAATTTAAAAATAGTTGGTAATCCTAAGAATGCATAAGGGAACAATGAGTGATCAGACATCGATGTACAACATTATTAAAAAAAAAGTGAAACGATGAAAATTTAGTGTATTATTTGTTGAGTAATGTTTTAGCCACTACCAATTTCACTATCATTTTCTTCACTACCTTAGGTGGCATACTCCTATTGGAGAGTTCTCCCACCTATTCTATCATCCCCTACCTATTGAAGTGTGCCTCCTAAGGTAGTGAAGAGAAATGTAGTGAAGTTGGTAGTGGCTCTAGATGTGCCCGATCTTTTCTTTCTAGGTTTGCCATAATATTATGATTAATGCAAGGACTGAGCTTTGCAGAGTTCGTCATATATCATTTGCAATACTTCTTTACATAAGATTTTTTATTTGTTGTCTCCTTATGTTGATAAATAGTTTATTAATTTTTCTGTACTCAATATCTATTTCCATTTGCTTGAATGTTGGATATATAAAATAAATAAATAAATAAATAAAAACCTTTCTTATGCAACAGAACTATTGCATTTCATTATGCTCAGGTTCTTATATATTTTCTATTATTTTGGTAAACCAATGGAAGGAGACAGCTTCAGCCCAAGTGCCAACTAATGTCAGGTTACACAATCCAACATCTATGTATATTATTGGCTTCTCC
Source organism: Hemerocallis citrina (assembly GCA_017893485.1). Classification (NCBI taxonomy): domain Eukaryota; kingdom Viridiplantae; phylum Streptophyta; class Magnoliopsida; order Asparagales; family Asphodelaceae; genus Hemerocallis; species Hemerocallis citrina. The sequence continues at coordinate 185,463,448 of CM030367.1, read as the reverse complement.
CTCGGATTACGGCGTGGTGCTTCGTCTGTGGCTCTTCGATCTGCTTTACTGATGTTCTGTCCGTTATTGTATTTCTTAATTACTAGCTTTTTGTATATCTTTCTTATTACTGTTTTACTTCTTGTAAAACTCTTGACTCTTGTATTGTTTATTATCTGTTTTATTGATTAATATATAATTTTTGATGGCTGAAGCCTTATGGCTCGATCCAATTCATCAAAAAAAAAACCATCTATGTATATTACATTAAAAAATGGTGCGCTCTCTATCCAACCATTTCAAAAATACCCTGTATGGTATTTCAAGATTCTTTTCTATTTGTTATTCAGGTTCTCTATTTTGAAGCCAAAGCTTACGGCTCAGGTTTTCTATTTGTTACTTAAATTTGGTTGCATTGAATATTTTTTGATGGCTGGAGCCTTATGGCTCTATCCGATTCATCAAAAAAAATTTGGTTGCATTGAAGTGCAATGTAGGAAAAGAAATCTAAGGGAAGGGAAGTGTACTATTCACGGGTTTGGTGGCTAAATTTGAATTGAATTTAAATTTCTACTGTAATTACTATAGCAATACTGTAGAAACAGATGGCAGTGGATAAACACTGTAGCGCTATTATAGTTTTTTTTAATTGTCTCTCTCTTCTCTCTCTTACCCTATCCAATAAAACAGTTTCATCTATTTATTTATATTCTATTTATAAATATATGTGCAATGGACGAGTGAACAATATTTTTTTATATTCTATTTATCTATACTAGTATTATACACGTGCGTTGCATGTGGGGAAAATAGGGAGGGAGAATGAAAAGGACAAAAAAAAAATCTAGTATTATACACGTGCGTTGCACGTGGGGAAAATGGGGAGGGGAATGAAAAGGACAAAAAAAACTTCCAACACGTGCGCTGCACGTGTTGACAAAATGACACACATTTACAAATGACACTAAGCCCTTCTCCCATTATAATATTAGAGATTATAATGAGATTAGCACGTGCGGAACACGTAAAATAATAGACTGACATTCACTGTTCATGATCCTTCTCCCACAGGACAGGTGCAGAGAGAGGGAGATGAAGAGGGTAGGATTTTTTATTTTTTTGAGAGATAAAAAAAGGGTAATAAATTTGAACGTGTACTGTACGTATTTCATTGGTTTATATTGTAGAATTTAATTAAACGTGCGTTGCACGGGTTGGGATATGGACAAATTACACTAAGTCCTTCTCCCATTATAGTAAGAGAGATCAACTTTTTACTACTTTTTTAAACTTCTCCCTCTCATATCTAACCTATGCTACAATAATAATACATCTAAGCAAACTATTTTTTTGAGCTCATTTAAAAGATTTCTTTTCCTTACAGTAATCTTCATGGTTTCAATATATTTTACAACCAACCAAACACCTCCTTAGCCGATATATGCACACCCAGATATATGCATAACGGTGTGACAGATTTTAAGATGTAGCTATCATCTCCCATTAAATCAAGTATTAATTATTACCAAAAAATTTGGAAAGAATACATCAGATTTATTGACAAACAAGTTATACACGGTCTAGAAAAGAAAACATTTTTCGTATATCTATTATAATGATCTGTTGTGTACATTGGACTAAAAAAATTTAAAAGGACAGCTTTGCAGGTCATTCTTGCAACTTCAATACAATTTGACCAACAATATCTTCACCAACAGTTTACTACATCATAGTTGAATCAAGCAACTAACCACTTTAGCTATATATTATTGCACTAATTCCTGCATACAATCACATGCACTAATTCCTGCACTAAGTCTTTCATATACAGTTCAAAACTCAGTCTAATGAACGAATTGATAATTTGACTGTTATTTTATGATAATATTAACCTGCATAAATAGATAAATTACAAATCATAACAACAATAAATTATCAAACTACATATACTTACAGCACTGACTTAATGCTTTACCGAAGATGCTGACAACAACTCAAGATTAACACACCGGTTCACCGGGATTGTTTTGTTAACTTCTTATTAATGATTCTTATTAATGAAACAGGGTGTCCTTATTCCACCTTTTAACTCAAAAAATAAAAAAAACTCAAGATTAACATGCAAAGCTTATATGCTTCTTCTAGAGAGCTGCTACTCTTCCTAAGTGCCTATGATGCTTTGTCCTCAAATTATTAGTCTTCTTACAATGTTGTAAAATCTGTTAAGCACTCTTCATCCAAGGAAAAATAGTTTGTCTTCCGACTTTCTTCAAAAAAAAAGAAATACTATCAATTCTCAATAATATTACATATTTTTTTAATCTAAAATTTTATCCCAAGATTCTGCATTGCAGAATTTCAAACAAATTTTGCACAAATGCACATGCTCCTAACCATGCATCTTTCCCCACTTAATCATGTATGCAGGACATTTAGTCCCGCGCAACGCGCGGGAAACCTGCTAGTTCAAACAAAAGATACTGGTAATCACGATGAATGACACTTGCCATCAGTCTGATAAAGCTAATCCTCCTCATTTTTGTTGTATTTCGGTCATAATCCTTTTCTTCCAAATATTCTTTTAAGAAAGCCAGGTCTTCGAGCTTTCAAATCCTCCTCTGCAATGTTTTGAAAAGTAAAAGGTGTCAATTTGATAAAATCAAATTCTTTGAAACAATGCAAGTGAAGATTGTTATAAGAGTCTTATTACTTTTATTAGAGAAAGATACTGTCTGACATTTTTTCGTGCTATTCAATTTGAGACTATTATACCACATGAACAACTGAAGACGGCAAATCTCCCGCTTCATGTGTGTGAGATTTATTGGTCTATGTTCAAGGTTCAACCAAAGATAATTTATATAGAAGAATCAATGTTGGCATGACACCTCCTTAAAACTCATTAGGTTTATAGGGATCCTTCTCAATGATTGAGCTCCCAAATAATTTGAATACTGGAATACTGGCTCACTGATTGAGACCGGAATTTTATTGTTACTTGTGGACGGGAACAAGAAAAAAACAACGGCCTTACCTTTTAATCTCCCAGCTTTATATAAAGTTTCTTCGGCAATAGGTCTCCACTGTTCTGCACAGGAGTGGCTTATGCTCATCCCCACACTAAGCCCCCTCAGTAGCTGCATAGTTCTCATTACCGAGAATAGCTCCTCTGGGAACCTCTGTGCAGAATATGCAAACAGTATAAGAGAACTTGAATGGTATGGTGGTATGGCAGAGGGCATCTAACTGAAAAAATTCAATACAGCTCCTACGAAAGAAAATGATGCAATATCGACATGAAAAGCATCTTACTACTAAAAATAGTCCACAGATAATGTTTCCCATGCAAAACAGTATATCACTTAAGTCACGCAGAAATTTTGAACTCAAATTATGGAAAAGTTCATTTAAGTTGATAGTTGTACTTCACAGAAAAACACAAGACCATTTCTTTGGATAAATCTTGCATCTTATTTGATCCAGAGTGAGAAAAGGATACATATATAGTTAAAAGGAACTGTACCAGTCTCTTGACATAAATCGGATCCTTGGTATTCAACTGTAGCACTTCTCTTATATTAGATTTTTCACATTTCCTGTTAATTAAAATTTAATTTCGAGCATTTCTAGGTTAGGATATTTCAAACCCTTATATTAAGATTGTAACTTTTCACCTTTCTAAATTCAATATAATTGTTACTTTTGAGATTAATTGTGGAGTAAAATACAAAACTCATCCAAAACTAATTTCTTAAAAATATAGAACAGAAAATCACACAAAAGTTTATGACAAAAATAAATTATCTTCAAAATCTAATACCAACATACACAGCGAGAGAATTTTGTTAGTGGATGATGGTTGCTTTCTCTCTGTGATAATGGAAGTCAGGCTTTCGTGATGAGACTTAAATTATAATATTATGTTTGTTTCAGAAACTTAGGTTTCTCTTCAAATTTAACTATGATGGTCATCCGGCTACATTCATATTTCTTATTCAATACAGTAAATCAATTTTATTTTGTTTCCATAGAATTTCTGCATCTTCCACAGAAACTACAATATCTGCAATCAGTTGATAGTAGGCAACTCTTCTGTCTATTGGCATTAATAGCATCGAACATAGAGCCAAGCACTGGCAGCAAAACCCTGATCAATTTTTGGGGGAATGTTGCAGGTTTCAAGCTTAAAGAGATTTATTGTGTTATTATCTAGGAGTATTACTGAAGTATCATATGGAATAACTTCATAATGAACATGACCACGTGCTTAGAGACACATCAATATATCATTTCACAAAATTTGCAGGCATATGTTGCAGAATAAGCTTATTAGAGCATCAAGTGCATATAACTGTGAATAAAACATACGCTAATCAGATTACAACTGTAATAGCCCAGAATATATAGTAATGATATTGTTAATAATAATTATACTGCATAACTTATTCTGATTTGATAGCCTTTGTTAATAAGGAATAAGTGATTTTATATATAGCAAGATTTTTTTTATGCAATTTAAATACTGTTGAGGGGTTTATTTGATAGAAGTTTATAGAAGGGGTTATGTGTAAAAGAAGTTAGGGTTTCTTTATATACCTCCTCCTTCCTTCTGTCCTTCTCTAGCCGACACCACCAACATAAAAAAAAACAAAAGAAAACAAAAGAAAACAAAAAAACAAAAAAAAAAAAAAACAAAACAAAAAAAAAACAAAAAAAAAACACAAAAAAAACAAAAAAAACAAAAAAAACAAAAAAAAACAACAAACAAAAAAAGAGAAAAAGAAGCCAGCCCCCATTTCCTTCCTCCTTCATGTCATTATTCCAACCCATCACGATCACCATCACCATCACCATTATAAATCCCTTAATCCATTTGTTTGATCCCAATTATTTATGCGGTCTGATTGTCATTGCAATTGCGAGGGTTTGGGTTTTGGATAGGAAAGAAAGGATCTTTCGGAGTTGCTTGCTTTTGATCTCCTATGCTTATTAGAGAGTTTGGCGAAGAGTGTATCAAAGCCCGCTATTGATTTTAATTTCGTGCTAAGCACTGTAAGTAATTGAATATCTATAACCTGTAGAATATAATTTTATGAAATGCTTATTGTTTGTAGTGTTATGATATTGTGAATATTGTCTGTGATTATTTTATGTGATGTGGTGTGATAATGTACAATTATTATATTGAGATTAATATATTATTGGCGTATTTGCATAAATATTGAATTATTATATGTGAGTGTTATTATATGGACGTTAATAATATCTGTGACGGTCAATTTGGTTCATATCATGATGCATCATCTTACATAGTTTAAGTAGGATTGCATGTGCACAAGTAGTCTTATGACGTTGCAAATATTGAGATTGTTATTTTGAGTTACTACCATATTTATAGTTTTACTAATCATGTGTCATGCATCTACGTTTGTATATCGGTATACGAGTCGGGAATCTAAGTATCCTATTTGGCTCTCGATGTGTCCACTCTATGAATGTTGTTTGTTCCTACCACGGACTGTAGTGGTGTTTACCTTGTCAACCGGGCTATAAGTGTTGACCAAATTGCACGTGTTATTTGTCCCGACCACGGACCGAAGTGGCGTTTTAATTTTGCAATTTGTTTGTTCCCACCATGGACTGTAGTGGTGTTTACCTTGTCCACCGAACTATAAGCGTTGACCGCATTGAGCAATGGGCATGCCTAAATTCTCTTGCATTCTAGGATACTTGTATCTGATTATTTACGGTGTATGGGATGCGTAAATTATTAGACAAGTACTGCACTAGGCATCCTGCATTGTTTGTTTGTGTGATCACCTTAATTATTGTTGTATTTATATGTAATATGAGTTTTAATTATAATCTAGAGATTCTTATTCTAATACTTGCAGTTATATGATTGTGCATCAACATGTTTAATTGTTAATGCGGTATCTTATAAATTGTTGGCTACTTGTAATATTTATTCAATTACTTCTGGGAATCTGCTCATTTTTTTGTTAATAAATCTTTTCAGATTTGCATTAAGATCGGGTGGTTGAAGAAAGTAAAGGAGCTGGAAGTTTATGTCCCTTGGGAGTAAATTTTCAAAGAGAGCATTTAAAGCTGATAAATCGTATTTCTGAAATTATTTTAAATTATTTTATTGAAAGTTTTAAGAAGACCCATTTCTTAATGAATTTTAGTTATTTTCTTTTGTGATGAATTAAATACTTTTGTTAGCCATTTGAGTTACTTTCTATTGATGAATTTTATGTGGCAGAAATGGTTGTCCTCGGTTTGGGGGCGTTACAACAATGATATTAGCAATAAGCATGGTTAACTAGAACTACTAATTAGATTGACCTCTTGGCAAGTCCCTATGTTGTACCCCTCTTCTCTTGTTCAAAAAGAGAAAAACTACTAATTAGATTATCCATAAATGGATCCTATGCATGATTATATAAAACACTTCATGTATTCTATTAAATCTTAAAAATATGTACCTGCTCGAACAAATTTAATCAATTCATGCCATCATCTCACGGATGAATGCTTGTTATCTTTGAAACTAGTATCCGGAACCGAATAGGTCATGTTTCGCAAATACCCTCGACTAATGTATCGACTCATGTACATGCAGTTTTGTGGGGGAAAAAAAATAGACAAATGCATAAAACACGTGTAGATTCCATTTATTTTGAGAAAGATGGATGATGGAGAACAAAATAATTATAAACCTATAATTTTCCTATTAAAGACCTAGCATACCTGGACGCTAATTTGATTTAAGGAAGAATCATCAGCAAATGGTGACAAAATAGTTAGTCCTGGAGGAAGTTTGGTGTCAAACATTTTCAGTGCCAACTTCAGCAGTTCCCTTTCTTCATCTTCACATGTACTCAAAATGTCAATTCCAAGCTCTCTACAAAGTGATATCAAAAAATCAAAAACATGAAATACTTGAATCATATACATGCTACAATATATCAAAGCCTAATAAATCTGTTTGAAGAAAGACAATGCAATCCTTAATAATGGTGGTACCTGTAACTCTGATAAACCCTTGCAGGGTCATAGTCGGCCATTCCAATAACAAGATTAGCATACCCGAGCCTCAAGTTGTCAGGAAGATGCTTTACTTGTCCATAATCAAGTAATGCAACCTTTAAGAACAATTGTATCAATGAAAAAAGGTAAACAAAGGGAAATTCCCAGAAGATACTATAAACACTATGATTTAGCAAATACACAGGCACGTGCACCGTGCACAGACACACATGCACACGCGAAAGAGCGGATCATGGTTGGATTACTTGCCTCGGAGTCCTTGCAGATAAGAATGTTCCCAGGATGTGGATCTGCATGGAAAAAACCATCCTTCAAGATCATTTGACCATAGGCAAGTGTAAGATTTTTCAAAATTTTCCTGCATTAGCACAACCTTTGAGAAGGGAACTGGAACCCAGGTTTCGTTAAATAATTATAACTGGTTCTTTCTAGTCTAAACAGGGACTTCCAATTTGTACATTGATAGAGGAGAAAATGCAGAGAACAATAAATTTGATTATAAAACATTATCAACATGGATAAAGGTTTACCACTGAATTGTAGCTCAGATGGTGAAGGGTTTGTGATGGATAAAGAGAGGTCACAGGTTCGAGGGCAAGCTACGATGTAGCCCTTCATTAAAAAAAACAACACAGATAAAGTTTTAAGTGGTCCAGTATAAGAACTAGGAAACAAAGACGGCCAACAAAATTTACTAAATTGTACTAGTTGATTGTATAATCCTACCTTCTACATTAATTTATACAAAATAGTCAATTTTCACTTGCATATTTCGGTCTCTCCCATTACCAAGCAGAACCCGAAATACTCGATCTCTTCTTCTTAATGACTTTTCGCTTTATCACATAATCAACAGTTGTCAATCTCATCATTATTCCGTTAATTCATGTACACATAAAAATCTCTTACTACACAATCTACAGTCCGCACTAATATCTAATATTTGTTCCACTAATTTAGTTTTGCGAAGTTTTTCCTCAAGAACTTTCTTGCTTAGAGCCCTCCAGCCACCAACTAGAACTTCCAATCAGATTTAACACTTCAATAACCAATTCGGCTAGTATTAGAATCTTGTGGTCTCCTCGTATATTTCCAGCTCAACTTCCAGGGTGTGATGAATTCCTTGAAGTTATGAGGTTTCTTACCTCAAGGATCGGAGGTCCTAACCACTATCTTCGTGATTAATGTAACATATAGCAGAAGTATACAAACAGTGGTAATTCACAAATTTCCAGATCTCAAAAAATCAACCAAGACACGAGGTAATAAACAATTAAATTCTAAGGAAATATTCCCTAGTGGCTAATAGATTGTTGTCCATACTACTTTGCAAGGCTGATGAGATGTTGTTCTTGCTTGAATCTTTTGAACCAAAGTCATGATGTCCAAGTACTTCTATGTATTACTGAAGCTACTATATTGCAATCCACAATAAATTCTTGATGTTTGTTGTGAGAATGCAAAGCCTACCAATGCTACAAAGATTACAAAGATGAGAGGTAGTACTTCTAGAAGCATACTACGGTGTATTTCTCTTTAAATCCATGAAGTGAAAAGGCAAGAGGAAATAAGTATGTTGTCTCCATAGCAGCAAGGAGAAAGAAAATTGCAAATCCAACTCATCAATATATAACTACTGAGTAACCAAATTAGAATATCTCAAGTCATGTATAGAACTCATTGTTTCTATATACATGAATGCCACAAGATCAATCGTAAGATGAATCTGTAATAATCAAATAATCATGTGACAGTGATACTCTCCAGAGAAAGAGTATCTAATAGCATGAAGAAAACAAAAAACCATAAACAGCCGCAGAAAGTGTTGGCTGTTTTGGTGCAAACCCAAGATTCCCTCTTTTTTCTTTAGTCCCACATCGGTGGGAAAGACCACCTTGTGAGTGTATATAATGCAAACCACTCTTTATCCCATTGTAGTCTAGTGTGGTGTGGAGAGAACCCGTGGGCCACACGCGCGCGCCGCCGCCGCCGCCCGGCCCGGTTCGGTTCGGCGCGCGTAGTGGGCACGAGTGTGCACGCCCGCATCTGCGGACACGAATGCCGATCCGAAATTGCTCTTCGGGTTCGGGTTGAGATCCAAAACTTCTTTTGCTGTTTATTTTTCCTTTTGACTAATTCCTCTTAAGATTAGTTTTCAGATCCTATTTTTTTGGCCTCCTTCTCTCCCTCACACGTTCTTTATATTCCAAACTCCCTTCCTTTTGCAAAGGCTGGGGGGAAAAATCAGATCGCATCCACAAAAGAAAAACCCTTCCATTGCTGCTTCAAAAACCCTTCCTGCGCTGCTTCCTTTTCTGTTTTTCACCTTCGTTCTGGGCAAGGCTAAGTTCGGGTCAATCTCTCGATGTTGTGTGCGGCAGCGAGACGCCGGTGATACCGGGGGTTTTACCACTAGGAGCATCTGCGACGAGTCTGCACATAAGACCGCGGATCAACTCTTAGGGCAGTGCGTATCGCGCGACTTCCCCATAGGCCGGTAACTCCGTTTTTTAATTTATTTTGTTTATTGTTTCCAGATGCTAAGGAAATGAAAGATTCGAGTAATTTAAACAACAATCTAAGAGTTGATTGGAAAAACATTCATGAAGCCGACCTCCAAAATTTTTGGGATTACGGCTCTTGCTGTTGTTTTTGTTTAGGCAGAAAATTACTCGCTAGAATGGTCAATGGGTACTAAATTAGTGATGCACTTAGCCCTGAGCCCATTCTTAAAGGCGTCCCTTGCCTACGTCTATTATTGCTCCTTACAAGCTTTGTATAAAAGTTAGTTGCTTAGAGGCTGCTTTGCTGACAATGCAGTTTGAATAATGTTTGTTTGGCAACTTGAAAAATCGAAACTACAATATTTGTTGCAATAAGCAACAATTTGTTGTGTCAAATCCTTCAGGTTTTGTAAATGTATCTGGAGCTTTAAGGGTGTTATATCACTCTTCTCACTTCACCAAATCAAGATTAAAGAACTGATTTTCAGATTAAAACATTGCATGCTAAGTACTAGTAAGTAGTTACCAATAGATCTCCTTGTAAGTTGGTATTGGAAGGTATTCCTTTTAGTGTCAGTTTTGGCTTTAGTGTTATAATTGGCCAAAATATAATGGAAGTTGACCTCTGCATAGTGGATACAGGCATCTCTAGCCAAAAGAATGTTGGTATACACCTCCACTACTAACACTAAGTTTTAAATTTCTTATTTGTTACCACTACCACCAAAGTAATACAGAAATTACCCAAAAGATACAGTTAAAACCTATTCCTTTCCCCAAATGCAACACATGCTGCATATCTTCCTGTCTTCTGTTCTTTCAAACACTGAAGCTTCAGTTTGCCAATCCTACAGTTTAAGTTACTTATATCTGTAAATGGATTGGGGCCACTAGCTTGCAATTTGCATTTGCATCCAACATTTCTTTTGTTCAGACAGTTCTGTTCAGTAAAGCATGAAACTAACAAATAGTACATGCAACAAACGGCAGACTAAATAGGACTTGAACCTCCAAGTAGTTATATTAGCCATTCTGAAATGACTTCAGTCTTTAGCCTAGGATATATCCGAAAAAAGTTATTTACAAAACAGATATAATATTGCTCTAATATTAAGTGTGACAAATGCTAGACTAGTTATATTCTATACCATCATACTGACCAGCATATAGTTTCATTGTTAATGCCAAGCCACAATTGTGCTTTTCCCATTTGGTTAACGGGCTAGTACCAATTGAATGAAATGATCCATTCTACTTGCATATCATGTTTATCCTCTTCTCGTATTATTCCTTGAAACTATGTCTCTTCCCTTTCGGTAGAGATTTGCTTTTCCCTAGGATACAAGAAAGAGATCTATTTTCATTCAGCTAAAAATCTTAGCAACATGAAATATTGTGGTTGCTACTCTTTTGCCCGTCCAATTATGATAAACTTCATGTAGATAAAATCTGATGTTTACTTGGAAAAGCATGCGTAAGTACTTATCGGGGTTGAAAATAAGTCTTCATTAATTTCCATCTTTTTTGGTACCTCCTGTGACTTTCGGAGCATCTGCTCTTAGTTTTTATGTTAATGATAATATATGATAAAAATCATTTTAAGGGCAGGTTAAACTAGACTGAGTTAGACTAAATTAAAATCAAAGTTAAACTACTAAAGCTCTCATGATTATAGTTCATTGTGGTGCACATGCTAATAATTTAATGTGTGAAGGCCTGTATTCTAGATGGTTGTAAGTATGAAAGATTTTGGTGGATTTGTTTTGTTTTTCTAGCAAAATTGTAAACAAGTTTTGGCAAAAGTGCATTTGCAAGTTTCTGAAATTTCTCTAGGGTCCCCACTCACAAATGTATCAGAATGTAACCATGTGAATTTTGTTTTATTAATAAATTATAATAATTGGTACTCTCTTGGGTACATACCTGAGAAGCCCAACAATGTACCAGAATCCTGTATGGCCCCGAGTCAGGTGTACTGATCTCCAGAGACTACCTATGCTTTATAGGTCATCACTTATTTCTGGCAGACTGAGATTATGATCCATTTTTGTAGTACATGTATTTTTATACTATAGGATGAGTAGAGTTATAGTGCACTTTGAGGCGTATCTTGCCAACTGATACATTAACAAAGCCTTTAATATTTGCATTTCATTTTTTTTCCCCCATTACCACCAATTTCCTTTTTAGGTGAAATTGGTACATCATGCATGCTGTCATCAACAAACATCTAACAAACATCTATCGATAAGTTGACTAATTCAAATCTATTCCATGACCTTAGAATTGTGATTCATCATAATGAATGAATCTTTTGCAATGAAGTTGGTAAGTATGGGAATCTGTTAATTGACCATTATGAGATTCCTGCAAATTTACCATTATTAGCTTTCTGTATTCTTCCTTCACATCCATGAAATCATCTTTATGTTTATATTCAAGTTCATAGGTAATGTTCCCACAAATTAGAAGTACATTAAAAGCAGATATAATATTCCTCCTCCTTCCTGATATAAATAATTTTTTAGAAGGATGAATTTCACTAAACCCTCCTCAGTTTTACACATTGGCATATAACCCTTACAGTACATAGCAACTATTCATATGGTTTATTACACAACATATTAAGAGAATATATAAATATTCCTGTACCATAATAGTTGGATCTGTATCATGTGACTTACGGTCCATATGTAGAGTACTCCTCTCATTTAATTTTGCTCTTGGCAAATCTGACATACCTATATGCCTAGATAAAGCTCTCAAGGTTTTCAATGCAATCATCCAATGCTCTCTGCTCTACTCAATTCACATGTCCATCTTAGAATATTAGCATCTGGAGGTCCTAGTTTTGACCCTCGCAACCCTCGCAGTCACCTCTGATGACTACTTTGTATATTTTGTGTGTCATCATCAACAAGTTCCTATTGAAGTTTTCTTGAATGTGTAATAGTGAATCCTCAACCTATTCTAGGAATGTAAGTATCCAATTCTAAGGAGGGTTATACTCTCTCCTTAGTACATTCTATTGAGAAAATACTAAGAATTGTTGAGTACTTCGATATGACACCTGCTCGTACTCATTTTGACAGTAGTATCATTCTCAAAAAGAATGAAGGTTTACCTGTAGAACAACATAAATACTCTCAAATGATAGGTTCTCTTATGTATATAACAAATAGAACTAGACCTGATATTGCAGTTACTGTTGGGAAACTTAGTAGATATACTAGTAACCCAAACCGGTCACATTGGTCAGCAATAGGAGTATTTAGATATCTTAAGGGTACTATAGATTACAAACTTCATTATTCTAGACACCCTGATATCATAGAAAGTTACTCAGATGCAAACTGGGTAACTGACTCACATGATGTGAAATCCACAACTGGATGTTTTTTACCCTAGGAGGAGTTGCAATCTCCTTGGGTTCATGTAAACAAACCATCATAGCCAGAAGTACTATGGATTCTGAAATGATAGCTTTGGACACTACTTGTACAGAAGCTGAATGGCTTGGAAATTTGATTATGCATATACCTGTTACTAATATTCCTGTTCCTGCTATTTCCATAAACTGTGATAATAAATCTGTTATAGAACTACTAAAGCATGATTCTGTGAATGCTAAAAGATGAACAGGTACCTGCAGCTGCGCTTCAAGTCAATCAAGAGCCTATTAGGCAAATATGTGGTTCTTGACTATATAAAGTTAGAAAAGAACCTTGCAGACCACTTAACAAAGGGTCTGTCTAGGACGTTGATCCTAGAATCATCGAGGGGGATGGGGTTAAGCCCATAAGTAAGTCACCAGCAGTGGCAAGCCAACCGAGTCTGACTGGAGATCCCAAGAAGCCGGTTCAATGGGTAGAAACAAGCTGGACTTCGGTGACTATTATGGAACACTGACTCAGAGATTAAATTCTCATAAATTAATGCCCAGGTGGCTGTACGAGGTTGTACAATGATATCCCATCCCTATGGTGACAGTGTTCCTGTGTGATCTGGTTAGGATGAGTTCTAAACTCTTAATAGGTCCAAACATTATTATGTAGAGTTGACTCCGATCACCAACCCTTTGAGGACTTACCTATATGAGAGGTCGTGAAGGCCGCGACTATGGGACAGGGCGATCCCAGACAACTCTCATGAATATGGAAAAGTGCGCATGGCCATTCAAAAGCGCCACCCGATAGACCCAAGAACCTCTAGCGTACTATGTGTGCTATTTTCTGAATCTGAGTCAAGAAGTCTGATTCAAGGCGTAGTCCATCAAGCACTTCTTCAGACAAAGACAATAGTCACTACGTGAGATTCAAGGCTGTAGTCCATCTCATCTATGCATAGTATACTCTTGCCCAGAACTTCTATATCATTACTCCTTTGTTATCACTGCCTTTGAATCTTGGTTTTGGGGGGGATTGTTGGCTGTTTTGGTGCAAACCCAAGATTCCCTCTTTTTTCTTTAGTCCCACATCGGTGGGAAAGACCACCTTGTGAGTGTATATAATGCAAACCACTCTTTATCCCATTGTAGTCTAGTGTGGTGTGGAGAGAACCCGTGGGCCACACGCGCGCGCCGCCGCCGCCGCCCGGCCCGGTTCGGTTCGGCGCGCGTAGTGGGCACGAGTGTGCACGCCCGCATCTGCGGACACGAATGCCGATCCGAAATTGCTCTTCGGGTTCGGGTTGAGATCCAAAACTTCTTTTGCTGTTTATTTTTCCTTTTGACTAATTCCTCTTAAGATTAGTTTTCAGATCCTATTTTTTTGGCCTCCTTCTCTCCCTCACACGTTCTTTATATTCCAAACTCCCTTCCTTTTGCAAAGGCTGGGGGGAAAAATCAGATCGCATCCACAAAAGAAAAACCCTTCCATCGCTGCTTCAAAAACCCTTCCTGCGCTGCTTCCTTTTCTGTTTTTCACCTTCGTTCTGGGCAAGGCTAAGTTCGGGTCAATCTCTCGATGTTGTGTGCGGCAGCGAGACGCCGGTGATACCGGGGGTTTTACCACTAGGAGCATCTGCGACGAGTCTGCACATAAGACCGCGGATCAACTCTTAGGGCAGTGCGTATCGCGCGACTTCCCCATAGGCCGGTAACTCCGTTCTTTAATTTATTTTGTTTATTGTTTCCAGATGCTAAGGAAATGAAAGATTCGAGTAATTTAAACAACAGAAAGTTACTAAAGCATGCCAGGCAAATGCCCCATAGAAACATCTACAATGAAAGGTTAGATACAAATTGTTTAGAAATAGATAGTGAGATCAGTAATCAAAATAAATTCTCCAAAACTAGTTTAGGTTTTAGAATACAAATATAAAACTCTTTAACAGACCTTTGGAATTTGGTGTAGTGGCAATGTTATATCAGATATCACATGATTAACACATTTGCTTTCTGCATCTAATTTTAAGGAATGTATGTTGTTACCAAAAAGGAAATAAGGTACCATGTTTTATTATGATCAGAGGCTTACTGCTTTGCCATGGCCGCAACCTTGCCACCAGGATCTATTCCCCTTCGTGCTATCTCCTTGCCAAGGTTCATTATCGGGATACCATCTATAAACTCCATTACCAGGACCTTCCTAAGAAGTATAATATATTATGTAAATACAAATTGTTTAGAAATAAGAATAACAAGCTTAAGTAATGTTCTCGAGTATAAATACAACTGGTATATACTAAATAGTAATGGATAACAAAAGGCATAGTAAATTGAAAGTCAACGACATGCATCTTCCGAGCCATAATCAGGACAATCTAAACATAATTGTCCAAAAACTGATGAGAATATGGCTATGAATAAGTATCAGGAAATTTTTTAAACTGTAAAGCAGCATGTCAAAGCATTCTTCATAAGAACTTTAAATGCACAAGCATGCGGTATTTCAGTAGATTTATTGTAGAAAAACAGATTTGCCCTTTACTACAAATGTATCATTTAGAACATCTACTAGAAGCATTTAGTTTGTAGTTATGAAAAATGATAGGTGGCATTCTTTTCACACTTCAACCAAGTAGAGACAAACCATTCTTCATGTTAAGTGGTACAATTACAATATGAGCACAATAATTAGAAAATCAACTACGTCACGTGAAAGTCCATTTTTGTATTCCTATATTCATATATGTTAGAATAATCATATAATAGCCAAAGATATATAGTCCTGAAATTTCATAATACATTTTCATAGTTACTTAAAAGACAAACATTTGGGTTAATTTCAAGGACTGAAATTAAGAACTTGACCGTGTCCTAAACCAAAATTCTCCAAGAGGTTATGGTGAGAGTTGAAGGATGCGTATTTAAATACTAGCACACGCCTGCAGGTTCAGCACAAGTTTCATGGGCCGAGACTTGGGCTATGTGCAACACTAGTTTCATCCATGTTTATATGTACCCGCTAGGAATTGAACCTGGGTTGGTCTGGTACTATGTGAAATAACTCTGCCACTACTCAGAAACTCAAAAGTTTTGGAGAAGGTTGAGTTATTTATATTTATAATTTAATATGTTTACTCTTGACAAAGTATTGTACGCATGAGACAAAAAGGTTCAACGTCTGTACAAAATAAATCAGTGAAATATTTTTAAAAATTCTGCAATCTGCATACCCTCTCAGATCAACAAGTACAAGCGTGTTTCTTCCGCTGAGCGTCTATTTGTAGCATTTGATATTTATTATTCAATTACTCATCTTTCTGTAATCAAGCTTGGAGGTTTAGATGGACTTGCAATAGCATTTCCAATAGTAGGCAAATAGGGTGCAATTCTTGTCAAAACAAATGGATGTACACAAATTTGGTGACACGTAAACAAGGTGCAACTAGTGCTCACTGACTGTTGATAACGGCGTGATGCCTTTTAAGCAGAGAGACAAAAACACGTAAGATTTAACCAAACAATCAATTGCTAACTGTGGAAATGCAATCCACAGGCTTTTTTTTTTCTTGTGTGCACTGTCAAAAATCGTTATCTCAACACAGTGCACGCCTTAAGTGAGATGTGTGCTTTTGTATGTCTTCCTTCTAGCCAAACAACATACCAAACTATTAAAATAAAATAAATAAGATAAGATATCATAAGAGTTATTCTTGGTAATTAAAAATTGTCTATAATAGAGCTTCCGTGATGCTTGCAACATACATAGTTGCCATGCCATCCATCGCTCGTGGAACCAAAACAGGAGCTCTTTTGTAGTTAGCTTGGAAAAACTTCCTTATTCTCTCCATGGCCTCAAATTCCCGAACAAAGTCAAACTCATATCCAATCTATAGTAGGGCAAAAACACAAAAAATAAAATGTGAAGAACTATTAGAATAATCAATAGACTAACATAACTTCAAACTGTTCTAGTGATGTTCAGTAGTTTAGCCACATCATCAAAGATACAAAAAAGACACATAACATGATAAAATAATCCTGACAAGCATGAAAAAATATCGGTGTTTAGCAGAGTTGCATTGCAGTTGCGAGTTAAAATTAGTTGCCAACCAAGTTGCAAGGTTCCTTTTAGTTGCAACTTTAAGTGAACTTTGCAACTTGGGTTGCAACTACTTTTAAGTCATAACTGCAGTAGTGCAGCGCATCTCTACTTGCGTGAACCAAACACCATAGAGAAGTTAAGCAATGCCACCTTGCATCTAATTAACAAAAGAATACATTTTATCCACTTTAATATAGTAGTGTAGGGATAGGAAACTGAATCAGAATTAATACTATCGCAGTCTACTTGACATGTATGCTTCAGTGGTGAAATCCACATTTTCAACATTATTCACTGTAACATACATATCAAAACACTTGGTCTGTATCAATTTCTCGTAAAGGGAGAGTCGCTAAATGAAGTTATTAACTGTGTTCCTTCTGTAGACACATGAAGATCGTCCAGAGGGTTCAATAACCAATCAAGGATTCTATAGATATGTAGCACGAAAGGGATAGAGCATACCCCTTCTCAAGGGTCAAATAATAATTTGACACACAAATGTGCAACGTACTCATCTCAAGGGTCTCTCCTCTCTGGACTGACTCAGTTCTACAAGTATTTCAAAGGACTTCTTATCTGTATGCAGTACTTCTACAAATGCAAATTAGATGGTACTTTGTTATTTGTCTTGTCTCACTACAAACCGCAACGGCTATAACGGCATATCTATCCCGGCGTGTACACCTAAGCGCCGGGATAGGTCGTTGTTATAATTTTTTTTAAATATCGAATATCTATGCCGGCGTTTATATATAATGCCGTTATATATATGATATATAATGGCGTTTATACATCAAACGCCGGTATATGTTACTTCTATAACGGAATTTCTAGTGTACTCGCCGGGATAGACTCCCCGTATCGTTGTGCTGATTAATGGGGATGTATATCGCGGCGTTTATGATGTAAACCGCCGGGATAGGGAAGCGTATTTATTTTTTTTGTTTATTATGTTACTAGTATTTTGCACGTGTGATGCACGTGTTAATAAAAAAATATTTTTAACAGGTGCGGTGCACGTCTTACTTTTTTTGCAAAGAAAAAACTATGATTTTCGCGTGCGTTGCACGTGTTAATAAATATATTAACGTAACTGATGATTACAGCCAAGTTGAATATGTTAACCCTGTGTCGACAAGATGATTACAGCCATATTAACATAATTGATGTATATAAATTGAAACCAGTTAGCATTTTGATATAACGACAAACGGATGAATGTAACAACATGAAAAAACATAGAGAATGAGCAAGGAAGTGATATCATAAGGGCGAGGCTAAAAAAGGAAACTCTAGTTTAATAAGAATGAGCAAGGAAGCGATATCATAGGGGTCAGGCTAAAAAAGCAATATCATAAAGAATGATGTTGTTGGAATTAATAATTTTCATATAATTTAGTTCATCAAGAATTAGATACAAATTGTTCTTATATGATATAAAATTGTTTATTTGAATTTTATAAAACTTAGGAAATTTGTTGATTTGTTCAATCGTAAAAATAGAGTTATTAAGAGCATCTGTAGTCATTGGCTTATTTGCCAAATTTTGCAAAAAATAGAAAAGAAGATGCTGCAGTCGTTGGCTATATATCAAAAATTTGGGTATATGGTGAACAATGGTCGGCTATATTTGGCAGACGAAATGGGAATATGGAAAAAATAGCCAACGAAAGATGATACTTCGTCTGTGCAATCGGACGAAATATCATCTTTCGTCGCAATATTTTTATTATTATTTAAATAGATCAGACAGGAAATGATTTCTCGTCTGATTTTTTTTTAAATGAACGGACGGGAAATGATTTCCCTTCCGTTGATTTTTTTTTTAAAAAAGGAAAAGAAGTGCTCGGACGGGAGATGATCTCCTGTCCAAACACATTTTGGTTTTTTTTAAGAACAAGGCCTATACAATTTTTATGGGTGTATATTAGGTTTTAATTAAAATTAAATTATGATTTAAGATTTAATTAGGATTAAATTAACAGTTAATTATGATTAAATTAGGAGTTAATTTGGAGGAATTTCTTGGACGGGAAATGTCCTCCCGTCCGTGGTAAAAAAAAAATAAAAATCCTCAGACGGGAAATGATACATCGTCCGTCGATTTTTTTTAAATAAAACCCAAATTTTGGGTTTAAACGACTGCAGCACAAACCCAAAATTTCCTTTCCTATAGATGCTCTAATAATTTATATATATATATATATATATATAAATACATATACCGGCGTTTTTGCGTCGAAACGCATGGATAGGTTATTATTATTAGCGTCCCGCCATCACTTTTCATTTCCCCCCAAATTACTTAGTAACCCTAAATCCTCCGTCCCTCTCCTCTCTCTCTCGCGAACTCTCTCTCTCTCTCTGGCCACTTGCTGTCCCGTACCTCGCCACTCGCCCCCTCAATCTCCGGCCCGCCACTCGCCCCCTCTCCCCCTCAATCTCCGTCCCGTACCTCGCCACTCGCCGCCGCCCTTCCCTTGCTGCCGCCACTTCGTCCTTCGCCGTCGAGCTTCCCTTGCCGCCGCTTATTCCTTCGCCGCCGCCCCTCCCTCCGTTGCTGCAGAACACTCTCTCCCTCCGTTGCCGTGCCTCCCTTGTCGCCGCCTCGTATTCCTTTGCCGCCACCCCTCCGTCCACGCCCCTCTTTGTCACTGCCCCTCCGTCCCCCTTGCTGCCCCGGTGCTCTCTACCATCGTCGTTGTTATTGAGGTTTTTATCAGTGATTGTGATTAGTAGATATTAATTTGTTTGATTATTGTGTGCTAGTGATTAATTTGTTTCCTAACATAAATTTCTTAAAAACTAGAGACAAGCTGAAACACAATAAGCAAAATAATTTGAGACGACTAAGTGACAATTAGACCTAGCTAAATCCAGACTGTTAAACTGAACACTGCTACAGCTACGTTTTTTCAGTAACCATAATCACGGGGATGCTACAGGCAAGTTTGCAACACAGCATACTTATGTTAATTAACTTGCCATAGCAGATCATTGTTGGAAAGCTGATTGGTATCAAATGTATGGCTTATAAATTCTCGATATTCAATTAGTGTAATTATATGCTAAGGATAGTGTCACTGCACTGTGGATTTTCTTTTGGTTATGGCTCCATTATTATTTTTGAGTGGAGTATTATGATATATATTATTAGTATTTAGCAATTGAATGAGCATTCTGAACTTGATCCACCACATTACCTCTACATTATAACTAATAAATTATATAGTTATTATTTTTGTGACTAATCATTTAGTTAGTTGTGATGATGATTACAAAATTACAGTTATACACTTACGTTTACAGTTATAGCTACTAGTAATTTACACGTGTGATGCACTTCATTATAAATATATATTTTTTAAAGTCAATTTAATGAAAGAATATGAGTTTTAATTTATGAAACTTAAATTTCAGATTGACTCATATTTTTCAAAATGGATAAAAGTTGGATTATAAGTCACGATTATCCAAGGCGTATCGGGATGGTGTTAAAGATTTTATAAACTTTGCAAAGAGGAATTCTCCTGATCCGAACACGATTTTATGTCCATGTGTCCGATGTTCAAACTGTGATTTGAGGACATGCGACATAGTTGAGACACACTTGATTTGCAATGGTTTTCTACTAGGGTATACACATTGGTTTTGTCATGGAGAGTTTGTCCAGTTGTGAATGAAGACGAGTCTTTACTTACAAATGATCTCAGTATTGTTGATGAAATGCACTCTTTAGTGCGGGATGGTTTAGGATTCCATAACTTTGAAGCTCACATAAATAATCCAATCAATCAAAGTCCACAACGAGTCAGCAAAAACATTACATCAAGGCAGTGGGGTGGCAGAATAAATGCCCAGTCCTGAAACTAATAAAGAATACAAAGCCTTTAATAAGTTGTTAAAAGATGCAAATACTCCTCTAATCGTGATTGTCTCAAGTTCTCTAAGTTTTCATTCATTGTTAGACATTTTCAGATTAAATGTCTAAATGAGTGGTCTGCCAAATCCTTCCTTGCTTCTTGAATTGTTGAATGAAGCTTTTCCTCAAATTTGTATCCCCAATTCAGCCCAAGCCACAAAGAAATATGAGAAAATAGCATCATGTCCATATAATTGTATGCTATTCCGGGGGGATAAGGAGACTCTCGAAGATTGTCAAGTATGTGGTACTTCAAAATGGGTGAAAACACCGAATGAAGATGAGCAAACTGATGAGCCAATTACAACAAGTAGGAAAAAGAAGTCGGCAAAAATACTGTGTTACTTTCTTCTAATTCCTAGGCTACAAAGACTTTTCATGTCATCTAAGACATCTTCTGATATGAGGTGGCATGGGGAAGGTCGCAAGAATGATGGAATTCTTAGGCACCCAGCTGATTCCGAATCATGGAAAAAAATTGATGAAAGATATCCTGATTTTGCTGAAGATCCTCGGAATGTAAAACTTGGATTGGCCAGTGATGGTTTTAACCAATTTAGGCAAATGAGCAGCACCTACAGCATATGGCCCGTTGTGTTAATTCCATACAATCTACCCCCTTGGTTGTGTATGAAGCAGTCATCCTTCATTTTGTCCATGATCATTCCTGGACCAAAATCTCCAGGAAATGGCATAAATGTGTATCTGCAGCCGTTGATTAATGAACTGCAACTATTGTGGGAGGGTGTTCCCACATATGATGCAACATCTAAAGAAACTTTTCGTCTCTGGGTTGCGTTGACTTGGACAATCAATGATTTTCCTGCATATGAAAATTTATCTGGTTATAGCATGAAAGAATGTTATGCTTGTCCTTGTTGTGATGAGCAAACTGTTTCAAAGTGGCTATAAATGCAGAAAGTTCTGCTACATGGGTCATAGGAGATGGTTGCCTACCACACATATTTTCAGGGCAGAAACAACGACATTTGATGGTACCGATGAGTGGAGACATGCTCCTATAGTTAATTCTGGGTCAGATGTGTTAAGGCGGCTAGAAGGCCATCAGTTCACTTTGTCAAAGGAACCAGAAGTCATTAAAAATGCCAAGAAGCGAGCTAGAGATGAGCAACAGAACACTGATGAATGTGATGCAGATGAATGTGATAGTCATCTTGGTTCAGGGTCATGGAAGAAGAAGAGTATTTTTTTCCAGTTGCCGTATTGGGAGTTCAACTTATTGCGCCATAACATAGATGTGATGCATCTTGGAAGAAACATTGGTAAAAATTGTATACGAACAGTTGTAGGGGATGATCGGAAGACAAAAGACAATCTTAAGTCTCGTCTTGACTTAGTAGAAATGGGCATAAGGCATGAGTTGCATTCTGAAGAATTACCCAATGGCAGAGTACGACTTCCTCCTGTAATCTACTCAATGTCAAAAAACAAATTGGAGATGTTTTGCAAAGTTTTACTGGATCTTAAAGTCCCTGATGGTTATTCATCTGATATATCAAGTTGTGTCAACTATAAGGAGAAAAAGCTCCAGAGTCTAAAGTCACATGACTACCATATCTTGATCCAAGATCTCCTTCCCGTTGCTCTGAGGTCTTCAATGTGTGAGCAAGTCACTTCCATCCTGAAAGATTTATGTAGTATATATAAAAGATTTTGCTTGAGATTGCTACGTATTGAAGATATTGACAAATTAGAGCAGCGCGCTGCATTGACACTTTGTCAATGGAGAGGATATTCCCCCCATCATTCTTCACTATAATGGTTCACTTGATAATCCACCTAGCCGATGAAGCAAGACTTGGTGGAGCAGTACATTATCGGTGGATGTATCCCATTGAGAGGTAGTACTCATCCCTCATTAAGTTCATTAATTCTGTACTTCTTAGGTGTTTTATTTCCAAATGTTTTCCAATCCAAATAAGCTTGTTGAGGTACCTTGACCGACTTAAGGGTTACGTTAGAAATAAAGCTTATCCAAAAGGCTCAATAGCAGAAGGTTATCTTTCGGAGGAGTGCTCCAATTTTTGTTCAAGGTATCTTCAGGGTGTGGAGACATGTCTGACTAGACCAAGGAGAAATTCAGACACTTCCAACCACAAAGGGGCTAAATATCTCTTTCAGACTGCGGGAACTACTTTCGAGAAAATCGATGCTTTTGAGTTAGATGACTTAACATGGTAACAAGCACATCGATATGTGTTGGATCACCATGCATCATGTGAACCATATCGGGTGTAAGTTGGATTTGTCATTAGTGGGAATTTATTTCTTACAATTAAAGAGTAGTTAACCCAAATTTTAATTTATATTCGTTCTTATCTTGTTCCAGTGTATTTATCAGGAAAATGAAAAGGCATAGACCAAAAAATTTGAAGCCACGTGTGCAACATAAATTAATGAATGAGCAATTCCACAAGTGGTTTGAAACTCACGTAAGTGACCGACCATGGTTTGAATTAACGTATTGCAAAAAATAATTTAAAGTCTTATGCTAATACCATTTACTATATAATTATAGGTTTCCTCGTTGGGTAATGATGATGTGACATCTGAAGTAAAGATTCTTGCCAAAGGTCCCCATAAAATGGTTAAAAGATACAATGGTTATATATACAACGGCTTCAGATTTCGTAGTAAGGATCGTGAACGCAACTTGAAGTCTCAAAATAGCGGCATTGTAGTGACTTCAAAAACTAGAAGCTATGCCTCTAATAAAGACCCGAATCCTGTAGACGAGGATGTTGACTATTATGGGGTGCTCACAGATATCATAGATTTGGATTATTACGGGCACTTTCGAGCAGTATTATTTTGTGGCGATTGGGCTGTGTTAAGTAACAACCACCATGATAAGTTGGGTTTTACAGTTGTAGATTTCTCACATCTGATTCACACTGGGATACACATTAATCATGAACCATTTGTGTTCCCATCTCAAGTGCTACAAGTTTTCTATATTCAAGACCCAGTAGTGCAAAAAACTTACATGGCACTACCTACGCAACCAAGAGATGTACTTCAACTGGGGGATGATTCAGATGATGAAGATGATGATAATGAGAACAATTTCACTGCTTCTGACTTTCCTACATATGATGTAAACGTTTTTTTATGTCAATGGTTGCCTTATTGGCTCCGTACGGATGGAGAAGAGGGAGATCTATTTAATGATGTTGTAATATAGTATCTTATACATATTTTTGTTTGTGTCATTTCAGTTGTGTGTCAATTGTTTTCATATATGTCACGATAGTTAATTAGTGGAACTGATGAGAACATCAATTCTGTTTAGTTTAGTATTTTATTTCAGTACCATATTTGTTTTGGCAATTATAGCCATATGTAATCTTTCTTTTATGCATTAGAATATTTCTGAGATTTCAGAATATTTTGAGATTTGTATCAAGATTTGTTTTGAGCATATATATAGGCCTTGAGATTAATGAGAAGTCATGTCATTCTTGATTAAAAAATTATTGTATTAAGTTTTGCTCTTCATCTCTTTTTGTGTGATACAATTGAGATTCAATTATTAGGGTTTGTGATAAATCCTAATAAAATTTTAGGGTTTGTGATAAACTCTAAAACTACCCCCAAACCCCCAAATCCCCAAATCCACTTTAATTCCCAAACCCTAATCTCCAAATTAAATCTCTAATCTCCTTCTCTACTCCACAACAGCCGCCAACACCCCACTGCCTCTTCTCTTCACCTTCTTCTTCTTCGTTTTTGCCAGTCTCCTTCCCGTCGCCCCTTTGTTCACTCGTCGACTCCCTCGCCATCGTAGAAGCCACCTCCCCCAGTGCCACCATCTCCAATCCTTCACCCCACTACTTTCTCCTCCACTGCCGAACGCCACCCGAGAACCCATCACCACCCGCATCTCGGCTTCACCCTCCGCACCCCACCCCGTCTGCTGCCTCATTGCGCCTCCCTGAGTCCCTTGCCTCACCACCCCGCCCGCCTTGCTACCTCCCCCTCAACACCCGACGCATGCCCGCACCTAGTCGACCACCATCGACGACCAGCCTGCGACCCCCACCACTGTCGCCCACCTCTGCCGCAGCCGCCTCCTGCCCCGCAGTGCTGCCCGCTGCCTTGCCTCGCCACTACAACCACCCGAGAACTTACGCGATTTGCTTCGAACCCCGGTATACTCTTTCCACTTCTCAAATATTTGTGTTATACTGTCTTATCATCTCTATTATATTATTTGATTTATCTGTCGTCCACAAATATTGAGAATGAGCGTTTCTACTTGCTACTTAGAATACAAATCAATATTGCATCTTTTACTTGCTAGAACGCTTAGAGATATAATTATTAATTGTTAGAACTTAATTGTTAATTGGGCTTGTTAAACTTAATTCAATTCTTGAAAATTTATCGAACCGATTAACTGTTTTAAATTCTAACTTGATCCGCATTACATGTTGGTAAAATTAATTCTTTAAAATTCTTGAAAATTCTCTATTTAGGATTACGTTTTATATCAGGAACTTATTGTTCATATGATTATAATTAATGTTATTTGACGTAAAAGCTTGAAATTGTTGGTATATTGTGATGGTTTTTGGTTGTTTTAAGTACTTGTTTTAATGTCATTATTTTTTCATATGTACGATTTTTTGATAATTTATAATTAATCTGAATTTTCTTTAAACAGATGACATATGGCTAGAACGAAGAGAAAGTTGGCCACGATTGTGCACGACCAAGAGGGGGCCGTAGAGCAGCCTAGCAGGGGACCTACTACTCAGCACCCAACACAAGAGATTGGAGGGGTGGCGGATGAATGTGCTACAATAGTCGAGGGGGGTGAAGGTAGCACCCCCACCACTTTGAGGAGGTCGAGGGGGTCGACGAAGATGAAGGAAATATGGAAGCTCCGAACCAATGAAAATATATTGATGAATAGCAACAATGTCAATCAACCAATTGGATAGGCCGGGAGTAAGCTCGGGAAGTTTTGCGGTGTCGTAGCAAGAAATCCTCGTATCCTTCGAGAGTTGGTCGAAAGTACCAACGACGACCAAGGCGACGGCCATCGATGCGATTAAGGTATATTTCTATTTTATCTCTTATATCACGATTGCAAGATATCTAAACTTATTATCTAAATCTTGTCATTATTATCTAAAGTCTAAACTTATTTCGATATACTTTATTTTCCTCTTATCTAATTTTGGTGAGAATTTTATCAAGTTGAGCCCAAGCATTCATGTTTTTTTTTGGGAAAGTACATTCATGTTGATATAAGAAAAAAATGCATATGCCCATAGAATTTGAATGCAAGAAATCCATGAACCTAATCGTTTTGCAGCAAAAGTTTGCAATCCCTGATGCTCTTGATGGATGGGTCGATAAATCGATTGCGAAAATATGGAGGGATCACAAGAGCTTCTTAAAAAGGAAGTACTATGACGAGGAGAAAACCGAGGCCGAAAATGCGAGGTTAGTCCCCGAATGCGTGATGACACAATATTGGCAATTTCTTGTCAATTATTAGAAATCGGATGCTGGAAAGGTAATCATATTTCATTGTTTATATATTCCATTGATGATATAAATTATTGATTTTGGTAAATATAAGCATATATTCCAATTATTAAAATTGTATAGAGGAAAGCTGAGATTGGTCTAAGCAGCCGAAGGCAGATGAAGGTCAGGAACACTACGGGGAGCAGCAGCTTTGTTGTTGTGCGGGATGAGCTGGTAATAAAAATTTCATTTTATAGTAAGTCATTTTAAAAATGGTTTGAAGCTTTTTTTGCCAATTTCTGCCTTGAGATGCTTTAACTACTGCATCTGACTTAGATATAGGAAGCGTCAATCGAAGGAGAGTGTCAGTGAGGTAGATTTGTTTTGAAACTTCCCACACAAGGATGGGACCTTCCGGGATGAGTTTGCAGCCGATATAGTGGTAAATATGAAACTTTCAAACTAATTTTAATTTGGTAATTAATTTTAGTAGTAAATTATTAATATTAATGTTGTTTTTGCTCTCTTTTGCAGAAGGATGCTAGAAAACTGATTGCAGAGAGGTCGTCATCTTCTTGAGCAGATCGATCTTGAATCTATGACCGATGTGAGGGGGAGAGAGCGACCCGGTCGTGTGCGGGGAATGGGATTGGGGCCAACACCCTCACAGGTGGCATTGACATTTGGATTTGAATTAAGTAGAAATTTTCTAAATGTATTCCGGAATATTCAAACCTTTTATAAAGCATATTATGTAGAAAATTAATTGCCTTAATCGTCCCATTACGACAATTTTTTTGCCTGAATAAGTAGAAAATATTCAAATTATTAAGTAGAAAGTTTTTGCCCAGTCGAGATTGTTTGACTGCAAAACAGACCATCGTGCTTTCTTTATGAGATTTCCTTTCTCATAAAGAAACAGTACCAGAGCCAAGGGTGTGCAATTTGTTCAAAGCAAGGTCAGGATCTCTGGTTTGACCAGTATCCGCCAATAGCCTGGCCTTCATCTGGTCTGCTGCAAGACTATGAAGCACAAACCTGGTACTGACTAATTAGTTTGCCATTGGTTGTTTGTTTGTTTCATTTCTTTTAAATTTCTGTATGCTTCTTTTACCAGGATAATATCTATGTGGTGGGTCTAAATTTAAGATCTGTGTCTACATGAATCTTCATTTTCATTCAATCACAGTACATACATAAATTTTTGAAAATTCGCTGGTAGCTTCATTGGTGAAATAACTCTGTAGCTTCCTTAATATCTTCTTATGATTTGTTCAGAATATCTTCTTATGATTTTCTTTGCCTTTGACCATGTATTGACCCATTTAAGCATGTACAATTGTCCCCCTTATTAAAGAAACTCATTCTGAGAATATTTTCTCATTAAGATGTGATATGCTGTCATTCATTTTGTGCATTAACTTTCAATATACAGAATTTATAAGATAGTATCATGAATCAAGTGTGACTCTCTCAAATGCATGCAGTTCTCATTGATCTAGTTGTTATCTGAGGAGTCTACTCTAGCTGTAACAATTCTATTCATGCATGTTGATGTCTATTTCGGATTCCTTACTAACAGTTATTGCTTTGGCACATACGCAATACTTCGTTAAGGAGTCTATTTCATCTTACTTAAGTTTGACAGCAAAAGCAATGCAGGCATTTTAAGTTAATCTACACTTATCCTGTAGATTAAAGTAAGGTAGATTAAAGGCTTTCTTTAATCTCAAAGACATGTTTGTTGTATTCATTTTACAAGGTAGATTCTATTCATGTTTGTTGAAAGATGATTTCTATTAATTTAGTTAAAAGTTGCATGCATGCATTTTTGGTCGGAGGTTAAAAGTACTTAAAGATGATTTCGATCAATTTAGTTGCATGCATTTTGGTCCTCGTGCATCTAATTGTATTGAATATGTGTTGGATCACAGGTATTTGGTCCTTGTGCATCTACCTCCGGTCATCCATCCTATCCGGACGTGTTCAAGATGCAGGTAGAGGTTCAAGGCATGAACGATGTGATTGCTTCTTTAATCTCCCAACAAAACCTCAATGCTGAGAATCCAATACATGGAACAGTAAGTAATCAGCAAAATTTTGTAGTAGTTTAATTTCTTTAGTTTAGATAGTACGAATAAACCTAATATGAGGTTTAAATTAAATCTCCTTCAAAATTATAATTATAACTGAGAATTCTCTGATGAAACTAATAAATGCATGGTTTGTCACTATTGTGAATTATACAGGGCCAGCGAATTCCATTGAGTTCTAGTCACGCACGTACAACTGGGCAAAATATTGATGGGAATGAAAGCAACACCGAGCCACACCAGGAGACTCCCGCCATAGTTTTGTTGTATTTGGACTTTATTTTTCTTATGTTTTGTCAAAACTTTAGTTATGTTTTGTTATAATTATGTGTTGTATAACTCATATATTTGTAACTCTTCATATGGTAGTTTTTAGACATAAATTATTGTTTATTGTGGTCCGTGATTATATGGTTGTTTATTATGCTGCTATTATTGATTTTAAGATTTGAACATTCAAATTTGATGTGACTACAGGTATTTTTATTATGTGATTAATTATGTGTATTTTATATTTGAAATAAATGGAAAAAACCTAAACCCACCCATTCCGGCGTTTTGAGAAAACATGCCGATATAGATATTGATCCAAAAAATGCGGTTATTAATTTAAAAATATTTAATTTAATCTATCTCGGCGTTATACCAACAACGGTATAGGCCTAACTAGTACAGTTAGCAAAGAGTCAATCGCGGCGTTTAATTATATACGCCGACATAGATGATAAATTAAAACAAAATTTAAATATCTATCGCGGCGTTTTCAAACACCGGAACATGTCATTATTTATTAAAATTGGAAATAAAAAAGAGATCTACACGGCATTCTAAACACGTCGTTATAGGTTTACGCTTTATAGCGGCGGTGTATACAAACGCCGGTATATGCCCCTGATTTGTCTCGACGCTCGATACAGCGACGTTTCGAGCGGCGTTGTTAGAAATGCCGCTATAATCTATAGCAGCGTTTATAAACGCCGTTATAGGGTAAATAAACCGCCGGTATTGACCTTGCGGTTTGTAATGTCTGGTTGAAGTTTTTCACCAAGACATTACATGGAGTACGAATAATGAACCTAATACATCGTTTATAAGGTTCCTTGGCAGTTTTTTAAGTCACGTCGTTTATGGAATCGAACTGCTTATATGCTTTCTCAGATCTTTCTAAAGATGGAAATGTATGACTTCTTCAATTTGAATTGGGATAATCATTAATAAATTCTTTCTAGTATTGTCGATTCTGTTTCTTACAGAATTCAAATGTTTTACATATAAGGTGGTTTAGGTGCCAAAAGTCTGACAAACAGATATTCTTGGTTTTATTGAGCACACTATTTATAATTAGTTGTTTTATTCTACATCATGGTTACCTCGATACTGCACCCTCAAGCAGTATAGCCATTGGTGATGCTTGTTAGAATTTATATATTTAATTTTCATATGTATGCAGAAGTTTTATTGATGCATAGATGGTTTATTTTCTTTTCTTTATTTTTATTTTTATCATAAACGGTGGGTCAACATTCCCCCCAGCATTCCATTATTAAGTCTTTTAACGAAACATATAAGCAAGAGATAGAGTATGATGTTCATGTATCCCAACAGCATTAGCAATGAGACTCATTCTCCGCCAAAAAAGAAAACCCTCCCCAAGACGATAGAATTCCCTGCCCAAGAACCAAAATGTCATACATACATATAATACAAAAATCGGTGCAAGACTGCTCCGACCCCGTTAAAAATACCTCATACACATGTATGTGGCCAGCAATTCTCCCCCTGCCGATCACTCGTCGTCCGATATCCCCACCTTGGCCTAGGAGTTTGCCTCATATGTGGGAGTTGTGACATCTGCAAACATTTTCTTGACCTTCTTCGTCACTTCCGTACCTGCCGTTTATGACTAGAAGTCTAGAATACCATATTAGCTTTAATCATGTATGATAATTGTTGATGTATGAGATGCTTGTGTGTTGGTCTAAAAACTCTGTTGTTCTTTTCTAACCATATAGCCCAGCAAATGGCTGCTACTACCATCCCCCAAATATCAATGTTGCTCCTACAAACATTGATATACCTCCAAGTTCCCCTAACAATGTGAACAGGGTTCAGTAGAAGAGCAAATATACAGAATCTGCGCAACAATTCCTCCCCTAATGGTACAGCAAATTGGCAAGTCATGAATAGATGATCCATCATTTTTCTGTCACGGTTACACATGACACGGTCTCCTGAACCTTGCCAATGTGCCTAGCCAAGTTGTCCCTAGTGAGTATCGCGTTCCTAGTAAGCCAGCCAATTGAAGACGCGAACCTTAAGCAGTACCTTAACATTCCAAATTGGATCGTGCACCCGCATTCCCCCATCATTGAGCAAATCATATGCTAATTTTACCAAGAACTTTCCACTTTTCCCTGCCCCCCAGGCAATTGTGTCTTGATGGTCCTCTTCGATAGGTTTCCAGTCTTGCAAGAATTGAATAAGGTCCTTCTCTGGCTCCTCACCTCACAACTCAATCGGCCATGCATTCTCGGCCTCCAGGTGGATGCTTCGTTCCGCCATTGTCTCACCACCCAGTCATTCTTATATATTGCATACTTATAAGTCTCTGAAAATCTTCTCTTCAGATTATTTGGGCCGCACCACCTGTCATTCCAAAAACAAATATTTGCTTCATTTTCTATGGAGAATGTGAATCCGGCTAAAAATAAGTCTTTTGTGCGCAAAACTCACTGCCAGAAGCCGACATGGACGCAACATTCTTCTGCTTTCAGTGCCAGCTTCCTTTTCTAAGATAAACCGCCTTCACTAAGGATGTCCATCCTGCCTTCTACCGTACTTTGTGTTTCCACCACCACTTACATAATAATGCTTGGTTCATTTGTCAAATGTTGATAACTCCCAACCCTCTGAACTCCTTTTATCTGCAAACCACCCCCACTTGATTAACGGATATCCTTTCTTGTCTACCCCTGACCCATGCCAAAGGAACCGACGTTTTAACCTATATATCTTTTTTGTTACCTAAACCGGTATCTCAAAGAACGACAAAAAGTAGAGCGGTATTGAGTTGATCACCAAAAGAAAACTTCTTCCCTTTCCATCCTTCCAATCTATAAGTTCATTCAAATTCTCCTTTCTTCGGGTTTTGCTTCTGACTGGAAAACCCGGATACTTGAGTGGCAATATCTGAACTGGACAGTTTAGAATAGCTGCCACTGAGGGCCGTTCTCCTGGGTGTCTCCCAAGAAGGTGATGGTACTTTTGTGAAAATTTACCTTAATTCTCGACCAATCCTCAAAACATATACTAGCATGTGTTGTTGCATTCCCCAAAGATTAAGGTGTCATCTGCGTAGTGAACATTTATTATAGCGGAAGCCCCCCTCCTCATACCCAGCCATTAATTAATCCCTTCTCCCTGTATGATTTCAACATCCTATGTAAACCGTCTGCAACCAGTGTAAACAATAGTAAGGGCAGGGGGGGCCCCTGCAGAAGGCCTTTTCGGCATTTAATTTTCTTTCCCGGTATCCCGTTGGTACACTGACCCTTGTAGTATGCAACCAGGTTTCTATCCATCCAATCCACATTCCCGAGCCCTCACCTCCTAAGGATCCCCACCAAACAAGCTCATTCCAATTTGTCATATGCTTTTTCGAAGTCCAATTTTAGAAGAGACCCAGCGGTCCTTCGCATTTTACAATCCTAGATGACCTCCTGAACTAATGTTATGCCTTCTAA
Organism: Hemerocallis citrina; assembly: GCA_017893485.1. Classification (NCBI taxonomy): domain Eukaryota; kingdom Viridiplantae; phylum Streptophyta; class Magnoliopsida; order Asparagales; family Asphodelaceae; genus Hemerocallis; species Hemerocallis citrina. Next base: position 185,431,159 of record CM030367.1, on the reverse strand, counting down.
AATATCCCATCCTGCTATCAACTATTTTTGATACTCATCCACAATCTCCCCTATCAGGCCTCTTAGCCTATTTGCCAAAGTTTGAGAGATACTCTCTACCAAGCAATTTAACAAACTGATTGGCCTGAAATCCCAGACCTCGATGACCACCTTCTTCTTCGGAATCAAGCAAATATGGCATAGTTTAAACTTCGCATTTTCATGTTTCCCCCATAAAACGCGTTCATGATGTCCATAATCCCTCTTCACAGTGTCACATAACCATTTCTAGAAGAAGACAGGGAACTCATGTAACCCCTGTTTCCGATTATACGGATTTCCATTTCTTTTCTTTCTTCTCCATGTATTCTTGTATTTCAATTTTCGTATAAATTCTTTCCGATGCATTTAAATCCTTTTGAATCTCCTATTGAAACCCAAATTTATATTCCAAACTAAAATTTTGTCTCTCTTCATTTGATTTATTCACTTTGAAGCCCAAGTTAATCCATACTATCATTTTATTGATTATTTTGAATTCATGGGAAGCCCAACAATTATTATTGAATTTATTATATTCAATTGAAGCCCATTGATTTTTGATATATGTTATATTATTTAATTATTTGGTTTGAAGCCCAAAAATTTAGCCCATCTCCTATTGGATTCTAAACCAAACCCATATCCACCTCTTATTGGATCCTAGTCTACCCTAAAGTCAGTGTTCTAAAAGTCGCTAGGCGGTAGTCGGGCGGCCGATGGGGGCCTAGTGCCTAGACCTTGTAAAAGGGGCCTAGGCGGCTAGGCGCTAGGCATTTTTTATTTATTTATTTATTTATTTTAGTTTATTTTATTTTTGCCTCAATTTAACTATTTGTTTTGTTTTGTTGTTTCATCATGCATCATCATGCTCTTTATTGCTCCTCATTCTTAGTCTTGGCTTTTCCCCTTGCTATTGCAAGATGAGCTTTTTATAGTCTAAAAGATACAATTGTATCAAGGTGTTAGTTTTGGTAACAGATTTGGGTAGAGCAATGATTTGTCAGGATAAGGTATTGCTTCCCATTAGAATTTTTAATGTCTTAATTTGATGTATCGAGAAAATAAATTATTATACTAGTTCTAGTCTATCTCTTTTGAAATATGGATTGACTTATCTTTTCATAATCAAAAGCATCGGTAGATTTAATATCTTGGAGGTAAACAGTGTTGTACTAGTGATTTTCAGTGAACTCCAACTTACAATTTGTAATATTAGGTTGTGTGTTCTTCTATGAAAACAATTTTGGGAAAAAATTAAAAAAGCCATCTCTTCCTAATCTGATGATTGTCTAAATATGTAGTAGCTATATAAGTATATATATTTTTGAATATAGGAGGATTGTTGTCATCCCGTTTCACTGATAAGTTGATATTGGAACAATAATGCTAAATCCTCAAGATGAAAACAACCAGACCACACCTACTACTACAAGTAAAAGACACCACCTAAGAACTATTACTACTACTACTAATATGAACCGAGTCTCTAACTCCTTAAACGGGTCTGGATTGGGTCAGATCGGGTTAAGCTTTATTTTATGATCCGGTTCCGCCTAGGCCGCCCAGACCCGCCCAGACCCGCTCAATAGGTCAAACTGATTTTTTCAAACGCCTAGGGCCTAGGCGAGTCGCCTGGGGACCGCCTAGCGCCTAGGCGCCGCCTAGGCGTCCGCCTAGACCGATTTTTAGAACATAGAGCCCAATATCCATTAACCCAATTCTCCCCCTTAACCTGTTATTGACCGAGTCAGTAACACACCTCCCCGTATCCCCTCATTTACTCCTCACGATTCCCCATATCTTCCCAACTCCCCACTCTCTCTCTTGATTACACAACAGCCAAACAACTCTTCATCTTCTCCACAACAATCAAACTCTCCAACTCCCAAACTTCATTACTGTGCAACCCCTACCCCTTCACTGTTCACACCCCTAACCCAACCCCCGTTTACTGTTGAGCCCGCCACTGTTCATCACCCTTGCCATCACCCCCGTCACTCATCTCCATCGACGCCCCGAAGCTCTCCCACTCATCTTCATCACCGTCAAAGCCCCTACCGCAGTCACTGCCTTACCTCCTACACAGTCGAGCGCCAATCTCCATCCTCCACCTCCGATCGCGCCTCCACACCGCGATGCCTCGACAGCCCACGATGCCAACAGCCTCGGCGACAGCATCATCGACAACAGCGGCGCCAGCGACCCATCACCTCCTCCCTCCGCTCGAATCCTGTCGCAACCTCGTCGAACCCATCGAGCTCCTCCATTGCCACTCATCCCGAGCTCCCCTCGCCGGCAGTCATCCACCCCCGTCGTCTTCGCCTCCTCTGTTCGTCGAGAGGAACAGAGCGCCCATTGCCGCTCGAGATCTGTGTGCCACCTTCCGTCGTCGAGGCGACCTCATGTCGCCGTCGTCGTCGCCAGTCGCGACTTCCTATCTCACCGCCGCTGTCCCCATCCACTCTCCCGCCATCTCTCCCCCTGTCGACGCAAAAGAAGGAGAACAGGAATTGGTGTTCGGTGTGTGGGGGGATGCTATTTGGTGTTGTGAAGTGGATCAGGAGTTTGTGTTTCGGTGTATGGTGTTTTGTGGAGTAGGGGATCTTGATCCGGTGTTCTGGTGGTTGCTGTTGTGTGAGGAGGGATATTTGGTGTTTGCTGTTCTGTGGGATCCCGTGTGCTGTTTTGAGTGTGAGATCTGCGGTTGGTTTGGGTCTTGTGCTTTGTTGTTTACTGGTTTGGATTGCTCATGATTCGCACGTGTTAGTGCTTCGTGTCTCGCCGTGTTTTGGATCGTCGCCCGGGATTCCGATCCCGTTATTCTATTTATTCGAATTAACCGTCCCAAAAGGCAAGTTCACTTGAACTCATTTAATTTTTCTAGTTCAAGTTTATTGACCTCCCGCAAGTAGTTCCCTTCAATTATCGTAATACTGCTTTGTGTACTTCCGTTGGGAGTATCGAGGGTTTACACGAGCTAACCCGACGTACTCTTGACATCGTATTATTATTCATTGACTCAACCCAAACCTATATACACACATGACATGAATAAATTGACTAGAACTTGTAAATGAGGAAAGTATATTATGATCGAATACATTGATTGATTGAGATCTTGTGGCTTGAACTATGACATGATAAATTGACTTGTACACTGTAAAATCCATTCTACTTGTTGTACATTAGAGCTGATACATTTCATGATACCTGATATTGCTAAAAACAGGGTTAAATCAGAACCGTCCAAACCGGGCGCGAATCTTAAAGTCTAGGGGTAAAATGGTAATTTCACCTACAAATGGGTCTGACGCAGTTACTGGTTCTTCTCCCCAAAGACCCAATAACCCGCGAACGGATCCACCTCAACTGGGTACGGGTTTTAACCCGCGATTAACCCGGTCCAGCAGGAGAGAATTAAGGTTTCTGATTAATATTAATCAACGGCCCTGATTCACATCTATCCTTCCACTGGGAATTAGGGATTACATTCCTTATCTAATCACAGGGATTACATTCCTAATTAGATCCCAAAGGCGGCTATAAATACCCCCCATCCACCACCATTAAGAGGTAATCAATCTTTTGCCAATTTACGCTTTTTCATAATCTTCCCTGATTACTGACTTCAGCGTCGGAGGGTGCGTCGCCGGGATCAACCCCGGTGTCTCGCACTTTTTGCAGGTGAACGGCGGGAGTCAACGGTCAAACTCCGGCGGAACAGGTTTCAGGTTTTCTATTCAGTTTTCCTAAAAATCCACAAATACTGTCTGTTCACCCCCACACCAGATTTAGCGGTAACAGATTGGCGCCGTCTGTGAAAAACACCACGAATAGCAGTCTTCCCTCTTCCCGTTGGTCAGATATTCTCCAGCCATGCCTCCGAAGAAAGTAAGATCCAGAGGGTCTAACCGAGGACCCAATCCCGTCGATCAGCAATAGGAAGTCGCCATCCAACCCGTTCAGCAACAAGGGCAACTTCCTCCTCAAGCTGAAGACCCTCTCCAGCAGAACCAACCTCCTCCCCAGAATCTTCAACCCCCTCGGGGTCCGCCCGGGCCTCAGAATACCGGTGCGGGGGCCTCGCGTCCCAATCCCCAGAAGCAACCTCTCCATCAGGACCGCGTTTCAATACACAACCCCTCTTCCGATTCTATGGCATCCCATAATCCCCGAGCATCCGATGACCTTCGCAATACCATCCTCAATCGACAAAAGGAAGAGGATCTTCGCGGCCGTTTGGATGAAAGGCGGTCCCGAGAGGGAGCCTCCCGCCAACAACGTCCAAATGAGCGATCTCCTCACCGCCGAGACTACAGAAAGTCCCATATGCGAAGAGGGCAAGGAGAGTCCCCTAAGCACCATAGGAGAAGACCCCATTCTCCCGCTAGTCGGCAGCCTCCGAGGAACGAAGAGGCACCCATCACTCGTGCCGAGTTCCAGCAATTTCAAGCAACTGTTCTGCAAGCCCTCAACCTCCGACCCAACAATGACAATGCTCAAAGGGTTCCCACTCCTCAACAGGTCCAAAGTCCTCGCCATCGGTCCCCCACTCCTCCCCAGGCTCCTAGCAACCAATAGCATATTCCTAGTCCTCGCCGCTCTCGGAGCTACCGTCGTCGTAGTCCCCGCTCCCCTTCTTATGAAGACGAGTCCAGAGGCTCATTTGACTACCGTCGGAGGGAAGATGCTCTTTACCGCTGTCTCCACGAGATGGAGAGGCACCTCGGCCGAATGGAAAAAGATGAAGAGTTAAGAGGAAGGACCCTCCGTCCGAGCAGACCTCCCTTCTCCCGAACCATTATGGAGGCATCTGTTCCAGCAGGTTTCAAGCCTCCGCAATTCGAGACTTACTCGGGGGAGTCAGACCCCGTGGACCACATCGAAAGCTTCAAGACCCTCATGCTAATCCATCAAGCTTCCGATGCTCTGCTGTGCAAAACCTTCCCCGCCACTCTAAAGGGTTCGGCCCGGGAATGGTACTCTCGCCTCGCCCCATCCTCCATATTCTCCTTTGAACAGTTCGAAACCCTCTTCGTCGCCCATTTTGTGAGTAGCCGGCACACGGAGAAGACCAGTATCTCGCTACTCTATCTCAGGCAGAAGAAGGGTGAAAAGCTAAGAGATTATGTGAAGAGGTTCACTGCGGAAGTTAGGTCCATTGCTTCCCTCGACCAGTCAGTTGCGGCTGCCGCCTTTCAATCAAATGTCCTCAACTCTAGCCTACGCTCCTCCCTCGCCAAAAAGCCCCCGCAGAATTTCGCCGACCTCCTTCTTAGAAGCGAGAAATACATTCGGGCCGAAGAAGCTGAATGTCTCCCCAACTTTGAGGGGTCTACCTCCGGGTCGAAGAGAAAGGCAGTTGAAGAAGAGGGGGCCAAGAAGCTCCAAAAGGACAATGGCGGCCAGCGCCGCCCTCCCCCAAGGTTCGAGAAATTCAATCCTCTTAACGCCAATATCTCCACCATTCTCATGGAGGTCGAAAAGGAAGGGGTCATACCTCCTGCCCCGAGGATGAACACCCCTCCCAAAAGGAGGAATAAAGAAAAATGGTGCCGCTATCATCGGGACCATGGCCACGACACCAATGATTGTCGGGCCTAGAAGAACGAGATTGAGGCTCTTATTCAGAGGGGGCAGCTCGTCAAATTTGTGAGAGGAAAAGACCGAACCGATCTCCCTCCTCCTCTGCCTCGGGGGGCTAACAAGCGACCCGAACGAAGCGAGGAGACCCCCGAATTCGAAGAGGAGCGTATCCTGCATCTTATTCATGGAGGCCCCATGGGCGGCTCCTCCAACTCCTCGCGAAAAGCTTTCATCCGGGAGGTTAACTCCGTCCATGGCACGCCTCCTTCCAAAGGCCTCGGGGTACCAGTCACTTTTTCTGATGAAGATCTCGAAGGGGTCCGAACCCCCCATTGTGACGCACTTGTGATTAGCCTCCACATGGCGAACTTTAAAGTGGAGAGGATCTTGGTGGACAACGAGAGCTCCGTAAACATCCTCTTCCTCGCGGCCTTCCGAGGGCTCAAGTTATCCCGAGTTAGGCTCAAGCCCGCCGGCTACACGCTCCATGGGTTCACGGGAGTGCCAATGACTATCGAAGCGGTAATCATCCTCGACGTAACCGTTGGCCACACTCCTACTACCCGAACGGAGCCGATGGATTTTATGGTCGTTGATGTCCCCGCCGCTTATAATGTCATCCTAGGCCGACCCGGCCTAGCTGCTCTCGCAGCCGTCCCTTCGGCTTACCACCTCAAGATGAAGTTCCCCACCCGGGCAAGGGTAGGGAAAGTTAAGGGCAGTCAAGAAATAGCCCGCAAATGCTACATGACTTCTACTAGGGGTTCAGTACTCTCTCTCGAAACTCTAAAAATCCCCCAAGAGAGTATTCGGCCAACGTCAGAGCCAGTGGATGAATTGGAGGAAGTGCTCTTCTCTGAGCAGGATCCGACCCGTAAGTTCTTTGTCAGCAAAACCCTCCCATCTGCCCTATGCTCCGACATAGTCCAGTGCATTAGAAAAAACTGCGACCTCTTTGCATGGTCGGCAGCCGACATGCCGGGAATCTCCGAAGAGCTCTTAGTCCACCACCTCAGCGTTGCACCGGGGTCCAAACCGGTCCAACAGAAGAGGTGCAAGTTTGCTCCCGAGCGCCAAAAAGAAGTGGACAAGCTTCTTAGGGCTCGGTTCATACAAGAGGTCAACTATCCTGAATGGCTCTCGAATGTTGTGATGGTAAAGAAGGCCAACGGGAGTTGGAGAATATGCATCGACTTCACCGACCTGAATAAAGCATGTCCCAAAGATCCATTTCCTCTCCCAAGTATCGACACCCTGATCGACGCAACTTCGGGACATGAACTCCTCAGCTTCATGGACGCCTTCTCCGGCTACAATCAGATTCGTATGTTTCCCCCGGATATCCCGAAGACCTCCTTTGTAACCGATCTGGGCCTCTACTGCTACAGGGTAATGCCTTTCGGGTTGAAGAATGCAGGTGCCACTTATCAACGCCTCGTCAACAAGGTTTTTCAGGCACAGATCGGCCGAAATATAGAGGTATATGTTGACGATATGCTTGTGAAGAGCATCCATGGGGCCGATCATAGGGCCGATCTGCAAGAGGCGTTCGATGTACTCAGGGAGCACGATATGAGGCTCAATCCGAACAAGTGTGCGTTCGGAGTCTCGTCGGGGAAATTCCTAGGCTTCATGGTCAGCCAAAGAGGAATCGAAGCTAACCCCGAGAAGATCAAGGCCATATTGGACATGGCTCCCCCGAAGAATGTGAAAGAGGTTCAGAAGCTAACAGGCCGCCTTGCTGCCATAGGGCGCTTCCTTTCTAAGTCAGGGGAGAAGTGTCTTCCCTTCTTCAAAGCTCTCAGGGGGGCTAAAGGCTTCGAGTGGGGTCAGCAGCAACAAGATTCATTCGACCAGCTAAAGGCTTACCTAGTCAATCCTCCTCTCCTCAGCAAACCTGTTCCCGGGGAAACCCTCTACCTCTACTTAGCCACCTCTGAGCAGACCCTCAGCGCTGTCCTCGTAAGAGAAGAAGATAGGACTCAAAAGCCCATCTATTACGTGAGCAAGGTACTTCGGGATGCCGAGTTCCGCTACCCAAGGATAGAGAAGATGGCATACGCCTTAGTCATGGCCGCGAGAAAGCTTCACCCATATTTTCAGTCCCACTCGGTGGTCGTTCTTACCGACCAACCGTTGAAGCAAGTCCTTCACAAGCCGGAGACCTCCGGTCGTCTCATGAAATGGTCCATCGAGCTGAGCCAGCATGATATAACCTACCAGCCTCGGACCACGATCAAGGCTCAGGCCTTAGCCGAGTTCATCGTCGAGAGCACCATATCCGAGGTCAGCCAAGCAACAAACGGACCTCCTATCTGGTCGGTATATGTAGATGGATCTTCTTGCAACGAGGGAAGCGGAGCCGGGGTCATTCTGGCAGGCCCAGATGACTTCGTTCTCCAATACTCCCTCCGCATCAACTTCAAGGCCTTCAACAATGAAGCGGAGTATGAAGCACTTATAGCCGGCCTCGACATGGCTCGTAAGGCAGGGGCACAACGCCTCCGTATCTTTAGCGATTCTCAGCTGGTCGTAAATCAAGTCTTGGGCGAGTATGAAGCTCGAGATGATCGGATGGTTAAGTATCTCGCCAAGGTACAAAATCTCATGGCTCTATTCAAAGAGGCACTTATTCAGCGAATCCCCAGAGAGGAAAATTCCCAAGCAGATGCCCTCTCCAAATTGGCCTCTTCCTCCCTCCAAGGTCTCGAGCAGACCGTTCTTATTGAAGTACTCCTGAGGCCGAGCATTGAAGAAGAAACTTCAGACTCGATGGAGTTGCTGCCTGTTCAGCTTCAAGACAATTGGATGAAACCCCTGGTAGAATTTCTAAGGGATGGGCTCCTCCCCGAAGACCCTAAGGAAGCTCGTCGAGTCAGAACCCGAGCCGAACGGTACACCATTGTTGAGGGGGTCCTCTACAAACGCTCCTTCACACAAGTGGACGGCAGGCCTTATTTGAAGTGTCTATCCCCGGAACAAGCCACATATGCCTTGCAGGAACTTCATGAAGGCATAGGCAGAGCGCATTCAGGGTCAAGATCCCTCGCCCGGAAGGTGTTGAATTATGGATATTTTTGGCCTACTCTCCTAGAAGATGTCGAACGACACGTTCGCCAATGCAGCTCTTGTCAAAAGTATTCCAACATCTGTCGCCTCCCACAAGCTCGGCTCGCCTCCCTATCAAGTCCTATCCCTTTCGCAATGTGGGGATGGATTTACTAGGACCATTCCCGCCAGCTCCCAGCCAACTCAAATTTTTAGTCGTGGCGATCGACTACTTCTCGAAGTGGATAGAGGCCGAGCCCTTGGCCACAATCACTGAGAACAAAGTACTCCAGTTCTTTTGGAAGAACGTCATCTGCAGGTTCGGCGTCCCTCGAGTCCTCATAACCGACAATGGAACACAGTTTACAGGGACCGCCTTCCGAGCTCTGTGTGAAGACCTCGCCATCCAACAACGCTTCTCCTCTATCGCCCATCCTCAATCAAACGGCCAGGTGGAAAACGCCAATCGACAGAACCTCTCCGGTATAAGAAGAGGCTGGATAAGTCCGCTAAAGGTTTATGGGTTGATCAGCTCCCGAACGTACTGTGGAATTACCACACTACGAAACGAACCCCCACAGGAGAGTCACCGTTCAACCTCACCTATGGGGCCGAGGCTGTGATCCCCCTGGAAGTCGGTGTACCCTCTCCTCGTCTTATTGCTTATGAAGAAGAGCAGAATGCCAGAGAGCTCCGAGCAAATCTGGACTTGATCGATGAGCTCCGTGAGAGAGCTGCCATTCGTCAACAAAACTATCGGAGAAGGATCGAGCTGGCCTATAATAAGAGAGTCCGTCCTACCGACCTCAAAGAAGGGCACTTCGTCCTCAGAAAGTTAGCTATCTCCTTCCCCAGTCAGAAGAGTAAGCTAGCTCCAAATTGGGAAGGACCCTACAAGATCACCAAAGTAGTTCGGCCTGGAGCCTACCGTCTAAAAGATCTTGAAGGCAGAGAGATCCCAAGGATTTGAAATGCCGACCATCTCTTGAAGTACCAAGAGAGCGCATCAACGCCTCTCTAAGTACCTTCGGATGTCGAACCGTTCCATTCCTTTCACTTGTATTTTGATTTTGTTTTCTCCAATGTAATAACGGCTCGCAACTTAGAAGCAGCCGGCTAGTAGTTTTCAATAAAGGATATTTTTTCATATTTTACTTGTGAATTGCTTGTATCTCTCTGTTTTTACCTTCCTCGTACTCAAACAACGAGTTCGAAGTCCAACACTTGGCTCGACTCCGCTTCGCCAACTCGCTCTTAAGCGAGCTAGAAGTGGTTCGCCATTCGGAATTGCTCCCACAACCGTTGACAAATTCTAAACAAGTTCGGAGTCCAACACTTGGCTCGACTCCGCTTCGCCAGCTCCCTTTTAAGCGAGCTAGAAGTGGTTCGCCACTCGGAATTGCTCCCACAACCGTTGACAAATTCTAAACGACGAGTTCGGAGTCCAACACTTGGCTCGATTCCGCTTCGCCAGCTCGCTATTGAGCGAGCTAGAAGTGGTTCGCCATTCGGAATTGCTCCCACAACCGTTAACTAACCTAAACGACGAGTTCGGAGTCCAACACTTGGCTCGACTCCGCTTCGCTAGCTCGCTCTTAAGCGAGCTAGAAGTGGTTCGCCATTCGGAATTGCTCCCACAACCGTTGACAAATTCTAAACGACGAGTTCGGAGTCCAACACTTGGCTCGACTCCGCTTCGCCAGCTCGCTCTTAAGCGAGCTTGAAGTGGTTCGCCATTCGGAATTGCTCCCACAATCGTTGACAAATTCTAAACGACGAGTTCGGAGTCCAACACTTGGCTCGACTCCGCTTTGCTAGCTCGCTCTTAAGCGAGCTAGAAGTAGTTCGTCATTCGGAATTGCTCCCACAACCATTGACAAATTCTAAACGACGAGTTCGGAGTCTAACACTTGGCTCGACTCCGCTTCGCCAGCTCGCTCTTGAGCGAGCTAGAAGTGGTTCGCCATTCGGAATTGCTCCCACAACCGTTGACTAACCTAAACGACGAGTTCGGAGTCCAACACTTGGCTCGACTCCGCTTCGCCAGCTCGCTCTAAAGCGAGCTAGAAGTGGTTCGCCATTCGGAATTGCTCCCGCAACCGTCGAAGACTCCCTCATCACTTCGTCACCGCGGAATTGCTCCCGCAAAAATTCTACAGCTAGGACAATCAAAGGAGCTAACTTTTGGTTCTTGTGATCCGTTTCAAAAGTGAGGTGACCTCAGTACATTCCGAGCACACGAACCCTAATTTTATTAAACAACTTCAATGATGTTACAAGACCAAGCTACTAAAAGAAGGTGCTACAAAAAAACTCAAAAAGCATAATACAACTTTTTCAACGCCTCCTCGGGAGGGGGACGCTTCGGTTCAAAGACACGCGAGGTCGGCGCCGCTTAACCTCCGAGCTCGTTTCTAGGCCGACGAACCGAGATGCCTCTTCGGCACTGCCTCTAACTGTGGCTCCGACCGAGGCTCCACTAAACGAAACAGCCACGCCGCTCTGAGCATCGGCCGGACTCCGCCCAACGACAAGTGGACGAGTCGCGAGCTCGTAGAAGGAGATTCCCCTCTCACTCTCCTCGCGGGTGCACGAAATGCTTCGGACGTTAATCCACACAGGCTGAGGTTTAAGGCGAGCGACTTCCTCCTCAAGTTCGACGATCCTATCCTTCAAAGTATCGTCTTTCACCGACATCTTGAACCGAGGAAGTTTTGCCGAGCTTGCGTCCCCGGCACAGTCAGCTATGATTCGGCGAAGGTTGGTCACTTCGATGCTTTTGTCGACCGTAACCCTCCTTAGCTGCTCAACCATCGAAGCGAGCTCGTCGCGCTCGGCCAGCACCGAGGTTAACTCATCCTCCTTCGCCGAGAGTTCTCCTTCGACAATCTGCAAGTGACGAATCTCAGCCAATAACTCGCTGTTCGTCTTCTCCACGTTGAATAGCACCCTCCTGATCAACTCAATCTCGCCCTCAAGACGAGCTTCGCTTGATCGCTCAAATAATTCTGTGCGCCGCCGAGCCGCTGCGGCGTCCGAACCGAGTCTGACGATCTGAAAAACCAAAGCATTCCATTGGAAGACGAGTTCCAAGCCAAACACTTGGACAAATTCAAAAAAGAAATCTTTCATTCATATCAAAAAGAAGTGGTGGCCAGTCCGCTATAAGGCTTTACAAAAAAAGGGGGGGATTTATGCAAAAGACGAGGAGATCAAGGATCCACCTGGGGCGGCGGTTCGGTCACAGGCGCCTCGCCAGATGGTCCCTCGCCCCCCGTCGCCCCGGCTTGGGGGTCGACCGCCACAGTCTCGGGGTCGGCAGGCACCTCCCCGTCACGCTGATCACCCTCCTCCTCTTCTCCTTCCTCCTCTTCGCCGGGCCACAGGCGATATCCCACTCTTTCGAAGCCGGGGACACGAGCCTCGACGTGGTCAAGCGCTCTCGCATAGGCAGCTCCATGTTCCTAGCCATGTGCTCCTTCGCCTCGGCTTCAACCTCCTTCCTGGCCACCTCCGCCGTGGCGTCCCTCTCCACCTTCGGCGCCTCCAGGGCCTTCGCCGATGCGGCCAGCTCCTCGGCAGCCTTAGCAACCTTGGCAACCTCTGCGGTGAGCTGCTCCTTCGCTCGCTCCAAGGCCGTCTCAAGATCGGCAACCCGAACCTCCAAGCCCTCCGAGCGGCGCTGCTCCGCCTCGAGCTACTTCACCGCCCTTGCCTTCTCCGCCCTGTCCTTGTCACAGAGGGCTTTCAGCTCCCTCTCCTGCTCGGCGAACTCCTGAACAAGGTGGCCGAAGTGACAAGTGGCCTGCAATGAATGAGCGTTAGGTGGTTGTAAAAGCCGAGCTATGGACTTAAAGAAATTTTCAAAGAAAAATACTTACCGACATGAGCGACCGAGCGATCTCGAAGGTGTCGTCCCCGGTCGTCCCTGCCTTCAGAGCGGCTCGGTCCTTTGGGGTCGCGAGATGCTTGACGGCCTGCATGCACATCTGCGAATCACCAAGAAGGCCGTCGTGGTTCTTCACCCACCAGTCGGGGACGAACAGCTTCTTGTGGGCCTCGGTCAAGATCTGCTCGGCCTGAGGCGTCAGAGGCGGGGCCTGCAGAGCCAGCGCCGCCGAAACCAAAAAGGTCTCACTGGCCGGGGCAGATGAGGCTGGGGCAGACGGGTCTACAAGGATGGCCACCGACGGAGACGGCGCCTGAGGAGCAGGGGTAGGGTCGGCAACTACCGAGGGGGCCTTGGAAGGTCGGCCGGATGTGAGCCCGGTGCTCAGCTTCTTCCTCTTCCTACCATCAGCGACCTTGCCTCGCTCAGACATCATTCCCATGAAGTCCATCTTCGGCGCCTCTGTTCCAAACAACGAAACCAAAAAACAAGTTAGAAAATCGCACAAGGAATTTAAAAAAAATTAAAAAATGCAGCGAGATGTTAGGAGCATACTCGGGTCGATCGGACTAAGGCCCGACCCGTGTAGCACCTCCTCAGTCATTCCTCTCCAGCTTAACATTGGAAGAGCAATGAGCTTCGCCGCCACCTCCTCCTCGGCCGCAGTCAGCACCGGGTCGACCCTTGCAAACTTCGGCACCTCTGCCTTCCACCGAGTCGGAAAGTCCAACGTCGAGGGCCCCTTCAACAGGAAAAACTTCTCCTTCCAACCTTTTATCGAATCCGGGTTCTCTATTAGCTTAACGACTCTCCGAGGTGACAAGTAGCAGCGAGACTCGGCCTTCGACATCCGGTTGATCCGATACAGGCTCCGGAGGATTACCACGTCTGGCTTGACCTCGGCGATGCGACACTGCAACAAGAAGGCGAGCACGTGGCGCCAGGTGTTCGGCATAAATTGCACCGGTGCCAGACAATACCAGTGGAGAACCCTCAACACGAAGGGATGCAGAGGGAAGCGCAAGCCGGCGCTCAAAGAGTCGAAGTCGAACACACACGTGTCCGGCGATAGCTCGGTGTTCGCTCGCATCCCAGGGCCGGGGAGGATCAACCTGTACTCCGGAGGGATGGCGAACCCCTTTCTAATCCGGAGGAGGTCCCTCTCGAATAATACCAAAGCAAGGTCATCCACCTCGGTGACCTCCCTCGAGGCGTTCTCCTCGTAAGCTGCCGACCGACCAACGATCGCCTTCTTCAGCAGATCACCCTCGTACTGCCCAATGCCGGCGTGACCGGACAGCACACCAGAATACCGGCCCGACTCGGGGGCTCGCCTCTCTGGCAACACGATCTCCTCGACTACGGGAGACCGGGCCACTACCTTCTTCTTCTCGGCCGCAGACGACCCTACCACTTCCTTCCCCTTTCTTCGGCTCGCTACTTGCCTTCTCTCCTCGGCACCACTATCTCCAGAAGACGATGCCTCACTTCCCGAGTTTACCCTTGACATCTCTAATAAATATCTAAGGCAAAAACACTGACCTTGATGTGACGTAAACTTGAAAGTGACGTTCACATTCGGAATTTTTTCGCCGGAAATCGCCTGGCCTACGCGACAGCTAGCACCACCGCCTTGGAGCACAAATCACCGCTAGCAGAGCGAAACTGAAAGTAAAAGTAAAAATTTAGAGTGAGAGCGAGAAATTAGCTAGGGGGTGAGGGGAGTGGGGACTTATAGCCAAGAGAGCGACGTTTGGACTTTCTACGCGTTTGAGGGCCCACTAAAGGAAGGCAAAACGACAAAACGGAGAGTTGCGACGTTTCAAGACGAGAATTCGTCGATTCGCTTAACTCCATCACTCGGCGACCAGCACCTCGACGAGCCACCGAACCACCATCCTCCCGAGCCAAAGGGACGAGGTACCGACCTCCACATATAGAGAAAAATTCTGCCGAGCCAAATTCACCGTTGGATCGCCTCAAAATGCGCGTCAAAACACGATGGACGGCCCAGATCACGCCACGCCCACAAAACGACAAGATAACATTTTCTCGTGATCTGGACCCCCAACTTCGTGATACGCGCCGTGATGAGCAGCTTAGATCTCACCGTGTGGTCCTAACACTCGGTCCGAACTTCCGAGCGTTCGTCCGAGCCACCATCCTCCCGAACCGAAGGGACGAGGTACCGACCTCCACATATGGAGAAAAATTCTGCCGAGCCAAATTCATCGTCAGATCGCCTCAAAATGTGCGTCAAAACATGATGGGCGGCCCAGATCACGACACGCCCACAAAACGACAAGATAACGTTTTCTCGTAATCTGCCCAATTTCGTGATATGTGCCGTGATGAACGGCTCCGATCTCACCATGTGATCCTAACACTCGGACCGAACTTCCGAGCGTTCGTCCGAGCCACCATCCTCCCGAACCGAAGGGACGAGGTACCGACCTCCACATATGGAGAAAAATTCTGCCGAGCCAAATTCACCGTTGGATCGCCTCAAAATGCGCGTCAAAACACGATGGACGGCCCAGATCACGACACGCCCACAAAACGACAAGATAACATTTTCTCGTAATCTGGACACCCAACTTCGTGATACGCGCCGTGATGAGCGGCTCAGATCTCACCATGTGATCCTAACACTCGGACCGAACTTCCGAGCGTTCGTTTGAGCCACCATCCTCCCGAACCGAAGGGACGAGGTACCGACCTCCACATATGGAGAAAAATTCTGCTGAGCCAAATTCACTGTCGGATCGCCTCAAAATTCGCATCCGAACACGATAGACGGCCCAAATCACGCCACGCCCACAAAACGACAAGATAACGTTTTTTGGGGATTTGCGCCACAATGGATGCTCAGTATCATGCCACATAGCTCGCCAGCCTACTGTGCACCGTTCCGACCTGCTGTGCCACCGGAGTGCTTAGCCGAGCTACCGAACAGCTTGGTCAAGCCACCGAGCTACTAAGGACAGGGAACGAAGAGATGAGTCACCAGAGTACTTAGCCGAGCTGCCGAATAGCTCAGCCGAACCACCGAGCCACCGATCCACCAGTGTACTTAGTCGAGCTACCGAATAGCTCAGCCGAACCACTGAGCTACCGAGCCGAAGGGACGAGGTACCGACCTCCACAAATGGAGAAAAATGAAGCCGACCCTCCTCAGCCGTTGGATCTTGCCAAAAAACGTGCTCGATGTGATGGACGGCTCAGATCATGCCACGTCCACAAAACGACAAGATAGCGTTTTGTGGGGATTTGTGCCATAATGGATGCTCAGGATCGTGCCACGTAGCTCGGCAGATCCCAGCGCTCCGAGCCGATCTGCCGAGGAGTTGAGCCGAGGTGCCGAAGTACTGACCCTCACGTATGGAGAAAATACTAGCCGACCCACTCAGATCGTCCGATCTCCCAGAAAAGCCCGCGCAGCCCTGATGAAGGGTCCAGATCGTGCCACGTCGTAATTCAATATTCAAAGTTAGTTTTTATTTATAAAAATCGTTTTATTTATTTAAAAATTGCGAAAAAATGATTAAAAATTCGAGAAAATTAAATAAGAATTCTAGGAAATAATTATAAATTCGGAGAAATATTTTTGAGCCCCTGAGTAAATAATTATTGCCTAGAGTGATTCATTAAGACCCCCGAACGACGAGTCAACACTTCGCAAAATTAAATAAGTAATCCGAAAAATAGATAAAAATTAAGAACAGGCGCCAGAAACTCGGGAGAACTCAAGAACAACTCAGAGCGCGCAACTAACTTGGAAAATCACCATACTACCTCGCACAAAGATTCGAAACCTCCCATTTTGACTCCGATACGACCCCGCAAGCAATTAAAACAGTAAAACTACTCCTCAAAGGCTGATTAAACTCAGTCTTCGGGGGTGGGGGGCTCGTGATATGGCTAAAAATAGGGTTAAATCAGAACCGTCCAAACCAGGCACGAATCTTAAAGTCTAGGGGTAAAATGGTAATTTCACCTACAAATGGGTCTGACGCGGTTACTGGTTCTTCTCCCCAAAGACCCAATAACCCGCGAACGGATCCACCTCAACTGGGTACGGGTTTTAACCCGCGATTAACCCGGTCCAGCAGGATAGAATTAGGGTTTCTGATTAATATTAATCAACGGCCCTGATTCACATCTATCCTTCCACTGGAAATTAGGAATTACATTCCTTATCTAATCACAGGGATTATATTCCTAATTAGATCCCAAAGGCGACTATAAATACCCCCCATCCACCACCATTAAGAGGTAATCAATCTTTTGCCAATTTACGCTCTTTCATAATCTTCTCTGATTACTGACTTGAGCGTCGGAGGGTGCGTCGCCGGGATCAACCCCGGTATCTCGCACTTTTTGCAGGTGAACGGCAGGAGTCAACGGTCAAACTCCGGCGGAACAGGTTTCAGGTTTGCTATTCAGTTTTCCTAAGAATCCACAAATACTGTCTGTTCACCCCTACACCAGATTTAGCGGTAACAATACCATAACATGTTGATTATCGACTTTGATGAACATATATGTGATGACATTTTATAAATTCTTGCTGCCTGTACTGTTTTGCACAAAGGTTTCGACCCTGTTACCATAAGAATTAACAGAAACAATACAAAAGATAATTTTAGCTTAATGAGTCTAACTTCCAACCCAAATGACGGATCCTGATTCCGAGTTGTGAGCTGTGAGATATCGTAGTTTTAATCCCTGTTGGTATGCACTTTTCAGATCGCAGATTAACGTAACACTGACACAATTTTCAGTTGAAACACTATGATAACAGTAGGGTAATGACGTGAAAATCTCCAGAAACTTTATAGACATGCTTAGGTTTCATCCCTAATTTTTGTAGATTTTTGTAGTGATTTTATACCATGTTTTCACCCATTAAGTGTTGACATTAAGTTGCTGTCAGAACAGCTAAACTGCAAAGATTAGGATGTTTGACCTAACTACAGTCAGAATTAACAAAAACTTACTGAATATGAATTGTAGTCCTAAGTGTCTAGTTGCTGATAACATCCTGGAACTTCAAATTCCGAACTGTAGTCTATGAGTTATCGCTGTTTGTGTTACTGTATCGGCTATTTTCAGATTCACTACTTCACGTGTATTATTGTGCAATGTATCATGTTGTTGCATTCTTATCATTCCCCTTGACATTCTTATACACACTTGCATGGACATGAATGACTTAATAAAATACTAAACAAGCCGGGGTTAATAAGGGCTGACTTAGTAGTGGATAATCTCAGAAAATGTATTCGGTAAGGCCTTATCGTTATATCGTATTGTCATGGAAGGAGGAGTATTGATTGTGAATTATTAAATGTTAATTGTAAAAAATTGTTATTAACACCGAGTACACGCTCTGTAGATCCCACCACTATGTCTAAAACGTACACTGTTTTGCGTGCACCGAACCTATGGTATGGGACGCAGTAGTACGTGCACTAGATAGCAAAAACAACATGATAATAAACCTAAGTTGACACGTATATAGTTGATCGTGACCATTGTTTATTGATACCGTTATTGCTTTTGTAATTAGATCTTGATTCATATTCTTTGATGAACTTTGTTCCCTTACTCTCTGTTTTTCACTACTTGATGTCCGTACTTGCTCTAAGGATAAATTATTCTTTCTTTTTAGATGAACAGGTACAGGTGCATAAGGAGAATTACCAGAAGGCATTGGTGAGCAGTTCTTCTACGATTAGAGTAGAAGCTTGCCAGAAGGTATTTGTTGTTTATTTCCAATTGTTGGTTATTAAATTGGACTATTGCATGTTTAGTCTTAGTATTTGTTTATGTGATTATGTATTTATGCGTGGTTGTGATTATTTCTTTGTCATGTTGTTAAGACTGGTACAGCTTATGAACGATATGAATTGGCGTACTTATATCCTTCGTTGGGCTTCAGTTATGCGCCTGTGTTCCCGTATTCTGGGAAGCAGGCGTGACAACTCATCCGGTCCTAGTGCTTTTTTCCTGCCCCATGCCCCAAATAGCCGCTTTGACCTCCTCCATAGTGAATGGATCTTGGAGAGCCATAACTCTACGCTGTAGATCCTCGTCTAACGCCTCCCACAGGTCTTCCGCCGACTCACAATGACCACACCTTGAATTACCAAACAATTCCTTGTAATTATCATGAATATGTTGAGCAATACGTTGTTCATTTGATATCACCATCCCCGCAATTTCCAAGGAGTGAATGCAGTTGTTCCGACGTCTCACGCTCGTAACCTTATGGAAGTACTGTGTTTGCATCACTTAGGAGTCATCTGACCCTTGATCATTAACGCCACATGAACTCTCTAAGTCTCCAAAACTTCCTGCCCACAGACGGTCAGCCTTCTGAATTAATTGGCATCCAAGCCATCTGCTCCCTCTTTCTCTAACTCCTATACTCCTTTATCTCCTTTAGTATCATCTCCTTGTTGATGTATGTCCTAGAGACCAGTTGTGTATTGACACTACTAGTTTACATTGTATCATAACATTATTTCATATTTAGGTATTTCATTTATTGTGTTATTTATTGTGAATTAAGTGAACATAATAAAGTTCTTAGAATAGTAAGTTCAATGTCATAGGATATCAAGTGCATGACTTGATTGTGAGCACCAATTGGCTGAAATCGGAACAATGTTCTTAAATGTCCCTAATCAAGTATTATTGTGAATTAGGACTGTAACGCCCCGAGCCCGGCTCAGCTGCGCACGCGACTACGTGTGCGCACATGCGAAAGAACGGACACAAAACTCTAGCCACGTCCACCACAGGCACCATCAAAAGGTGGGTTAACCCTTAAGTGCCTTTATCATTTGGTTTTTCCTATATATCTCACACACTCACACTTTTTACCCACGATGTGGGATATTTAATCCCAAGTCAACCTCGGTCAAACACCAGACCAAACCAGCACATGCATGCATTCTTTCTTTCATTCATTTTTCCATTCTTTCCTATGCCCCATAGGAAATCCTCTAGGCCCACCTCTTTCATCAATCCTTTGATCATACCCATAGGATCTTCTATAGGCCACAACCAATCAACCATCTCATCTATTTATTATATATATATATATATATATATATATATATATATATATATATATTATATATATTCCTATATATAATATTATATATATATCCGCTTAAGTACGGGGTGTTACACACAACCGCCCTTAAGAACTCAGCGTCCTCGCTGAGCTCGGAACTTGCAACATGATCCAGTATCCCTTTCTAGCCGATGTGGAGAGAATTACCCTGATTGTGCTAGTTGTACAGTCCCCTACCGGGGCGACCTGTCCCAACCTAGCTCCCTCTCAGGCGTACATCTTGCACACACTCGGTGTCGAAAGTCGGCTCTAATACTGTAACCCCTGTTTTCATTAACACGTAATTTTCAAGTATTTTTATGTATTTAAAATCATTAGTATTTTGTAAGTATTTTCTCCTAATTAATTTATTATTATTCAAACTATTTACTATTTTACAAATTATTTGATTGCTTAATATTTATTTCAAAGCCTAATTGTTTAACTATGTTAAAAGCCCATTTTGTATTTTAATTTTATTATTTGTTAATCTAAAATCTAATTGTTTATCCTAAGGCCCAAAATTGTATTTGATTTTATTAAATTAATCCAAAGCCCAAACTTGTATTTTGAACTTATTTATTTAATTAATTAATCTAAGCCCAATTGTTTAGCCCAATATCTAAAATACTTTATTTAATATTTTAAACCCATTATTATAGCCCAAGCCCACTAAACCCAGAACCCATTTAATTGTACAGATTAAACCTATACCCACCCCTATAGAATATATTTTCTTCACCCCACTTTTGTCTCGTACTCCAACTTCCCCACTTTACCAGCACATTTCCCCACTATCTCTAACTACCCCGTTATAATGATTATTTTGTTATATAACTAAACCCCTATCCTCTCTCCCCGTTAATCTCTCTCCCTCTCCTGTTTCAAAACAAAACCAACCAAAACAAATAAACCAAAACCAAAACAGAACCCCTTTCCCCATCTTCTCCCTCGCCTTCAACTCGACACCGTCCTCTTCGTCCACACCCCTGAGCCATCTCCGACACCTCGGCGACCTCCCGTCGCCATTCCTCCAGTCGCTAGCGCCTACCGCTCGCCTTCTCCATTGCCGGAGCTTCGCACCGCCGCCCTCGCTCTTTCCGCCGCTCACCTCGAGCCATCGTCGTCAACCCAGTGCCGCACTCCACCGCAGAGTACCCGCATCACCTTCCTCCCTCAATCGCTCGCCTTGCCCTCTTCATCGCCTCCCGCAGTCAACCTCTGCCGAAGAACACAGCGCCCCACCGTCGCCTTCCCTCGTCGAGCTCGCGTCGCTTCCATCATCGTCGTCATTGCGCCAGTGCCTCCGACCGTCTGCACTCACCTCGTCGTCCCCAAGTGACGAAGAACCCCGTCGAACCCACCGAAGCATCACCGAACCCAACCAACCTCACCATCGAAGAACCCATCACACTCGTCGCCACCGTCGAAGACCCCGAAGCTTCACCATTCGCGTCCTCCTCTGTTTCGAGCGCGAGACAGAGACCTCCGCGCTGCCGTCGCTTCTCGACCAGCCGCTCCGCCGTTGACGTCGCTTCCCGACGTGGTGTCGCCATCGCAGCACAGCCGTGCGTCGCCGTCGTCCCTATCTCTCTCTCTCTCTCCGTTTCGAAGCAGCGACGAAGAAGAAGAAGAAAGGGCGGGATTGATTTTGGACCATCGGATCGCGCCAAGATCCGTGCCCCTGATCTGTGTCCGCTGTTTTGCCACACCCGATCCCGACTTCGCTGCCCCCTGTTTTGCCGGATCCGGTGTGGGGCTGTCGTTCGATTGGTTGCCCTCTGCTGTTCTGTGTTCGGCCACGCCAGATCTTCCTTTTGCTGTTCCCTGTTTTTGATTGGATCCGGTGTGTAGAAGGTTTCTTATTGGATCGTTTCGGTGTTCTGTGTTCTGCCCGTAGCAGATCGAGTTTTGCCGTCCCGTGTTCTGGCCGATCCGGTGTGGAGAAAAATTCACTATTTGGAGTTTCTTCACGCGCACATTTCGCCCGTACTCTTGGGATTGTTCCCCGGGATACTGATCCCATTATTCTTAATTATTCGAATCGACTACTACGAAAAAGGCAAGTCCACTTGAACTCTTTTAATTTTTCTAGTTCAAGCTTATTGATCTCCTGCAAGTAGTTCCATTTTAATTATCTTAATTTGCCTTGTGTCCCGTCCGTTGGGAGTATCGAGGGTTTACACGAGCTAACCCGACGTACTCTTGGCCTCTTATAATTATCCATTGATTCAAACCTAAGCCTACATACACAATTGACATAAATAAAATGACTAGAATTGCATATAAAGAAAATGAATGGTGATTGAATACATTGATCGATTGAGATTTTGTGACTTGAACAATGACATGATAAATGGACTTGTACATGGTAATGAACATCCTAATTGCTGTATAATAGTGTAATGCATTTCATGATATAATAGCATGTTAATTACCCATTGATGAATATATATACGTGATGGCTTTTTATAAGTTACTGCTGCATTGCTTGTCCTGCACTGAGGTTTCGACCCAGTTATATTAGAAATCGGTTAAAATAATATAAAGAGAATTGCTGTTTTAGATTTACTATTTCATGTTATTATTGTGCAATGCATCATGTTGCCGCATTCGTATCGTTCCCTTGACATCCTTATGTACACTTACATGGACATGAATGACTTAATAATAAAATACTAAACAAGCCGGGGTTTATAAGGGTTGACCTAGTAGTGGGAAATCTCAGAAAATGTACTCGGTAAGGCCTATATTAATATCGTATTGAAATGGAAAGAGAAGTAATGATTGTGAATGATTGATTGAGTAATTGGAAATTGATTGATTGCAAATGGTAAATGATTGTTATTGAAACCGAGTACACGCTCTGTAGACCCCACCACTATGTCTCAAACGCACACTGTTTTGCGTGCACCGAACCTGTAGTATGGGATGCAGTAGTACGTGCACTAGATAGGAGAAATGACACTCTAATGAACATAAATTGACATATATATATTTTATTAAGACCGTTGTTTATTAATGCCATTATTGTCCTTGCAAACTTGATCTTGATTCATATTCCTTCACGTACCTTGTCCTTTACTCTCTGCTTTTCACTACTTGTTGTCCGTACTTGCTCTAAGGACAAATTATTCTTTCTTTTTAGATAATCAAGTACAGGTGAGCCAAAGAGAATTTCTAAGAGGCATTGATGAGCAGATCTTCTATAATTGGAGCAGGAGTCTCGAGTTATTTGGTAAGTCTTTATATTCCAGAATTGGTTATTGAATTTCATCCTCGTTTATGTGATTATGTTTCCTGTGTGGTTGTGATTCATTTTTCTTATATTGTTGAGCTAAGACTGGTACAGCTTATGAATGATATGAGTTAGCGTACTTATATCATTCGCTGGGCCTCAGTTACGTGCCTGTGTTTCCGTATTCCGGGAAGCGGGGCGTGACAAATACCATTGGTAACGCCCCGAGCCCAGCTCAGCTGCGCACGCGACTACGTGTGCGCGCACGCAAAAGAACGGACACAAAACTCTAGCCACACCCACCACAGGCACCATCAAAAGGTGGGTTAACCCTTAGGTGTCTTTATCATTTGGCTTTTCCTATATATCTCACACACACTTTTTACCCACGATGTGGGATATTTAATCCCAAGTCAACCTCGGTCAAACACCAGACCAAACCAGCACATGCATGCATTCTTTCTTTCTTTCATTTTTCCATTCTTTCCTATGCCCCATAGGAAATCCTCTAGGCCCACCTCTTTCATCAATCCTTTGATCATACCCATAGGATCTTCTATAGACCACAACCAATCAACCATCTCATCTATTTATTTTATTTATATATATATATATATATATATATATATATATATATATATATATATATTCCTATATATAATATTATATATATATCCGCTTAAGTACGGGATGTTAGAGCATCCACAGTCGTTTGCTATATTTGCCAATTTCCCATTTTTTGAGAAATGAAACGCAGCAGTCGTTTGCTATTTTGCCATTTTTTGGCAAAATAGCCACAGTGCGTTCTCATTTATGAGAAATGAATTTGGCATTCTCAAATTATAAGAGACGATACAATATGTCTCGTCCCAAAATTTTTTCAATTTTTTAATGGGATCGGATCAGACAACTTGTTTCGTCTGACTTTTTTTTTTGATCGGACGGTCTAGATGAAGAGAGAAAAAAAAATCAAAAATACCCTCGGACGAGACAAGTTGTCCCGTCTCAAGCAAAAATGCTTGGGACGGGACAACATGTCCCGTCCCTAATTTCTGGGCAATTAGATTTGGGTCAAAAAGTTAGTTTAGGTAGTTAAATATTAGGTTTAAGTTATATTTTATTATATAATTTATTTAATTAAACTATTTTAATCTCTAATCACTAATTAATTAACCGTAAAAAAAAATCACCGACGAAACAACATGTCTCGTCCGTCTCAAATTTTAGAAAAATTATAGCAAACAACGACTGCAGACGATTTCAGTATTTGCTATTACTGTAGCTGCCATATTCTAAAAAATTAGAAACACCATTGTGGATGCTCTTACAAGGACAACGATAATACATAGAGACTAGTGTGTGCGTAGACTGATGACCATTCTCACAGGTTATGGATATGAGATATCAAGTCCTCACATGGGTACATATTAGAATAATAATGTACTAGATTGACCCACCATGAGAACGCTGCATGGATCGTTACGTGAGTGTCATAAGCAGTTTTCACAGTGACAATGGTGTACGTAGTCCTTTGACTTGAAGTCACTACGGTTCCCTACATGAGAAGTTATATGTTTTAATGCCGTCAAATATTGCATGTAATAAGGTGATTATAAAGACGACTATTGGATACACATGCGAAGGGATGTGACTTAAATAGGATTTGTCCCTCTTACATAACATGAGCAATATCTACGGGCCCTTTGATTGAGTGAGACTGCAAAATGCTTGGTTGTGCTCAATATGAGATATTGATCTCATTTGTTTCAGTAAGTTTACCCGGACATCAAGAAACCAAAGATTGAACTATACAAGGATGACACGCTCTATGCCTTGTGGTCAATTAAAATATCTGAATAAAGGGACTAGACTACATAGTAACATTGGTCATGAATAGGTTATGTCGAATTACTGAAATTCTCGTTACTTGAGTAGCAGTGATGTATTGCTAGATACCGCTCACTATTTGTAATACTCGAATATGATTTTAGTATTACTGTCAACGTAATGGGAACGTACAGGATCACACACTTAGAATGGATCGAAATTAGGATTTAAATTCATAAGATGAATTTAATTAGGGATCCAAGTAAGACTTGAACTCCTAACATTGGTTGGATAATTAATTAGATTAAATGGGCCGACTAAAGTTCAAAGGCCCACACACGAATCTGACCGAGCTCGGATTGTGAGCCCAACAACTTCATTACTCTCTTAGAGTTGGTTTTCTGCACCTATATATATGATAT
This sequence comes from Hemerocallis citrina, assembly GCA_017893485.1. NCBI lineage: Eukaryota > Viridiplantae > Streptophyta > Magnoliopsida > Asparagales > Asphodelaceae > Hemerocallis > Hemerocallis citrina. Next base: position 185,406,002 of record CM030367.1, on the reverse strand, counting down.
GTATCTGTGAAAAAGACACGTAAAAAAAATCATAGCGTCACAGAAAGTGGGAGAGATCGTGAGGAGGAACATCCCCTTCCCGCAGCTAGCACTGCGATTTGAGGGAGAGCCATTTTTCGTTCCGTTCGTATGGATACCGTAGAGGCACCGTAATATTGCAGTGCTGTGATCGCATACTGTGGAGACAGCAGATCCATCTTGAAGGTATAACTCCTAAACACAATTTATGATTTTCGCATGGATCCATGACTAGGTTTCTATATTTTGTAATTTTTTCCGCTGTCTATTTAATCTGTGATTGCATTCGAATCCTAACACTCCTTTCTTTGTAACATATTACCAAATGTGTCCTTGTTCCATTTTCTTAATCTTTTTCTAAGTCTTGAAATTTTCCTCATAAGTCGTGTCGCTGGTTTTGTGTGGTTTACCTCTTCCCAGCTTGCCTTCACCAATTCATCGCATTCCCCGTTGCTTAGCCACATCTTCTCAAAACGGAAGATTGTGATCCTCATATTCTCCAGAGCTAATGATAATGGGGACATGGTCAAATGTGTTGCGAATACACGAGCGCGCCATAGCCCACGGCAATTTAGTCTCCCAGTCAACAGAAACCATAATCTTGTCCAGCTTTGCGAGATCAGGTGACCTTCGGCGATTAGACCACGTAAAGTGTCTATCGTTGAGTGGAATCTCAACCAACATGAGGCTAGAGACTGATTGAACTATCTCATGTTGTGTCCATTACCCTCCCCTCATGTTCTTTTATGGGCGTGTCTGACTACGTTGAAATCTCCGCCTAACACCCAGGGACAACTCCATCTACCCCTGATATGGACTAGCTCGACCCAAAATTCTTGCATTCGACCCCTGTCGTTTGGTCCATACACCGCCATGATTGTTTCCTTCCACCCATCCTCTTTCCTTTGGACTACCATTGATATGGTGAACATACTGACCCACCAATCCAGTAAGTCGAAACTGTTGGTACTGATTCCAACCAGTACCCCCCCCCCCAAAACGCTCCATGAGCGCCTTTAAACTGTCATTTTCTAATGTGATTTAATTGTAAAGCCCCAAGAAACTTGTCTGTTGGTTGAGACAACTTGGTCTCCTCCAAGCAGACAATATCAATATTTTGACCCTTAATAACCTCTCCAACCATCCTACGCTTAGCAGTTATGCTAACTGCTAAGCCCTCTAATATTCCAAAATAGAACGTTTAACATTAACACTATTACATCATCCCTCACCCTTGTGGGGTAGTAACCTGCTCAACCAATTCTCGGGAGACACGATCCACTTCCGTCTCCCCCTAAAACCTGTTGGACATTGCGAATATTATCCGCTTCCCTGGCCCTAATTGTTTCAATATAATTTGTGTGCACTATGCATGATGCAGATTAATACCATAAACATTTGCTAACTGAATTGATAAGGAATCTGGAATTGAACCAAAAATTGATATAGGTGTATGATTACCTGTGAGGGTTTCATAGCTTTTTTGCTTTTCCACCTTTTGGTAGATTTCCTTAACCGTCATTGGCTTTTTCCCTCGTTATGTTGTCTATCATTGCATCTATGCCCTTCCTTGGCCCTGTCATTTTTTCTCTTTAATGTTGCTTCTTCCCAAAGGGTATCTTCAGAAGTATTTTCCAGCCCATTGTCATCCCCTAACTGTGAACCCCCCATATCGAATGGGATCGCTATCTGATCCCGAAATCCCTCTGAATCTCGTTTCTTTTCGGTAGCCCAAGTACCCAGCATAACCTTGACCCTCTTCTTCACCTTCATCTGTACTCTTTTTTCAACTTCCTTCATTAACATAGCCTCCCCTTAATAAGATCTCCCTCATCCCTCTCATCCCCGTCGGCTACATTATCTGTCTGAATTTCCCCCATATCCAAAGTATTTGATAAGAGGTTTTTATGGCCCAAATTAACGCACCCATTTCCTTTTCCTTAACCTGGCCCAACTATTCCAAGCCCAGCATCGAAATTCCTTTATTTCTAGCACTAAGTGAGCCCAAATCCCCAAGCCCATAACAGAATCATTATCTTCGGTTTTTTTTTCTTTTTGGACCATGCTTCCATCTTGGTCCACTTCCTAGTTTTTTCTTTAAATTCAAAATTGAATTTCTCGTTGTCTCTTTCTGCACAGATTCCTCGTACATGTGTTGTCCCCATCAACCTAGTACCTCCATCAATCAGTTGTCCCTCACGAGGCTCGGGGCGCTTCTCTTTCTGCTGACCATGAACGTAGGCGGGCCCCACCACGTGCGGCAGCAGGGTCAGGGCTTGCTCCAGATTGGTTGGCTCGAAACACCTTGTCACTAGCCTAGCTGGCATAGTGGGCCCCACCTCATGAAGAACCAACTGAATATCTTTCCCAAATGAGAATCATTGACCTGTTGACTGCTTCCCCCCATTAGATCTCCCATTTCGTGCATGGTTTGATCCAATGGCGCTGATTGCGTCGTGCGAACCGGTTCGAGAACCCGCACCGGTTCGAACAGCTCCCTTTCCATCCATGTTCCCTTCTCTGTTTCAATGCTTGAGATGACCATCGACCAAGTCGTCGATTTCTCTTTGTTCTCGTCCGGGAAGAGGCGCTTACTGACCTTCGGCTTCACCCCCACTTCCTCCCTCGTCGGTGCCTTATCTCATTCGTCTTCCACAACAATCTACATGTGGTGGAATTTATTCTCCACCATCGTTCTAACCGTCGGAATCTAATCGATATCTTGACAGTTGACATCCAATTTTTACCCTGCCAATCACCCTTTCTGTATTATCGTCATCTTGTCCACCTCCAACACGACCCCAAATTTACGAACTATGTCTTGGAACCCACACAACTCCTAACAATGTTGTGGAAGCCCGACCATCCTTATCAATGCTTCTGACGGCAGACCTTGATCAACTACCCCCTCTTCTCCCGTCCATGGCTGAATACTAATCTCAAACCGTCCTCCAGTGATCTTGATTTTGTCTCTTCTTGCCAATGTCGCAATCCCCTCGGTTGTCGGAAACTCCGCAACCTAATAATCATGTATCTTGTAAAACTCCCATATCCGGTGATTAAAGGAATCGGAGAGATTCCTCAAACCCGTAATCACCTACGTCGTTGATGGTCACCCTGTCACCGCCCTAATAACCCCCAACTTCGATTTCAGTCGTTCCTTGCTAGCTTTCATCGACATTGTCACCGTAATAATTGCGTGGGCGTATTCCTTCTTCGTCGGTGGTCTTCTCTCCTCCGCTTGCCTCCTGCGTACCTTTCCACCTCTATTGGCACACACCTGAACTTTGTGACCTGGGTCGTTACACTCGAAGCAAACAAATATCCTGAACGGGCATTCCTCATTGCGATGAGGGACACCGCAGAGCATACATGTTTCCCCCTTCGCCTTAGCCCAGAGCTTGTCCTGCTTCTTGTTGGACCGAGACCGATAAACTTCCCACAAAGTTTCCTCTCCTTCACCCACAGCCGTATCGTCATCCTTACGTCGTATCTCACGAAGTACCGAGAGGAGCTCTTGCTTTGAGAAGTTTCTAGGTGATCTGGGAGGCATAAGGGATTTGATGATGATCGGGGGGCTCCGATGAGGTGGTTGCTGATTATAATGCTGCTGCTTGGCGGAGACTTTCGCACCATAAAAGTTTCTACCTTTTCCATCATATGTGTCGGCGAGTCTGGGGTGCTTCGCCGGCGAGCATGATCTGTGGCGTCGGTGCTCCCTCCTTCCCTGGTCACCGCCTCCTCTCCCTTGAATAGGGGATGTTACGCTGCCAAGCTCTGGAGAGCAGTACCCACATTCTCGTCTGCCTTCTCCTCGTCTTGCTGGCATTTCTCCCTATGGCTGTCCCTGTACCCACCCCCTCGCTGAACGGTGTGTTCCTCTCGACTGTGAGGATGCCGCTGTTCATCATCGGTGCTGTTGTTGTCCCTCGTCTCCCACTCCCTCTCATTCCCTCTCTCTCCTTCTTTCTCAGCTCTCATTTTTTTTTTATTCAGCTAAATGTTTTCAACAATATAGATGGTTTTGTTATTGTTCTTGTTATCCGGTTCAGTTAGAATCCACGGTCTGAAGGTCAGCAATTACTAAAACTTTAGAAGCAGTGCGTATCTGAATCAATCAGGTTGAGAAACCAATTAGTATACCAGAGTAACCAGACAACCTGTTCGTAACCTGAAGTCAATTCTGACTAAAATAAACCCAATGCTTCGAGTCTGGTTTAAGACTCAAGTTGAGATTACCACAATTATGGTCAATTCTGACATTTGAATAATCTACATCATAATCCAGTCTTGGTAACCTTTGCAAGGCTTAATAACTGAGGCACAAAAGTCATAACAACCTTTGTATGTGGATATCCATTTGCACAAGAAAAAGAGTTAGAATTGAAAGTAGGAATATCGTTGAAAGTACAATGTGTGATAAAGTTGCATAAATTTAATATGTTCCATTTACTTTTCTACAAGGAGTTAATGGAATTTTGAACTTTCAGCCAAGAAGTATCAGCTAAATTTAAATTTAATTTATGCAGCTTGGTAAGGTAAAGAGTCAATACAAATTATCATTATCAGATACAAAGACAGAAGACAGAAGCTTATTATTGGGTAAGTAAACATATGTAAATGTGTTATTGATTCAGCAATGCAATAAAGCATACCTGTGTCTCAACTTCTTTGGTGAGAGAAAATAAATCAAATTTAATGTCTGTCTTTTGCAAAAATAAAGCAAATGCTTGAAGGTTCTGGATGTCTACCATCATCAGGTGTTTCACGCCAGGATGTTGCACCTACATGTGCATAAAACTCAATAAATTATTACTGCATTTAACATTTTTGAACAAATATACTCAAAGTGTTCCTTACCTTAACAGCAACATCAGTCTTCCCAGATCTTAATCTAGCACGATGAACCTAAAACCAAGCATAGAGAAAACGTGAAGAAGTTGCCATGGTTTACGTCAGGAAATTATTCAACAGAATTTTTCTCCCAAGTAAATAATATTTATTATGAATATAATACAAATCTGTTTCTCCACATCCACAATTTCCAAAGAGATGTTGGAGAAAACATGATGTAAAACCAACCCTAAAATAGAGAATTTCCAAGAATTTTAATGGGTTAATTTTACCAACATGAAAGTGCGGATCTAAGTTGGAAATTTTAACAGTTAACAGGTTTGATGGGTTTTCAAGAATTGAATCAAGTGTAACAGTTCCAATTAATAATTCAACCTTACGATCAATAATTAAATTTCTATGTGTCTAGCAAGTAATAGGTTCAATATCGATTCGTACTCTATTCAGGCATGTGGAACACTCAATCTCAGTTATTTTGTGGACGACAGGTAAATTAGATAATATACTAGATAATGAGGCAGTAGAACACAAATATGGAATAATGAAAAGAGTAAACCAAATGCGAAGAAAACCAACGTAGATCTCGGAGTTGGGCAGCAACTAGGATCTCAGCAACGGCAGCAACGAAGCCAAAGCAGTTGGCTGGCCGACGGCGGGTGGACGACGAGCGGGGCAGTGTAGACGGCAGGATACGACGGCGCCGGCGGAGGATGCTGTAATGAGGGCCGAGGGTAGGGTTCGGGAAGGAATCGAGGTCGGGAGTGGAGGAGGAAGGAGGCAAGGTCGTGGGTGCTTGGATTGGTGGTGGAGGAAGAAGGCAAAGGAGTTGAAGGGGTTATGGTGATGGGTCGGCAGTGGAGTTGGGGGCGACGTGAACGGGAGGTGGAGGAGCGGGATGGGGGACTTGGGTTTCTGGGTCGGGATGTTGGTAGCGAGAGAGGGAGATGGCGATGGAGAGAAGGGTTCTTTGGATCGGGTTTGGAATAAGGAAGAGGATGGGTTCGGGAGAGCGGGAGTAGAGGAAGAGGAAGAAGAGAAGATTAAGTGGTAGTTGGCTGATGTTAGGGGATTAGGGTTGTACTAGGAATTTGGGAGATTAGGGTTAGCGATTTGTATTTGGGAAATTTTAATTTGGGAATAGATTTTAGAATTAATCACTAACTCTAAAATGTATTAGGATTTATCACAAACCCTAATAATGGGGATCTCAGTTGTATCACACAAAGGAGAAGGAGGAAGAGCAAAAACTCAACACAATTTTTTTTAATCAAGAATGGCATCTCTTCTCATTCATCTCAAGGCCTTTAAATAAGCTCAAAATACATCTTGATACACATCTCCTAAAATATTCTCAAAATCTAAAAAATACAAAAAGATTACATATGGCTATAATTGCCAGAAACAAAAATGGTAATCAAATAAAAATCCTAAACTAAATAAAGCAGCTGATGAAGACGACGCCTGCGCTGATAGAAACGCCCAAATCGTCTTGAACCGATGTCCTCATCAAAACAACTGTGTTATAGGTCAGGTGATTGAAGGTCCTAACTACTAGCCACCCAAATGAGGATAGCATATTTTCTGCTACCATATTAAAAAATGTACAAAATTTCAATCGATTTAGTCATTGAGGGAGTTGCTTTAGTTGGTAATGGAGCATGTAACGCCCTGAGCCCGACTCAGCTGCGCACGCGGCAACGCGTGCGCGCACACGCGAATAAAACAAATCCTAACAACGGCCCACCACATGCTTACCTCACAAAAGGTGTTATAGCTTTCAGGTACCTAATGATCATGGGCAATATTATATAGACATTCTTTCTCTCTTTCCCCACCAATGTGGGACTTTAATCACCCACATCACCACAACTTCCACACCTCCATATACACGTGCATGTTATGTGGTGCACACCCACACACACCTATTCTTTCCTTTTTCCTTCAAGTGCCATATGCACACACGAGCCCCCACTCAAATAATGCAGCCACTTCTTTTCGTCTTATTTCTTATATATAGCCCATTTCCAATACAACCAAGCCCATAATCATCCCATAGGCCCACTACATTAATCCATATATATATATAAAGTATGGGGTGTTACACCCCCCCTAAGAACTCAGCATCCTCGCTGAGCCCGGAACATGCAATCTAGCACAGGATCATCTTTCTAGCCAACGTGGAGTGGAGTACCCTGATTCTGCTAGCGTACTGCCCTTGGTCTCTCTACCAACGTACTGTTCTAGCTCCATCTCAAGTGTATCTCTAACCCACTCCTACCCACGATCGGTGTCGAAAGTCGGCTCTGATACCATTTTGTAACGCCCCGAGCCTGACTCAGCTGCGCACGCGGCTACGCGTGCACGCACACGCGAACAAAACAAATCCTAACAACAGCCCACCACAGGCTTGCCTCACAAAAGGTTCTATAGCTTTCAGGTACCTAATGATCATGGGCTATATTATATATACACTCTCTTTCTCTTTTTCCCCACCGATGTGGGACTTTAATCACCCACATCACCACAACTTCCACACCTCCATATACACGTGCAACTATGTGGTGCACACCCACACACACTTATTCTTTCATTTTCTTTTCTTCACGTGCCATATGCACACACGGGCTCCCACTCAAACCATGCAGCCACTTCTTTTCTTCTTATTTCTTATATATAGCCCATTTCCCATACAACCAAGCCATCGTTCATGCTAAAATACAAGTATTTGGCAATAGATAAATAGAAATGGAAGAGTTTCGCTGCTATCGTCAAAGCCAAAATTTGGGTTTAAAAAATAATAAAATATACAGACGGAAGAACATCCTCCGTCTAATAAAAAAATTAAAATTTTAAATTCCCAAAATTTGATAGACGGAAGATCATGTTCCGTTTGAGAATATTTTAAATTAAAAAAAGATTAGAGCCAGACTCTGGTCGCAATTAATTTTTTTAAAAAAACAAAAAAAAGACGGATGATGAACTTTCGTCCGGGAAGTTTTTTTAAAAAATAATTAAACACCCAGCATTAAACACCCAATATTCAAAAATTAATTAAACACCCACTATTCAAAATTTCCTCACTGTATATATATATATCTATATAATAAAACACAAAGAAAGCTATCAAATGGTTCTCCTTCAATCCCCAAAAAATCAAAGGCCCAGATTTAACCTCACAAAATATATTTTTCCCCCCAAAAGTTTCCCTTCAAAACTCAAATTCAAATCTCCCACCCAAAACAACTTCTATATTTATTTAATTTTTTTTTCTCTCTCTCCCTCCCTCTTCTATTCAAAAAATTAAGAAAATAAAATTTTAAATTTTTTTTTAAAAATTTAAATTTAAAAACTAAAAAAATTACAAATTTAAAAACTTTTTAAAAAGTTCAAAAAAAATATATAATATATTTTTTACTGGACCCCCAAAAGTTTCTCATATAATATGTTTGGTACTTCAATTAATTTGCTCGACCTCCAAAATCTTTTATATGATCAAATAAGGTGCACCATTCCGAAGACGTGCCGTAGGCACGTGTCAACGGGCAAACCTAGTATATATATATATATATATATATATATATATATATATATACCCACTATTAATATATAGCAATCCCCCCCAAAAAAAGGCAAAAAAAAGTGCGACAGAAGATCTTTAGTCTCTTTCAATTTATTTTTTTATAAAAAAAAATTTAAGAGACGGAAGATCTTCGTCTCTCTACTTTTGACCATTCAAACTCTTCAGACGGAAGAAGATCTTTCGTCTGTCTTAATTTAATATTGTAAATAATTGAAAAAATTTGAGAGACGGATGATGACATCTTCCGTCTTCTATATTTGGCAATTGCTATTTTACTCTGCTATATATAGCAATCCACTGTTCACGCTTTTGCCAAAAAATAGGTATTTGGCAAACGATAGTGGATGATTTTTGGTTAAAATTTCCATATTTTAGGTTTTTAGCAAACGATAGTGGATGCTCTAATATACTCTTAAGAACGGGATGTTACAGAGCATCTCACAAGTCATAACTTTTGCATATATAAGATATGTATAATAATTATGAAGGACTAAAATCTTGGAGTGGATTGGTAATTCTGTGACATTCATTTGCAAGTCTCCATGCTAGCAATCCTCACCAAAGAATTGATTCATACAGAGCAAGTCCTTTATCTAAGTTTCATTTGCAAGTCTCCATGCTAGCAATCCTCACCAAAGAATTGATTCATACAGAGCAAGTCCTTTATCTAAGTTTCATCCCACAGATTGACTTATTCATGTCCAGAACATGGAATTATACTTACGCCTATTCAAAGTACTATAAATATTATCTAATGATGTAGCATAATTGAGTACTTGTCAAACTGTAGTCTCTTGAAGGTGATTACATGCAGCGCTCATAAAGGAGATATGTATCTAAAACTAGAGAATAAGCTGGTCAAGAAAATTTTAGGATAGTTAAGTACGTATCTAGACAGGAGAACTTCTACTGTAAGTCTAATGCATAAATTCCATGTCTACTATTCATGGACCCTATTAGCATACTAAGAATTTGTCAAGGATCTTAAGTTTCCAAGATTCTCAGTCTCTACTTGAAATTTTAACAATAATCTTATAGTTATACTGAAGTACATTTAATCAACTCAACCTCTTTATGCATGCAACAATAGATCATTAAGGAACAATTTGAAAACACAGAACTAGTTATCCACAGAAACAACCAAGCAATAATTAAACACCAATTCTTCTAATCTATACACTTAGACAACTACTTAAATTTCTCAAGCTAGCAAAAAGAACACCTGTGCTATTGAAGCAGAGCCAATGGGATCAACATCGAACCGTTCAAAAATGTCATCAAATTTTTTGCCCAACTCCTCCTCCACGGTATGGCGGACGACTTGAAACGGTGTTGCAGGAGCCTGATCACATAATGTCACCAGTCTTTTCACCCAAGCAGCTGGAGCCAAATCAGGTTTACCAAGGATCTGAGCAGCCTGTTCCACCATTATAAATTTCAAAACCAAGTGAATTAATTTACTAAGAAGAAGCATAACCATAAAACTCAACAGAAATCTCTATATTATCAAAACCTTTATACTTGAATGACCAACAATTAAGACATTTCTCATCAAAGGAGAAAGATTACATAGAAAGACAGGGTAAAAAGTGAGTATCAAAACCTTTATACTTGAATGACCAACAATTAAGACATTTCTCATCAAAGGAGAAAGATTATATAGATGAAGATTACATAGAAAGACAGGGTAAAAAGTGAGGAAATCCCATGCTGTTTCACTACAAGAAACAATAAAATAACTTACATTATAAGATATTTCATTTAAGATGAAGCGAACAAACTGAGTAGTGACAGGAATATTAATGACTCCATGAGTAAAGATAACTTTGGCAGTCTCGCAATAATTTGCTCTGATGTCCATCAATTGGGGCCAACATGTAGCACTTAGCATCCCCCCATGATACTAGTCTACACTTCGTCACCTCTAAAGTTCATTGACATAATTAACTAGAAAATATGTGTTAGATCCCAAGCAGATTTAGTCGCGAATAAAGTCTCTTTCAACATTATCTCCAGCACTTCTTTTAAAATGTTTTTCTTTCTAGAAACGAAGAGTATTTATTGTGAAAAATCACTGCCACTACACAAAATTCCAAAGTGGAGTTGAGGGGTTTATTCGTCATCAAACACCCCTGCAGGTCAAGCACCCATTTGAGAGCCAACACTTGGGTTGTGCATGAAGATACATTATTCTTGAACAATAAGCTTTAGAAACGTGCCCTTGCGCGGCCGGCTCTTATGCCATGTGGCGAAGTTGAGGCATGTCTAAATTCGCACGAAGATACAAGTCAAATTCTTCCTCTGGCAGCTCGACGTACTAAATCATCCCTCACATATGGCATGCACAAAGCCGAAGAAGGAAAAATGAAACATTAACCCAAACAAAAAAGCTGACAAAACTGAATTCATAGAGTATGAAACAGCAACAAGAACAGAACGAATTCATCACCTAAAATCATCCATAACTACCATCTCCAACCCAACACAAATCATAACAAAAAGCCACAAACCCTTCACATTCAAAAATGCATATAACCAGGTCACCATTGATCTTTCATTTCAATCCTAACAAAAACTTATAGACAGCAAAAGGAAATCAACCAACATAATAAAGTAACATTAGATTTCTCTTCCAATAATTCACTTTTCAATAAAACAATCAACAACAATTACCTTCAAAAAAAGGCCACCAAGTTCATAGCAAAGAGAATACATCTTATCCGCAGCCTTTTCATGCTGCTTCTCCCACATCTCCTCCTGCTTCTCCTCATCCTTCACAAACCTCACCTTCAATTGACAAACCTATCACCCCCCGCAAAAAAAAAAAAAAATCAAAAATCAAAAATCAAAAATTAAAAAGAGACCCAGAAGTGGAAACACCATTAAAAAAAGCAAGTGAAGGGATAAAGGAGCGACCTTGTAGCTTGTATAGATATCTGCAGCTCGAACCCAGAACTGGAAGGAGCGATTGAGAGGCTTCAAATTGGAAGAGAGCTTCTCTTTGAGATCCTCGAAGCTCGGAGGCGACGGAGATGGCATTTTGGGAGAGAAGATCGAGGTTGTATCGTAGGATTCTTCTCGACTTCTCCCCTGTTTATTTATTGAATTTATTATGCGAGAGAAATTAAAAATTTAAAAAAAAAAGGTGAAATTTCATATAACCCTACTGCGTTTTACAGATTTAGCAGAAAACCTTTTACTCCTTTTTTTTTTCCTTTTTTGGGCAAAAAAACATTACCAAACTTTGTTTTCATTAAGGGGACGTTTGGTAGAAGAATTATTTTTGGTTTCCTGTGAATCTTAACTTGGAAATCTAGTTTCCCATGTTTTGTATGTTAATTTTTAAATTCAGATTTCCAGGAAACTAAAAGATTCCTGGAAAATTTTTTTGCCACAATTCCCCCCAAAAATTTCCGATAGGGGGCGGGATTCTTAGATTTCCAAGTGCTTGGAAAAATGTTACTTCTTTGAAAATACAATTATGCCCAAAAAAAATAATAATAAACCCCTCTCCCCTCTCTCTACCATGTCCCCCCTCACCCTCACCCCAAATCCATCACCCTTCCCATCTTCTCCGACGTGACTCCCGGCCTCCGGCGACCCCCCGTCGCCATCCTCCGTTCGCGCCACCCTCGTCGGTGCCCAGTACATCCCCTACCTCAACTTTTCCCGCCCATCACTGTTCATGTTCCCCGACTGCCTTCCCCGACCAACTCTGGTGCCCCCACGAATACTTTCTATTTTACTATGACAAATGAGTACTTTGTATTTTAGAAACAAGTTGGAACAACCTATTGAGCTAGAAGTCAAATCTGCATCCATTTTTGTAATCAGTAAGGAGACATGTTCTTACTACTTTCAGTGAAGGCATTTGGTGGTTTTGCAGAGGTTGTTATTTTGGGTTGTAGCAATGATAATTGGACGGCCACAATTTAACGTTGTTTTTCCATGTGTAGTTAGGCTATAATTTGATGGTAACGATATTTGGAAGGCGAATGAGTTGAATATCTTTGAAATTACTTATGCAGGAATCAGAGAGAAGTTGTGTAATCTCTTACAACCATATTAATCAATAAAATTCTCTCAGCTAAAACATTCTCCAGTGCTCTTTTTGATTGATTTTTCTTTTTAAGTTTTGTCGACTTCTCTAGATTGGGTATCGCGTTGATTGCTATGGAGATTGATCCTTTTATCTATTTCTAACACTAATCAAGTTGTTTCCTTGGCAGTTGGACAAAGTTGCTTTGCTTGCTGAAGTGATTAGTCATGTAAAGAAACTAAAAGTCAATGCAGTTGAGATAAGTAAACATTGTTTCATACCATCAGGCGGCGATGAAGTCAGAGTTGAAGTCGACGTGATGAAACTAACAATGCTCGAGGGTTTACTTTCAAGGCATCTCTCTGCTGCGAGGACCGACCTGATCTCCTCTCAGATCTAAAATAAACTCTCCAATCTCTAAAAATGAAAACTTTACGAGTAGAGATTTCTACTTTAGGTGGAAGATTGCAAACTGTTGTTGTGATAAGTTGTGATGGGCATCTTAATGATATGGAGCGACATCTCTTCACAACCAACGTTCATCTTAATGATATGGTGCCCCCGTCACTGTTCATCTTCCCCGACTGCCTTCATATCAGTTATTTTTTTCAGGTATTTTTCGAATGCTCTAATCCATATGTTTGAAACCATCGCATATGTGGTTTGGTGTGTGAGAGAAGGAGATTGTAGAGATTTAGATAGAGAAGGAGGTTGCAGAGGCTTAGGATTGTTGGTTTAGGATTCGCAGAGTTTGTTTTGTTATTTAAGGATGAGAGGGGTATTTTGGATAATAAGATTAAAATTTCCAGGAAATATGTAGCTCAACCAAACATAGAAAATTAAGTTTTCAACTAACATTCCCAGATATGTTTAAGATATACCAAACATGTTTTATGATTCCTAGGAATCATAAATCCTAGGAAACATAAATCCCAGGATTTATGATTCATGGGAACAAAAAAAAATCCTTGTACCAAATGCCCCCTAATAGTCAGTGACGTCGTTATCATTAGCATGGATTGACTAAAATGACCCTAGACTATATTAACGGATTAAGTAATTTTTTTAAAAAAATACCACACAAAAAAAACTAATAGCTATCGAAATATTACATTTCCCCCCATCGAAATGGTTGGCATTCGGGTCGACCGGGTCTGACCCGTACGGGTTGCAGCCAAACTTGGACAGGTTCGGGTCGGGTCAGTGCATTAACCGGGCCGGGCCGGGTTCAAATATGGAAAGTTCGACCTGATTGACCCGCAAACCTGTTTCGAGTCGGGTTGCGGGTTGGCCTGTTTGTTTTTGTTTTTTTTTTTTAACAACTTCACGTTAAATTTTTTTTTAAACAAGTATAATTTTATAAGGGTGAAAAAATGCATATATTATTGATTATTCATTTTAACTACTATGAATTTTTTACAAGTTTTTTACACAAATACAAGTTTCTTTTTTTCCATATCTTTTAACCTTAAAAAATAAATAAATAAAAATTGTACAACAAGTATAAGAGATTAAGAATTTTTTTTTAAAAATGTATATATTATTTATTTCAACTTCTAAGAAATTTTTACAACTTTTACATGCAAATACTGTTAAAAAATATACAAATTCCTTCAATTACATGTTTAAGAGGACAATCTTGAGTTCGAAATAGAGTTAGATGGAAGAGAGTGCATTGGACTACTCTCGTGCACCTCTACTTAACCTAAACCTAAGATCTCATCGTCCTAAATTTTTTAATCTTGTTGTTGGACTTCAGGAGAGTTGCTTCTACTTGTTGATGTAGATGACGTTTTTCCTTGAGTCCTATCTTCAGCCTTCATCCAATCTTCAGTACACACGAGCATCTCCAACGAATCCGGCTTCAAATGATTCTTGTAATCGATTAGAGCTCTACCACTTGTAGAAAAAGCGCTTTCGGAAGCAATTGTGGAGACAGGAGGAGTTAATAAATCTCTAGCCATATGTGAAAGAATAGGAAAAAGATTTTGATGTTCTTTCCACCATTGCAGCATTTCAATCTTAGTACTAGAATTCTCACTATCTTGTTGATTATAAAATTTAATTCATTAGGTGCATTAGTCCAAGATTTTTTGATTGAATACGAGCAAGTAAATAAAAAGTGGCATCTTCTAATGTACTCTTACCCTAACCTCTAGAAGTAGAAGAAGAAGAAATAACTATACTAGTTTTACTACAAGATGCAAAAGTTCTGTTATACTAATCATACAAGTTATTCATTATCGATTCAAAGCTAGCTAAAAATTTATCGCAATCAGTTTTAGATTCATCTCCAAGTAAAGTAAACAATATTTCAATCAAACTTCTCGTACCCGCTAATTTGATACGATGATCCATAATAGTAGCAATACAATACAACAAAGGAGGAGGATGAAAATACTTCAAAAATTTTGTATAAGCGGGATAACAATATGGCTGATGCATTCGTTCAAAATCATTTCTTGAAAAGTTTGCATCATAGTAATGATTGAAATATAAATACTACTAGAAGTAGAATCATATGATGTAGAAAACTTCATAGTTGCAGTTTTAAAAGGTTCCAAAAATCATAATAAAGATTCAGTAAAATATCATGATTGGGTAGTCATTTGAAAATTTTCCATGTTTTTTGCAAGGCAAAAATCGTTTATAATATCTTTGTATTGAGTAACAACATTTAGTAAATCGAAAGTAGAGTTTCATTGGTGTTTAACATTTTTAGGAAGTTTTCTAAAAATGTATTCCCCAGCTTTACTCCATACTTTAAATTCTTGAAGCATAGGACCACTCAAAGCAATAAAATGTACACAATTTCTAATTGCAATTATATATGAATCGGCTACTTTCAATGCATCTTGTACACATAAATTTAAAATATGACACACACATCTAACATGAAAATTTTCATTACATGGAGGAGCCAGTTGGGTTTTTAATGTACTAATCGAAGCATTGTTGTTATATGATTATCAAAACTAATAATAAATTTTTTATCACGAATATAATATAAATCACAAACTTCTAAAATACGTGTTGCAATAACTAGTCCACTATGGGGATACAGCAAAGCAGCAAGGGAGAAGATTCTATTTTGAATCATTCAATCACTATCTATCTAATGACAAGTTAAGCCCATCATCGGAATATCGTTACAACCTTTCCAACAATCGGAAGTTAACGAGACTCTACAAGTTAAATAATACAATAGTGCAATTAAAGCGTCTCTCAATTCGCTGTAAAGTTTAAAACAATCGGACTCTAGTGTGTTTCTAGGAATTCTTCTAAAATGTGTATTTAGTGCATTTTTGTTGAAAGACTCTACATTCCTACTCTCGAAATAGGAAAAATGTAGCTTATCCTTAATAACTAGTCAGGCCATTTTCCGACGAAGAAGTTTGGAATCATAGGGTTGGCTATCTATTTGTCCGGTTCTAGGGTTGATTTTTTGTTGGCCTTGTTGGTCTTGTACTAATTCTTTGTATACACTTAAAATGTGTCGTTTAATTGTACATGTTTCCTCACCCTTCTTCCATTTGTAACTCTTGTCACAATGTTTACACATCTTATGTCCTACATCCAGATTTTTTTCATCGGGGATATAGTATAAAATTTATGCCAATCACTTGTTCCCCCCTAGTTTTTCTACTACTAGTGGGTTCGATATGTTGTGTTTGTGTGTCAACATCATGTATTTCTTCTTCTATTTCGTGTGTAGGGATATCGTGATTTCCTACCATAAGATTATGTGTAAATTTGGGTTCAATTTGTGGGACTATTGGAGGCCGACGTGAAATGCCGATGGAATCTTGTCCACTTTGGCTACGCCCGCTACCTCGTGATCTAGACATGGTAATAGTGTATGTGGAAACAAAATTATTCTGGTGTTTTACTAGTGTGTGTATAATGTCAATAATACAAAACAAAAAAAATATGAGGTATATGTCAAAAAAATAAAATCTAAAAACAATAGGATGGTTGAGAGAGAGAAAAGCGAAAAACCAACTAACAAATATGATACAAAAAATTAAAACTACAACAAAAATCAAGACAATAGGAGGGTTGTGAAATTTTGATAACGTACTTTGCAGATAATCGAATATAGAAATGAGAGAGAAAATAAAAGTAGAGAGTGGTCAATAGTCCGGTAGTCGTTGAAACTTGAAAAAGAGAGAAAGAGCTTCTTTGTTGGAGGAGTTGAAGTAGACGTAGTTGAGAGTTAAATTAACAGAATTTGATACAACTGAAAATTTTCACTTCTTTGTTGTTTGCTTCTTTGTTGAAAAAACTTGATTGAATTGAGATTGAATTGAGTAGTAGTAGTAGAGAGAGTAAGAGAGTAAGGTGTAAAAATTTTAGATTGAATTAAGGGGGTATTTATAGGGGAGAAAAACAAAAACAAAAAATAATTAAAAAAACAAAAAACAACCAGCCCAATGGCTCTGCCGATCGTTCAACCCGCGGGTCGAACGTTTGACCCAGTGGGGTCAAACAAGTCCAAACCGGCGGGTCAACCCGCAGGTTGGCGGGTGGGTTTGACTTGGTCAACGGGTCGAGCGGGTTGAGTTTACGACTTTTTCGACCCGGGTAGACCCGCGGGTTCGATCCGGACCCGAACCGCATAATTGCGGGCCGGGTTTGTGTGGACGGGTTGCGGGTCAACCCTGCCCGGTTGTCATCCCTATCGAAACCTATTCTGACATGATCCCAGAATTGGAACAAGAAAACACCTTACAATTTGATCTACGAAGGACGTCGAAGCGGAATTGGAGAGGACCTAGGAGAAGAAGTGAGTTGAGAGGCTTAGAAGAGGACACTTATTTTTCCAGAAAATTTGGTAAATTTGCAACCTTTAGAAGTATTTACAGTTCAAATGTTGTTTTTATTCCAATTAAATCATCGAAAGTGTTAAATTTGTGGGATTTCCGTATAGATTTATGATATTTGTTGTATAGTTAACTAATTGGGGAATTTTATTAGGGTTAGAGTGTGCGGTATGAATTTTTCAGTATAATCAGCACCAATGTTAAGATTTTCAAAATTTTCTACACAATCCTGTAGAATTCTGGAATATTTAAATGGTTATGTCTCTTTGTTGGAGTTATGAGTGTCCATTTTTAAGTGCAAAATTGTTTAGGGATTGGTTTGAGTTGAGATGGTTGTCGGTTAATTAACATACAATTAAGAATTGGTAGACTGTAAAAATATCAAATTGGGTGCATGCATGTGGTGATTAAGTAGTTGTAGTCTCAAACAACCATGTTCTTATGCTTTTAGTGGATATGTACATATAAACAATGTTGAACATTGGTTTTTTCTGATTAAATTTACATTATTTTATAACTTTTTGTAGGTGCAAATGGGTGAAGTTAGGTATTTGTTGGAGATTAATCATGAGGGTAAGTTTGTCGGAAGGATGCATAAAGAGAATGTGGGTAGGAAATTTAGTTTTATGAATGATGTAGATGCAGACACGCTCTCTCTAATTGATATAAGGAATGCAATGCAGATCTGTGGTTATGGTGGGACATACAGAGTCTACATGAGAATGTTGACAGGAAGACTTAAAGGATCAATAAGATTAATCTCATCAAACCAACTGTTTTATAATTTGGTAGTTTCTCACAAAATTGTTCCCAAAATAGAGCTTTACAGAGAACATTTTATTGATATGCCTGAGTTTGCTGATATGGATGACCTCAATGAGGAGGAAATTGATAAAATCAAGAAGGAAAAAAAATATTATTGACATTGAGGCAAATTAGGAGATTACATTTGGGAATGCTGAGCAAACAGTTGATGCAGATGAGACTATTACTGAAGAGGAAGTTGCTCTGAGTACAAAGGCTTCAGTCATCAATGATTCAAGGGCTGAAGTTCATCCTGCTTCATGTAGTGAAAGAACTGCTTATGTGGTAGAAAATGCTTCAATGAACACAGTCTCATAATATAGTATATGCAGAACCGCTTCATGTAGTGAAAGAACTGTTGATAGAGATAAGATTGTAGATTCAGGTCAGCAATCTAATCAGGATAATAATACGGCTAATGCGGATACTCATACATCTAATGTTGATACAACTGTGAATGATGCAGCAATGGGAAATATAGGTATGTTATCAGATGCTTCAACTGAGGATGAGTTGTTAGAATCAGATAGTGAAGATGCATATAAAGAAGATGCTAAGAATATCATATTTGGTGATTCTGAAGAAGACAACATATATAATAGTGAGTCAGATTTTGATTTTCAAATCGGTGAAGAAGAAGAACATTCAGATGGAGATACAAGCATGAGTGTAGAAGGTGAAAATGAGATGGATGCAAAAGAAGGTGGAGGAAATGGTGATAGTGGTGGATTGGAGGTATGAATTAGGAAGATGCAGAAATTGAGGAATGGATCAAATATCATGAAGCATGGAGGAAAGAAAAACAAAAGAGGAATGCAAACAGGTACACAATGACACAAAGGGTTGATGCGATCATGAAGAAAAGAATAGATGCTGCTGAAAATATTGAGGTACACATTGATGGGTTGGACATTGATGAGGGAGTCTCAGAGTACGAAGATAGTGACACTCTTATTACCGCTCAATGTAGTGAAAATGAATGGGATGGTGTTAGAAGAGATACATCCAAAGTAGCTCTAACTTTGGATGTATTTGAGAGTGCACAAGCAATGAGGAAGATGCTACATCATTACTGCATTACAAATATAATTAACATAAAGATTTTGCAGAATGAAAGCTCAAAGATTTCTGCTTGGTGCAAAAATAGGACAAGAGATCCTGAGACAAAAAGCTTTGTAAACAGTTTTATCTCTGTGTGCAAATGTTCAAAAGTGAACAAATTATTTTGTGCAAGCTCCGCAAGGTTTGCAGAAAAGTTTGTTGAAGATGTGAGGGATGATCCTCTATTGAAAGTGGGTGCTTTGCAGAAAAGAGTAGCTAGAGAGATGAATATGACAACTTCAAGATGGTAGATGTATATGGTTAGAAGAAAACCAACCAAGCTAATTGAAGTGGATGGGTTGGAGCAATTCATAAAGTTGTGGTATTACAGTGATATTTTGAGAAAAAGAAATGAAGGGTCTTTAATCAAAGTCAAGGTTATGAAAGAACCATTATACAAGTATCCAACTTTCAAGAGACTATTCATTGATTCAAGGGTTGTGTTGATGGATTCATACAAGGATGTAGACCACTGATATGTCTTGATGGATGTCATCTTAGGAACGGATTGAGTGTGATCCTTTTGAGTGTTGTCTATGTCTTGATGGATGTCATCTCATGAATGGATTAACTGTGATCCTTTTGAGTGTTGTCTCCAAAGATGCCAACAATCAAATGTTCCCAATAGGATTTGCATTAGTTGAAGGAGAAACTAGAACAACATGGAAGTGGTTTTTGAAGCTGTTGGTAATAGCATTAGGAGGGGATGGGAACAGATATTCTTACATATCATATCGACAGAAGGTATTGATTCAAATATGTAACCATATCAGTATATTTATAGAAGTGGAATCTCTTTTATAAAGTTCTAATTACACAGTGGTGTTTGTAGGGTTTGATACAAGCATGTGAGGAAGTGGTCCCAAGGGCAGAACATAGGTTTTGCATCAAGTATTCAATACACTTACAAAATTTGGGCATAATATTTGATGAACCTAACACTTCACTTTGACAGATCAATTGGTATATCAATTGTCTATGCAAACCATTGATGCATCAACTCTGGCTTCACTTTTGGAAATCTCTCTTAATCTTTTGCACCAATGCAGTACATGTTTGAATCCACTTTTACAATAGGAGCAGCCATATATGTCTGTCATAGGACAACATATATATGTCTGCCATTGCCCACTGATCTAAACACTTTTTTATATTCATTTGTAGATATGATATGTGATACCTCATACCATGTATTTGGGTAGTGCACAATTTATTTGGAGGTATAGCTGTTGCCTCATTCATTGAGAATGATTTCCATAGTAACAGTTCACATTGTGTGTTCACTATGTAGGCATCTTTATGCAAATTTCAAAGAGAATGATTTCAACACAATGACAATGAAAGAACAACTTTGGAAAGCATCTTGTGCATATACAATGGTTGATTTCAAAGAAGCACTGAGTGTTTTAGGTGAGCAAAGCCAGGAAGCATTTAATTGGCTAATGGAGAAAGATCCAAACACATGGTCTAGAAGCCATTTTTCAGCTTTTGTAGAAGTGAGATGCTGTAAAATAATGTTAGTGAATGCTTCAATAAGTACATAAAGATGCTAGGGTTAAGCCATTTGTATCAATGTGTGAGGACATCAGGAAACAACTTTTGGTAAGCCCACAAGAAAAAAGAAAGAAAATGGAGAAGCACAAACACAAGGTCTGCCCTAGGATTATGGATCAAATTCATAAGCTGCAAGAAATCTCTACATCTTGTGACATAATATATACTGAAGGAACAAAATAGGAGTGCACATTCAAGCAATAGACCATGTCTTGTGATATAGGGCTCAAAACTTGTACATGCAGACAGTGGGATGTTAGGGGAATTTCTTGTATTCATGCATTGGCTATCTTCAAATTAGAGAATCAAGACCCAACAGATTATGTAGATGACTGTTACTTGACATCAACATATTTGAAAGCTTACTCCCATAAAATTTCTTCAATTCCTGATTCAAAACATTGTCCTAATAATGGATATGGAAGAATACTCCCACTATCTTTGAAGATATTGAACAGGAAAAAGGATGCAGATGGATCCGATAATATAAACAAGAGGAAGAGAAGCACATACAAGGTTCAATGTGGGAGGTGTGGGGTTGATAGACATAATAAAAAGAATTGTCAAAATATGCTTCCATTGAAAACACCAGAGATGGCCAAAAGAAAATTAAAGGGAGGAAGGCCATGTATACCAAGCGAAAGCATTGGAAGCCAACAATCAATTTTTGATGACATCCATGCTGAGGTACCAAACATGGAGAGTAGGCCATCAACACAAACTGGTGTTAGGGCATCAACTATTGATATTCAAGAACAAGTACAAATAAGAGGAGACAGAGGTAGGGAAAGAAGATATGTAGGCAAGGCAGTTAGAGGTAGAACACTAGGCATGAGCAGTGGAAGGAGTGGTGGTAGAGGGTGGATGTCATATAGTGGTGTAGGACAAATTTTCCAGAACATTGGAAGAGGGGCAAGTAGGGAAAGAGGTGGATCAATGCTACATAATACAAGTGTTGGAGTGTTGAGTCAAGAAAGAAGAAATGTTTTTGGATTAAGGGGTTCTCAAAATACAGCTCCACATGTTAGAGCACCACTTGCCCAACCAACTAGGGTTGTGTGGATGCCTAATAATTCAAACCAAGTATCAGATTTGTATATTTTCAATTAAGTCAGTTAAAGCAGTAAACAACTTTATGCTAATATTTGTTAGTTTTTTCAATCTCAGGCAACACCAACAAGAGCTTCACAAAGAGCAAAGCAATGAAAGGAAGTTATGAGATTCTGTATATATAGGTATATTACTAGTTAAACTTTTTTTATTGATACATAACTTGCTCATTTTTTCAAATCATTTAAAGTTATAAATCAACTTTTAAATATCCTGCTTGTGGAATTAATGCAAGCTTCTACACAGATATACAAGTGGAGATGATGGGGTCATTACTACACTTATAAAAGCAACACACTTTTAGGTTTTTTGAGTTTTTGTATGTATTTGGAGTATAGGTACCTACAGATGAAGAAGTTGAGAAATGCTGCACACATACAACTACTTAACAATGTTACAATTATAACTTTTTGTATCAAACGGTTGGAGTAAATGTAACTGCAGTCTAGACTTATCTTAATCAGGCAGCAATCAAGCAGCTCAAACAGCATGACCTTTTTTTGTAATGAATTAGAATTATAACTTTTTGATCAGAAGTACTCTTTTTGGGTGCTGGAAGTAGTCAAATATGCACCAAACATTCTCATGTTCTGGTTCTATGTAATACAATTGTTTTATGAATGCACGAGATGAATTGAGAGTGACTATTGATATGAATGCATTTAATATGACTGCAACTATTTAATGCATGTCTTTTGCAGTATGTAGTAAACAGTTCACTTTTGAATGCATACATTTGAATGCATCAGATACATGTATAAATTTTGTATATGTATGCATCAGGTGCCTTGCATTAAGTATTGTGAAGTTTGTATAAGAATGCATCAGGCAACAACAACATCAGGTCAAGTAGTAGGGAGAGTCTTCCAAAAAGGAGACATATCAAGAAATACAAACACGACCCACCACAGGATAAAAACAACGATATCCTTTATGTTCTAGACTAGGACCTAGGTGAACACACTTAGTGGATCGAGCGGTGAGCTTCGTGCACTCAGTGGGAGGGAGAAGAACATAACAAGTGCACCCAAAAGTACGGAGCATACTGTAGTCCGGTGGTGAGTAACGAAAAGCCTCATATGGTGATGTGCCAGATAGGACAGATGAGGGAGTGATGTTAATGAGACAGACAGACGTCATGACAACTTCAGCCCAGAAAGAATGAGAAACAGAAGATGAGAGTAGAAGAGTGCGAGCTATCTCAAGAATGTGACAATACTTGCGTTGAGTTACATCATTCTGTTCATGCGTGTGAGGGCATGATTACTGAAAGAATGTACCATAATATGGAAGGATCGATCTCATAGCAGTGGAAGTGTACTCATGAGAACCGTCTAATCGAAATGTTTTGATACAGACTCCAAATTGAGTGTGAACCATGTTTGTAAAGAACTGGTAAATGTCAAGGGATCTCAGAGCGTTGGCGCATAAGAAACACCCATGTGAATCTAGTAAAGTCACCGGTGCAACTAACATAATAGAGATAACCTTTGTGAGAAGGTGTAGGAGATGGTCCCCATATGTCAGAGTGGATAATTTGAAAATAATGGGTGATTTGAGAAGTGCTTTTATGATTAAAATGGAGTGCTATGTGTTTGTCTAAATGACAATCCTGACAATCAGACAAATGAGTGAAAGAAAAAGGACCAAGGGCACCACTACGGGCTAAAGTCTTGATTCAAGACTCACTAATATGTCCTAAACATCTGTGCCACAGATCAGCACAAGTGAACACAGCACAAGCAAAAATGAGGATGAGATTTATGGGCATGAAGAAAATCTAGATGATATAGACGACCATGTAGACTAGAATGCTCAAACTCCTGACCAGTGTGTGAATCGGTAATAGAACAACCTAAAGAATTAAATGTAACGACAATACCACTATCACATAGAGCACTAATAGAAATAAGGTTCATGGATAAATGAGGAGCACAAAGAACATAAGGCAATGTGAGAGTGGGAGAGCTAATAGACCCTGAGTGTGTAGTGATATGTTATGAACCATCGATAGTGTGCATGGATGAAGAGTGAGAGGGAAGTGCAATGCTGGTGGTGAGAAGTGTATGATTACTATTAAGATGATGTGATGCACCAGAATCTAAAATTCAGGAAGAATTCACACCAGGAGTAACAGAGAATGCAAGGTTAGATGGGCCAGCAGCGACAGATTGACCCAAGAGCTGGAGTTCCAGCTAAGCAAGACAATGTTGAAAATTAGCCCAATCAGCAGGAGATGGCAAGGCATGAGTAACATTCATGGCCTAATGTGTAAGGGAAGAAGCACGGTGAGGAGGAATGAGACCAGTGTTGCCGTGGCAGGGATCAAAAATGAAGACAGGGATGTTACTGGTGCCAGAATCGGGATAGTGAGCAGGATGGTGTTGCCACTGTCGGAAGAATAGGTGGGGTAGGGTTAGGGATGATGCTGAGAGGATGTAGGAGTCCGGAATAAGGATGAGGGCGGCGCTACTGTTATTTGAATTCGGATGAGGATCGAGATGTGAAGGAGAGGAAAGAGGAGGATGTAGCAGCGGGGGAGTCAATGGAGACGAAAGGATACTGGTGAAACAGATGTTCCACTTGAGAAGTACCTGCAATATATATATATATATATAGGGTAAAAGGGATATGAGCAACTTGCTCATTTAGTAAATGAGCAAGTGATTATGTGGCATGCATGTGATGCATTGGACAGCTAACCCTTTTAATGATTTTTCAATCACATGTATGCCACATCATCAATTGCTTATTTGCTAAATGAGCAAGTTGCTCATACCCCTTTTTCCCATATATATATATAGAGAGAGAGAAATCTTCGGTTGCACACTACTTTGGTGAGCACTCCGTGAGCACTCATAAACTAGAGACCTTATGAAAAATCCGAACCGCTCATATCTTTCTATATGCCTTAGATAGCCTAACAATAAAAAATCAAGTAATTTGAAGTTCATTTGCCCATGATTTACATCATCACAAAATTGTATGGCTGAAAATTCTAACAGCTTGATGGATGGGCAAATGAACTTCAAATTACTTGATTTTTTATTGTTAGGCTATCTAAGGCATATAGAACAATATGAGCGGTTCGGATTTTTCATAGGGTCTCTAGTTCGTGAGTGCTCACCAAAAGTAGTGTGCAACCGAAGGGGACTATATATATATATGTATGTATATATATATATATTTATATTTATTTATTTATTTATTTATTTATTTATCTATTTATTTATTTATTTTTATTTATTTTTGATTTTTTTGATTTTTTTTGATTTTTTTGGGAAAAGGAGAAAACGGGTATTTGGTGTATAGGGTTTGGTGTATAAGATATGTGGGAAGTGGGTTCGGGTAGTTATTGAAAGTTGGTAGGGTTAGAGTTTGGAGCGGGTCGGGTTTGGGATATAGGGTAGGGTTAGGATTTAAGTGGATTTAGAAGAGTAGGGAGAAGAGAATGGCAGCTAGGGTTATGGTGGGGTTCGGGTAGATTACAGGATGTCAATGACAGAATGGAGCGTCGACGGCGAGGAGAGGAGATGAAGGAGTTCTTGGGTTTGGTGATGTTGATGGTGTTGCTTGAGGTAGGAGGAAAGCAGCAGGGGGTTAGGGTTTGGATTGACGTGCAAAAGAGAAGTGACAACTAGGGTTTCAGCGAGGTTGGGGTTAAGGGATTTCGGGGACGAAGACATCGCGGCTGGAGGTTGGGGTTAAGGGATTTCAGGTGGGTTCAAAGATGCAAGAGGGATTGTAGGTGGGTTCGAAGTTGAGGGATTTCGGGAAGAGAACACAGAAGGGTGATGAGTGGTTGCTAGAGTTAGTGATGATGTTGTCGCCGGTGAAGTTGGCTTCTTCTTCTTCTTGTTGAAGTTGGATTTCATCCTTTCCATTTTTTTTTTGTTTTTTGTTTTTTGTTTTTCTTTTTTTTGGGGGGGGGGGGGATTCTAGGGTTTTGATGGAGAAAATATGTGTAATCTTGCTCTGATACCATGATATAGTTAACAAAGAGATTGGGAAATATTATTGGATTATTGGATTGATTATAATTGAGTACAATGTCTCCTACATATAGGAGAGAACAAAATACTAAACTGATACATAACCCGATATGGGACTAAATATATATTACAATATCTAACATATATATCATACTTTTGAATGCATCATGTCTGATATGAATTCATCAGGCATCAACAATTTTTGTGAAGTTTGTAGCTGATTGAGATGAATGCAACTGCTGATTGAGATGAATGCGTCAGGTTCTCTGCTGATGTCTGAGATGAATGAAGTTATTGTAGTGACTTTTGAGAGCAAATATCTGAGACGAATGCATCAGGTTTATGCTGTTTGTAACCAAATATGATGCATCAGGTTTATGTTTCCATTCTCTATGATGTTGTTAATCAATTAAGAATTTCATAAAACTCGCACAACATATCTATCTCACAAAACACATATATCAGTACGAACCTTATTATCAGTTACACACACTGATATATCAGTTACAAGATCTAAATAGAGGAGTCTCACAAGTACCAAAACATACACCATCTTCATTTCATAAACATTATATAACATGAAGTCATTTCATTATTTCTTACATACCACTATCATCTCATAGATGCATAATAACTTCAAAATATCTTACAAAAATATATTATTATCATCTTGCAATTACCACAATAAGTAACCACACACACACTACTACTACTTTCCATGCTCCTGTCATCTTGGATATCACCTTGCAGTTGCCCAAAATATCATTTTCATACTCATGTCTACTACTACTTGAACACATAGCAAAACAACACATAATATCACACACACTAGCTGTAACTCTCTGTTCTTTTTGTACGTATATTATTACGTGAATTTTTGTATTCCAAATATCAATCAAAATTTTCTTTCTTTCTTCTTTTTTGAATCTTTATCAGTCACTATTTGATTCTTGTTAGAACCGGAATATTTTTCTGATCCATTCTATAATTTCTATTGGAGTTTAGACTCTAATCCTGATTATTTCTTATTTAATTCCTAATCCTAATCCAACAGAAATTCCAACTACATTTTCGGCTCATAACTCATGGTCCTGCCTTCCTTCTCGTCTCATCCTAACCCATAGAGACACTACACTTCCTCCCTACACCTAAACCTACACTCTATATTATATTATATATATGTAATATATATACATGCATGCAGCTCTCATCAACCTCACTGCCTCTCCTTCTTCATCTTCGTCTTTTCTTCTCCGAAACCCAAGACCCTGCTCACTCTTCCCTACCTCACGTGCACCCGACTGTCGACCTCCACCTCACCCTGAGCTCCTCCCACCTCACTGCGACCACCACTTTGCAGCTGCCACCTTCTCCTCTTCCTACACCACCACCGTTGTCTCCTCTTCACCCCGAACACTCGATGCTTCTCCCCCTCCTCGCAGCTCCTCCCGACCGGCCAATATTCCATCGCCAGCACTTCACCATCACCCAGTCCATTGTTGAACCGAACCCAAACCCTGAGCTCGTCATTGCAACCCAAAGTCGAACCCAAAGCTGAACTCTTCAAGCTTCACGCATCACCACCAATCAAGCTCTTCATCCCTCTCCGTTTGTGTTGCTGCCATTGTTCTTACTTGCTGCTGCTATCACCTTCGTTACCCAACATTGCTTCGCACTCTTCCATGGTTAACACCACAGTCGTAATCGTTATATTATAAGGCAATCGTTTTTCTTGAACTCTCAGCAAGTAACCTAGTTATCATCATGTTTTCTTGTCAAATTCAGTTCTAGTTACTTTTTCCATGCTATTGATTCAAATTTTGAATCGTTAACACACTTCATATCGTGTTATAGAATATTCACATTTCTGCCCTGTCGTTTCCCGATTTTGTATTAGGAATTCTACCTAGTTTCCGATACTGGAATTAATAACTCTGTACATATAAATTGTAGCCCTTTGAATATAGAATACAGAACAACTTACGGTATCTCAATCCGATTAGTAGATTGTAAGTTATAATTATTTTAGTACTGTGACTCCTGAATTTTCAGAACAGAGCCTGTGCACGAAATGTCGAAACCAGTAAAAAATGAATTTATACACATAGCTAATGTTCCTACAATGTATTGTGTGAATATGCAATGGAACAGGAAGGGAGTCTACTTTCTAGAATCTCTGACGGAATCAGATTTGTTTTTCTATAGCAACGGGAAAGTGAATTTGAACGCAAATAAGTATTGCTGTATAGAAATTCATTTCTACGTTTTTGCATATAAACCTGTTGTTTTCCATATTTAATGAATTAAACTATATATATATCATGAATTGCATAACCCTTGTTTTATTCTTGATATTGTATTGATACTACCGTTAAATACTGAATATACTGACTGCATGTTCCTGATTAATCACAGTAAAAGAATAATAAGCCCGGTTATAAAGGTACGACTTAGTAGTAGGCAATATAGGAGAATGTACTCGGAAGAGGGCCTGTGTTTCCCGACTATTTACTGATTACTATTCATTGGTTACTGATGACGGATTACTGACTACAGTATCCCAATTACTGTTTACAGTTTAGTGATTACTGTATACTGACGGGTATTTACTGTTTATTGATTACTGTTTCCGAGTACATAATCCTATAGAATTCACCACTTAAGTCTAAACGCCACTTGTGGTATGGACACAAGATTGCGTGCATTAGATAGATTAATCAAAAAGTGATAGACCTAAGATTGACACTGAACATCATCACATATTACTGAACACTAATTCCAAATTACTGAGTATTGCATATTGATTACTGAATACTGATTCATGATTATTAATTACCGATCACTGTTCTACCGATTAATTATACCTAACCGTCTTGATTACTTACCGATTATTGATTTTTTTGCATTGTACATAATCATATCTTTCTAGTACTTTGTTTCTTGCAATATCATATTATATTGTTTTAATGCTTGTTGCTACTTGTTGTCCGAAACTTGCTCTAACGAGTACTTTCCCATTTTCTTTGAGTTAATGTTTATACAGGTACAAGTGATGATTACAGAAGAAACTTGATGATCAGACTCTCTAGACGGAATTGCTATAACTATTTCTCTACCATGTCATTGTAATAAATTGTTTATTCCATATTCTCGGTTATTTTGACCTGAATTTTTTATATCTCAGATATTGGTTATTGTATTCTAGCATTGTTTATGTGATTATTATTGTTTTCCATGTTGTTGAGCTTACTGGTATTCTACAACTTATGGATGATATGAGTTGATATACTTATATCATTCATTGGGCCTCAATTGTGTGTGCGTACTTCCATATAGTGGAAAGCGGGGTGTGACACTAGCATGGCAGCAACAAACTATTCTTTCCAACCCTTCCTCCGAAAAATAACAGTCTTCCCTCATCTCCTTTCTTGCCATGTTGAGCTCCTCAGTCAGAAAATCAATATGTTCATACAACATTTCGTTGTCAGTTAGACTTCCAAGATTGTGGTAATTGGCTGTCCACTTGAAAATTCTCTCATACTCAGAGTACCATATGAAAAACTTGCAAGCCTTTGTGAAATTGGGGCAATTGATGTAGGGTTCACCATAATTTGTTACCGAATTGGAGTACTTCACTCGTGTGAGGAGATTGCCATTGCATAGGGGTATGGGGAGTAACTGGTTCACTTCCCCCAAGCTTGACTGTCACGCCCCGCTTCCCAAAATACGGAAATATGAGCCCGTGACGAAGGCCTAGTGAATGATATTAACATCATCCATAAGCTGTATCAGTCTTAACTCAACAACACGAAAGAAATAATCACAACCACGCAGATAAATATAATCACATAAACAATAACTGAGATAAAAATATGTAGTAGTCAACATAATAACTAACAACTGGAAAAATAAACAACAATTACGAGTCAACAAGTCCGGGATACAAAGTTCAACAAAAGGAATAACAATGCGATAAAAGAATAACATGGAAGAAGATAATTTATTTTAAAGCAGTTTCTGTTCCAATCCTAGAAAAACTGCTCTCCAATGCCTCCTGGCAAATCTCCTTGTGCATCTGTAGTTGGATTAACTAGGGTGGAAAAGAATATGTCCTTAGAGCAAGTACGGACAGCAAGTAGTGAAAAGCAAAGAGTAATGGAATATGGAACATCAAGGAATATGAAGCAAGATCAAAATTCAAAAGCAATAACAGAGACTGATGAAAGGTCTAGACAATGTAATTTCCAATAACAATAATCGATAAACAATGTCATTGTCAATAGTCATGATTTAATGAAGCAAGTGTCAATCTAGTCTATAAGTATTTAGCCTAACTAATGCACGTACTACTGCGTACCACGGGTTCGGTGCATGCAAAACAGTGTTCGTTTTAGACTTCGTGATGGGATCTACAGAGCGTGTACTCGGCATCGATAATAATAATTTACAATTAACAAATGACAATCAATGATTCACAATCGGTACTCCTCCTTCCATGACAATACAATATAATGATAAGGCCTTACCGAGTACATTTTCTGAGATTATCCACTACTAAGTCAACACTTATTACCCCGGCTTGTTTAATATTTTATTATTTCATTCATGATCATACAAGTGTGTATACGAGTATCAAGGCAACGATAAGATGGAATAAAATGATACAACGCATGATAAAATACAAGTAATTGTAAATCTAAAAAGAGCAGATACATCAATACTAAAACAGTAGTAACTCACAAACTATAACTCAGAATTCAATTCCGTCAAAATGGCAGTAAACTAGAAATCCGGGGATACAATTCATATTCAGTAAGTTTTAATTAATTCTGACTGTAACTAGGTCAATTATCCTAATCTTTACAAGTTAACTGTTCTCGCAGTAGCTTACGGTCAAAACTTTATGGGTAGAAACTAGGTGTAAAATCAACATAAAAATCTACAAAAATTAGGAATGAATCCTAAGTATGTCTATTAAGTTTCTGGAGAGTTTCAAGTCATTACACTACTGTTATCATGGTGTTTCAATAGAAAATTGTGTTGGTATTTCATTAATTTGCAATCTGGAAAGTACAGAACAACAGTGACTAAAACTACGATATCTCACAGCTCACAGCTCGAAATCTAGATCCGTCAAGTGTTCTGGAAACTAGATTCATTAGGCTACAATTCTCTTTTATATGGTTTTGGTTGATTCCTATTGAAACAGAGTCGAAACCTCAGTACAAAACAGAATAGGCAGCACGACATAACAAAAGTCATCATATATATTTATCAAAGTGAATAATCAACATGTTCTTGTTATCACGCAATGCATTAACATTAATGTACAACAATTTGAGATGAAATTCTACTATTTACAAGGCAAGATTATCATGTCACGATTCAATTCTCGAGATCTCAATCAATCAACATGTATTCATATCATTATATATATCTCATATGCAAGTTCTAGTCAATTTGTTCATGTCGTGTGTGCATACAAGTTTGGGTTTGAATCAATGAATATTGGCACGAGTCAAGGATACTTCGGGTTAGCTAGTGTAAACCCTCGATATCCCCAACGGAAAGTACATAAGCAATATACGATAATCGAAAGAGAACTACTTGCGAAGGAGATCAATAATCTTGAACTAGAAAAATAAACCGAGTTCAAGTGGACTTGCCTTTTGTGTGAGAGATTCGAATAACTAGAATAACAGGATTAGAATCCCGAGTAACGATCCAAAAGAACACGTGCAAATCACGTGCAAAATACCAAACAGCAAAAGCAAAACCAAACATCAAAACGCTTAAAGCTTGGATCCCCCACCCACAAAACACAGCAACTCAAAATTAGGTACCCCTTAGGCAAAACAGCAAACACCGCACACTGAATTGAGGTCCCCCTACTCCACAAAACACCATACACCGAAACAAACCACTCGCTGTCTCTTTTCTTCCCCACTGGACTGAGAGAGAGAGAGAGAGCGGGAGAGAGAATGGCAACTGGGCAAGGCAACACGACTAGAGGTCACGACTGGAAACGACAACAGGAGGTCGTTGCGATGGTGGAGCGACGGCAGGAGGTGAGGCGATGGTGTTGCGGTGCACAGGGTGAGCTTTGTTCTGCTCGAAAACAGGGGAGACGAGACAGGGGGGTGTACGGGCTTGGATGACGATGGCGAGCAGTTAAGGGATCTTCAGTGGTTGTGAGGGGTGAACAGAGAGGATCGACGAGGCAACGGGCAATGATGGGTTCAGCGAAGTGGGTTCGGCAATGGCGGGAGGCCAGGGCTCAGCTGGCTCGAGCGAAAGGAGGAAGAGAGGAATGGCGATGGCGGAGGGAGCTTCGGTGGGTCTCGGTGGCATCGACGAGGTAGGTAAGGGAACTTCGAGGAAGTGGCGGTGGAGGCAGAGGTGGTTAGGAGGAAGGCGACGTGAAGCTGGCTCGAGCGGGAGAAACAAGGTAAGGGCAGCTCGCGAGGTGGATAAGGAGCAGCCGGTGGCTCGAGCGGGAGCCGCTCGGAGGCAGGGGCGAGAGTGAAGGTCGACGAAGGAGAGGAGTAGTGCATGCAGAGGCTTGGGGATGGTTGTGGGCGATGTGAGGAGGAAGACGAAGGGGCTTGGGGGTGTTTTGTGTTTTGTTGGGGAACAGAGGAGAAAGAAACGGGGAGAGAGAGGGAGAGGGGAAATAGAATAATAATATAATATTAATTAAGGGGGTAGTTACGAGATAGTGGGGAAGAGAACGTGAGTGGTTAGGAGATACGGAGAAGTGTATAGTTGAGGAGATCTGGGTTGGTTGTTAGGGGGAATATGGGTTTGTGGGTTTGGGTAGACTAGGATTTGGTTTTATGATCCAATAAGGAGATGGGTTTGGGTAGATAATAGTATGGGCTTGGAAAATAATTGGGCTAACAAAAGATAACAAGGATAATAATAATAATAACAATAATACAAGAATAATAAATTGCAACAGAAGACCCACAACAAGCCCAAGATCCAAAATATATTAAAATAGAAAAGAGAACACTACAAAAATACAAGGAAATCCGTACAACCGGAAACAGGGGTTACATTGACTGATTTCGCTAGGAGGACGAATTTTTCCGGCTGTGTAAGCTTGAACTAGCTACATTGCAACAAATCAAATAAAATACATATAATTAATTTGATCTGCGATCTTCATATACATACAAGAATTAGTATCCCCGTTTACTACATAATCAAAAAACCTCAAGAATCATGCGTTCCTACAAAAGCAACCGTCTTTCACCAAATCAACACATTTTCTACACCCAGTCTACAGATCTTCACATAAAAAAAGTAACAAATGTTTGTTGGGGTTTGTGGATCCAAATACACGATAATGGGGTTGAAGAAGACAGACGAGAAGAAGAGTCAAAGTGAGAGCAAACAGGTCAAGAGCAGTCTGAAGCTATAGGCAGAGTTGTGGTCGACCACAGCTCCGACCGCACCCCCAACTGAATATGTACAGACAGTGCACGGTCGACCATGCAGTCGACCGTCTCGGTCTCTGTTGCAACCCTGTATACTTGAAGGAATGACCGGTCGACCGCGCAGTTGACCGACCCACTCTCTGTTAGTTCCTGTTGTAACACCCCGTACTTAAGCGGATATATATATATATGATATTATATAGAAAAAAATATAATATAATATATATATATATATATATATATATATATATATATATATATATATATAGAATAATTAGAAAAGAGATGAGTTATGGATGGTTGTTGTCCTATAAGAGGATCCTATGGGGCTATCGCTTGATTAAATTGATGATGAGCCTATAGGTTTGGTCTATGAAGCATATGTTGATATTTGCATGGAAAATGAGAAGAATGCATGCATGCACATGGAAGGTGACGTGGGCGTTCATGAGTGATAATCCTATATCGAAAAAATAAGTGTGAGAGTGTTAGTTTATATTAGGAACCAAATGAGAAAGGATCACCTATAGGGTTGATATGGCTCAAAATGGGGTTAAATCGGGATCGTCCAGATCGAGCACGGATTTTGAAGCATGGGGGTAAAAAGGTAATTTCACATACAGATGGATCCAAAACGGGTATTGGGCCTCCTTCTCACAAAACCAACCACCCGCGAATAGATCCACTTCAACTGGGCACGGGTCCCGACCCGATGCAAGCCCGGTCCACCAAGAGGAGAATCAAAGCCACTGATTTGATTAAATCAAATCAATAAGCCTGATTAGCTCTCACCAGGGAATTAGGACCTAATTTCCTAAAACAGAATAGGAGGATTTTCCTCCTGACTGTTAGGCAGGAAATCAGGATCCTAACCGTTCCAAAGGCGACTATAAATACAACCCCTCTACCACCAAGACCAGGTTAATCACTTCTTCACCACTTAAGCTCTTTCTTAATCTTTATCTGATTACTGACAAGAGCGTCGGAGGGTGCGTCGCCGGAATCAACCCCGGTGTCTCGCACTTTCCTGCAGGTTGCGGCGGGAGCAAGAAGGCTGAGTCAACTGTTCAAGTTTTTCTCGGACTCACAAATTCTATCTGTTTACCCCCACACCGAAATCAGCGGTAACAGGTTGGCGCCGTCTGTGGGAAAACCACATGAACAGCCTCAGCCCATTCTCCGTCGTCCTCGACAGCCATGCCGCCGAAGAAGGTCAGATCCAGAGGGTCGAACCGTGTGGGCAACCTCGCCGACCCGGCGAATGAAATCCCAGTCAACCCCATTCCTCAGTCCGACCTACCTCCGACAGCCCAGCAGGTCCCACCTCCTCCTCCCAAGCAGCAGCCCAACAATGGCCCGTCCGGTCACAACGGTCGGAAGGAGAAGCAGCCCGTCAATCCGGGCCATATCTCGGTCCATAATGGGTCCTCGGACTCGATGGCCTCTCACCATCCCGACCTCTGTATCACACTCTTGAACCGCCAGAAGGACGACGACCTCCGCACCCATTTTGACGAGAGGCGGGCCCGAGAGGGAGCCTCCCGCTAGCGTCAGGGGGAGCGGTCCCCACGTCGCCGAGACACCAGAAGGTCCCCGGACCGCAGAGGCCGAGCAGCGTCCCCCGAGCGCCGAAGGAGGAGGTCCCGCTCCCCCGGGGATCGACGCCGTTCGAGGGACCGAGACGTGCCTATCAGTCGAGCCGAATTCCTCCAGTTTCAGGAGACCGTTCTGCAGGCTCTCAATCTTCGGCAGAACGTCCAGAATGCACAAAGGGCTCCGACGCCCCCCAGAAATCCCAGTCCTCGGCGCCGAACTCGGAGCCCTTCCCCGGCTCCCAGCCGTCAGCAGCGGGAGCAGAGCCCTCGCCGGTCCCAGGACTACCGGCGCCGCAGTCCAAGCTCCCCTTCCTATGAAGAGGAGTCCGGGGGGTCATATGATCACCAGCGGAGGGACGACGCCCTCATCCGCCGTCTCCATGAGGTGGAAAGGCGTATCGGCCGCATGGATAGGGAGGAAGAGTCCCGAGCAGGAACCTTCCGTCCCAGTCGACCCCCCTTCTCACGGTCGATCATGGAAGCCCACGTACCGAGGAGTTTCAAACCGCCACAGTTTGAAACATACTCAGGGGAATCCGACCCGGTCGACCACGTCGAAAGCTTCAAGACCCTGATGCTGATCCATCAAGCTTCCGACGCGGTGCTCTGCAGGACCTTCCCTGCCACCCTCAGGGGGTCGGCTCGGGAATGGTATTCCAGGCTCACCCCCTCATCCATCTTCTCATTCGAGCAGTTCGAGACGCTGTTCATTACTCACTTCGTGAGTAGCCGACGAGCCGAGAAGACGAGTCTTTCCCTACTGAACCTACGGCAGGAGAAGGAAGAAAAGTTGCGGGACTATGTGAAAAGGTTTACCGCAGAAGTCAGGTCAATTGCCTCCTTAGACCAGTCCATGGCCACCGTGGCGTTCCAGTCGAACGTCCTTAACGCCAACCTCCGATCGTCCCTGGCTAAGAAGCCCCCGCATGACTTCGCCGACCTCCTCCTGAGGTGCGAGAAGTACATCCGAGCAGAAGAGGCCGAAGCCCTTCCCAGCTTTGGGGGGGCCTCCGCAGGGTCGAAAAGGAAGGCGACGGGGGAAGAAGGGTCCAAGAAAGCTCAGAAGGACATGGGCGGTCAGCGCCGCCCTCCCCCCAGGTTCGAGAAGTTCACTCCCCTCACCACTAATGTCTCTACTATCCTCATGGAGGTGGAGAAGGAGGGGGTCATCCCTCCAGCCCCGAGGATGCACACCCCGGCGAAGAGGAGGGACAAAGATAAGTGGTGTCGGTACCACCGGGACCACGGGCACGATACGAATGACTGCCGGGCTTTGAGAGATGAGATCGAGGCCCTTATTCGAAGGGGGCAGTTGACCAAGTTCGTGAAGGCTAACGATCGGACAGATCGCCACTCCCCTCCGCCTCGGGGGGCTAACAAGCGCTCCGAGCGGCGCGAGGAAACACCCGAGTTTGAGGAGGAACGGGTTCTGCACTTGATCCACGGAGGCCCCATGGGGGGCTCCTCTAATTCCTCCCGGAAGGCCTTCGTCCGAGAGGTCAACTCGGTCCATAGTGCCCCTCCCCCGAAAGGTCTCGGCGTCCCTGTGTCTTTCTCCGATGCCGACCTCGAAGGAGTCCGAACCCCCCACTGCGATGCCCTCGTCATCGACCTCCGCATGGCCAACTTTAAGGTGCAGAGGATTTTGGTGGACAACGGGAGTTCGGTCAATATCCTTTTCCTTTCGGCCTTCCGAGGCCTGCAGCTGTCCCGAGACCGTCTCAAGCCGGCCGGTTACACTCTCCACGGGTTCACGGGGGTCCCGGTAACCGTCGAAGGGATGATAACCCTGGACGTTACTGCGGGAAGCGCCCCTACTACCCGGACCTGAGCCGATGGACTTCATGGTCGTCGACGTCCCAGCAGCATATAATGTCATCCTAGGCCTCCCCGGCCTAGCCTGCCCTGGAGGCTGTCCCCTCGGCATACCATTTGAAAATGAAGTTCCCCACTCGGTCGGGAGTAGGGGAAGTCAGGGGAAGCCAGGAAACAGCCCGGAAGTGCTACATGACTTCCACCGGGGAACCAGTGCTCTCGCTCGAGACACTGGAGATCC
Source organism: Hemerocallis citrina (assembly GCA_017893485.1). Classification (NCBI taxonomy): domain Eukaryota; kingdom Viridiplantae; phylum Streptophyta; class Magnoliopsida; order Asparagales; family Asphodelaceae; genus Hemerocallis; species Hemerocallis citrina. The sequence continues at coordinate 185,369,034 of CM030367.1, read as the reverse complement.
CTGAGCCGAAGGCCCGCCCAACGTCCGAGCCGGCGGACGAGTTAGAAGAAGTGCTCTTCTCGGACGAGGATCCGAGCTGAAAATTCCTCGTCAGCAAGTCCTTGCCGACCGTGCTGTTCTCCGACTTGGTGAGGTGCATCCGGAATAACCGCGACCTATTTGCTTGGTCGGCCGCGGACATGCCCGGCATCTCCGAGGACTTGCTCGTCCATCGCCTAAGCGTCGCACCGGGGTGCAAACCGGTTCAGCAGAAGAGGCGAAAGTTCGCTCCCGAGCGACAGCAGGCAATCAAGGAGGAAGTGGATAAGCTGCTGAGGGCCAGGTTCATCCATGAGGTAAATTATCTCGAGTGGCTGTCGAATGTTGTAATGGTCAAGAAGTCCAATGGCTCGTGGAGGATATGCATCGACTTCACTGACCTGAACAAGGCGTGTCCGAAGGATCCATTCCCTCTCCCTGAACATCGACACCCTTATTGACGCCACCTCGGGCCATGAGCTCCTCAGCTTCATGGATGCCTTCTCGGGGTACAATCAAATCCGGATGTTCCCTCCGGATATCCCGAAGACCTCCTTCGTCACCGACCAAGGCCTCTACTGCTACCAGGGTCATGCCGTTCGGTTTGAAGAACGCAGGCGCCACCTACCAGCGCCTCGTCAACAAGGTCTTCCAGAACTAGATCGGCCGAAACATGGAGGTGTACGTTGATGACATGCTCGTCAAGAGCATCCACGGCACCGATCATGTAGCGGACCTCCAGGAGGCCTTCGGCGTGTTGAGGAAGTACAGCATGCGGCTAAACCCGAACAAGTGTGCGTTCGGGGTCTCCTCGGGAAAATTCCTCGGCTTCATGGTGAGCCAGCGAGGAATCGAAGCTAACCCCGAGAAGATTAAGGCCATATTAGACATGGCCCCGCCTCGAAACGTCAAGGAGGTGCAGAAGCTCACCGGTCGGCTCGCAGCTATCGGTCGGTTCCTATCCAAGTCGGGGGAAAAGTGCCTCCCCTTCTTCAAAGCACTCAGGGGAGCTAAAGGATTTGAATGGGGCCAAGCACAACAAGAATCGTTCGACCAGCTGAAAGCCTATCTGGTGAACCCCCCTCTGCTCAGTAAGCCGGTCCCAGGCGAGCCTCTCTTCATCTACTTGGCTGCTTCCGAGCAGACCCTAAGCGCCGTCTTGGTGAGAGAGGAGGACTGGACCCAAAGGCCCATCTACTATGTGAGCAAGGTGCTTCGGGACGCCGAGCTCCGCTATCCGAGGATAGAGAAGATGGCCTATGCCCTGGTCATGGCAGCGAGAAAGCTTCGGCCCTACTTCCAATCTCACTCGGTCGTTGTCCTCACTGACCAACCTCTAAAGCAGATCCTCCACAAGCCGGAGACCTCGGGTCGGCAGATGAAGTGGTCCGTCGAGCTGAGTCAGCACGACATCTCTTATCAACCTCGGACGGCAATCAAGGCCCAGGCCCTCGCCGACTTCATTGTAGAGTCCACTATCCCTGAGGTCGGCCACGTCCCGAATGGGCCCCCCATTTGGACAGTCTTCGTGGACGGGTCCTCTTGCAATGAAGGAAGCGGCGCCGGCATTATCCTGAACGGCCCTGACAACTTCGTCCTGCAGTATGCAATCCGCATGAACTTCAAGGCCTCGAACAACGAGGCGGAGTACGAGGCTCTCATAGCTGGTCTCGGACTCGCACGAAGTGCTGGGGCGCAGCACCTTCGGATTCACAGTGATTCCCAGCTAGTCGTGAACCAGGTCTTGGGCGAATATGAGGCCAGAGACGAGCGAATGGCGAAGTACCTCGCCAAGGTCCGGGACCTCATGGGCCGGTTCGAAGAAGCCATCATCCAACGGGTCCCCCGGGAGGAGAACTCACAAGCCGATGCTCTCTCCAAATTGGCCTCGTCTTCTCTGCAAGGTCTCGAACAGACCGTACTGATTAAAGTCCTCTCTAAACCGAGCATCGAAGACGAGACACCTAGCTCGGTGGAGTCATTGCCAGTCATGCTGCAGGACAATTGGATGAAACCACTGGTAGAATTCTTAAGGATGGAGTCCTGCCCTCGGATCCCAAGGAAGCACGCCGAGTCAGAACTCGGGCCGAGCGCTATGTCTTGATCGAAGGCATCCTATACAAACGCTGCTTCTCCCAAATAGATGGCCGACCATATCTAAGGTGCCTCTCTCCGGATCAGGCCGAATATGCCCTACAGGAGCTTCATGAAGGGATCGGAGGGGACACACTCCGGATTTAGGTCTTTGGCCCAGAAAGCTTTGAACTATGGGTACTTCTGGCTGACCCTTCTGCGAGACGCCGAACGACACGTTCGGCAATGCAGTTCCTGTCAGAGACACTCTAACATCCGACGCCTCCCTCAGGCCAACCTCGCCTCCCTATCAAGTCCCTATCCCCTTCGCAATGTGGGGCATGGACTTACTAGGGCCCTTCCCCCCAGCTCCAGGTCAGCTCAGATTCTTGGTCGTAGCCATCGACTACTTCTCGAAGTGGGTCGAGGCCGAGCCCCTCGCCACTATAACCGAGAACAAAGTGGTACAGTTCTTCTGGAAGAGCATCATATGCAGGTTCGGCGTCCCCCGTGTCCTCGTAACGGACAACGGGACTCAGTTCACCGGCACGGCATTCCGAGCTCTATGCGACGACCTCGTCATTCAGCAACGCTTCTCGTCCGTATCACACCCCCAGTCAAACGGACAGGCCGAGAATGCTAATAAGAAGATCCTTGCAGGCATCAAGAAAAGGTTGGACAAGTGTTCGAAAGGTTTGTGGGTGGACCAACTCCCTAATGTGTTGTGGAACTACCGCACAAGCAAGCGGACGCCCACCGGAGAGTCCCCTTTCAATCTTACTTATGGGGCCGAGGCCGTGATACCCCTCGAAGTCGGAATACCTTCCCCTCGGCTCACAGCCTATGACGAAGCACAGAACGCCCGGGATCTCAGAGGAAACTTGGACCTGATAGATGAACTGAGGGAAAGGGCATCGATTCGGCAGCAGAATTATCGAAGAAGGGTCGAGCTAGCGTAGAACAAGAAGGTCCGACCCGCCGACCTTAAGCAAGGAGATTTGGTCTTGAGAAAGCTTGCCATATCCCTCCCCAATCAGAAGAGCAAGCTAGCTCCGAACTGGGAAGGTCCGTACCGGATCACAAAAATTGTTCGGCCTGGTGCATACCGCCTCGCAGACATGGAAGGCAGAGAGCTTCCGAGGACCTGGAATGCCGACCACCTCCTCAAATACCAAGAGAGCGTTCCGACGCCACTCTAAGTAACAAGGGGTATCGAGCCATTCCAACCCTCCGACTTGTAACCCCTTTTTTCATAAATTGTACTATGTAGAACGGTTCGCCGTCGAATATCAATAAAGAAAGCTCTATTATGTTTGTGAATCTGCATGTTTTTCTCCCCCCTTATCACCTGCCTTTTATATTGTGAACTCAACCAATGGTTTGGAGTCCACGTTCGGCTCGGCCTCATCCCCTCAGTTCGTCTCTGGACGGATCAGAGACCGCCGTCCCGAACTGCTCCCACAGCCGTTGAACTATACCGATGGTTCGGAGTCCAACACTCGGCTCGACTTTACCTCCTCGGCTCGTCTCCGGACGAACTTGGGGTAGATCGCCGTTCGGAATTGCTCCCACAGCCGTTGAACTATACCGATGGTTCGGAGTCCAACACTCGGCTCGACTTTACCTCCTCGGCTCGTCTCCGGACGAACGAGGGGTAGATCGCCGTTTGGAATTGCTCCCACAGCCGTTGAACTATACCGATGGTTCGGAGTCCAACACTCGGCTCGACTTTACCTCCTCGGCTCGTCTCCGGACGAACCAGGGGTAGATCGCCGTTCGGAATTGCTCCCACAGCCGTTGAACTATACCGATGGTTCGGAGTCCAACACTCGGCTCGACTTTACCTCCTCGGATCGTCTCCGGACGAACCAGGGGTAGATCGCCGTTCGGAACTGCTCCTACAGCCATTGAACTATACCCAAGGTCCGGAACAAATAATCCGAACTCTTCTAACTATTAGCCGAAGCCCGAAGACCCACACATTCGGTTGGATCCCGAGCAAGTGCCTTCCCGAGCGTGTAAACGGGGAAAACACACTTTCCCCTCAACTTTCGTGCGTGATCTCGATCAGACGGCTCAGATCTTGCCACCTGCGCTAGACGACAAGATAACGTTTCCTTGGGGACTGAGCCGCCTCGAGATTCGCACCTACGTTCGACGGCTCAGATCTCGCCACCTGCTCTAAGCGACAAAATAGCACTTTCTTGGGTGCGAAGCCGCCTAGGAATTCGTGCCGTACCGTGTCAGAGCCGCTAAACGACAAAGTACAGTACCCATGGGGACCCGTTCGGTTAAGCAGACACGCTCGGTTCAAAGATCTCGGCACGACCGATACAGTTATAAGCAAAGACAAATACGCAAAGCAATAAAAGGGAATTTTATTAATGGTCAGCGCATAATACAAAACATTCCATTACAAAGCGTTGGCAAACAAAACACACAACGCCCGACCCACTACACTTGGCTCTCATATAGACACATCCTCACTAGACTGTTCGTCCTCCTCGGTGGGCAGCTCCTCTGCGTCCCCCCGGAGCTTCGCTATCACACCCTGCAAGTGTCGAATCTCTGAAAGCAAGTCATCCCGCTCGACAATAATCTTCGACTGGTTGTGCCGAATGCATTTGACCCGAAGAGCGTTGCTGAATGCGGTTTGCGAGTCTTCATCCTCTCCTGCGGGGCTCAGCTCGACGATCCTATTCTCCAAGCATTGGATCTCGGCTTCCCGGAGACTGAGGACGGACAAAAGGTGGGTCCACTCACTCTCGGCCCGGCGTAACTTCAGATCGGCGCTCCTACGGCTCAGAACCACCGTCCCAGAGGTAGCCTCGAATTCGGAGTCATCATTCGAACGCTCGGAGTCCGAGCCATGGATCGTCACCACGAGCTGAAAGGAAGGGAAAATGAATAACACAATTTCAATATACTGCCGATGTCTAACACTTGAAAATTTTCCAAGGAAGATTCACATTCAGACATAATAGTGCTACAGACAGCCGAACCGACCCCATAATTAGGTCTTTACAACAACCAATAAAAATGGAAAACAGCATGATCAGGGCCTCTTCGGAAGGGGAATGCTTCGGCTTAGGGAAATGCGAGGACGACGAGGCCTGCCCTCCGAGCTCGATCCTAAACCAACGAAGCGGGATCCCCCTTCACTGCTGGTCCTAACAGCAGCGCCGGCCGAGGCACCGCTCGACGAGACAGCCGCGCTACTCTGAGCATCGGCCGGACTCCGCCTGGTCATAGGCGAGCGCGTCGCGAGTTCGTAAAACGTAATCCCTCTCTCGCTCTCCTCGCGAGTGCACGACGTGCTGCGGACATTGGCCCTCTCCGGCACGGGCTTGAGCGACGCGATCTCCTCCTCCAGTTCGATAATTCTATCCCTCAAGACGTCGTCCTTTGCCAATTTCTTCGGTCGAGGGGCTCTCGACGAGCCCGAAGCATTGGCGCTATCAGTCGCGAGCCGTCGGTAATGGGTGACCTCAATTCCCCTATCTATTGTGATCCTTCTGAGCCTGTCGACTTCGGCCGACAGCCTCTGGCGCTCGGCTGACACTTTCTCCAGTTCGGAAGTCAGCTTCTCTCCCTCCGCTGAACGCTCTGTCTCCGCTAACTCCAAGTATTGGACCTCAGCCAAGAGGTCGTCATTCTTCTGCTCGGCGGCGGCGAGCTCTCTACGGAGACTCTCGACTTCGCCTTCGGGATAGGGAGCTGAAGAGCGCTTCCGATACTGGTACAGCTCGCGACCATACCTCCGCAGAGCTGCCTTCGTATCCTCCAACTTGCCGAGCAGGAGATATCGATTATACCGGCTCTGAAAGAGCTCATCCTTCGTTTTCGCCAGCTCCTTCCGAAGGTATTCAACCTCCGTGATCGGACCGAATCTCACCTGAAAAGCAGAGATAAATCCGAGGCCCAACACTTGAAGAAATTTACGCCAAATCAGACACTAAGTTCGAGACTCAACACTTGGACAAATTTTGGCCAAACAAAACATTTTTTCATTCAAGATTCAAAGAGTTCTACAGCAGCGGTGGCCAGTCCGCAGTTAGGCTTACAAAAACAAAAAAGAAAAAAGACAACCGAGTCAGGGGTCGACCTTTTTGTCGTTCGGGTCCGTCGACCCCTCGGCCTTGTCCTCGCCCTCGCCTCTGCCTCCGCCTTCGCTCCTGCTCTCCCCCTCGGAGTCGTCCTCCTCTTCCTCCTCGGCCTCGGCCTTCCACGGGTCCTCGACGGGTTCCGTCTCCCCCTTGGGGCCGATCAACCTCTCGGGGACAATCTCCTCCCCTTCCACGAGGTCGTAGAAGTTGTAGGAGGACGTATCGAAGCCCGGGTTCTTGGCGACCACATGTTGCAAGGCTCGACCGTAGGCATCCACCATATTCTGGAGCATATGCAGCGCGGCCTCCTCCTGCACGGCCTTCTTCACCCTCTTCACCTTCCTGAGGAGTTTGGCCTTGATCTTCTCGGCCCCCTTCCGAGCATCCTCCGCTTCCGACCGAGCCTTGGCCAGCTCCTCCTTCAGCCCGGCTGCCTCCTTCGCCGACGCCTCGAGCTTGGCCGCCGTGTCCTTCAGCTCGGCCACCTCCTTCTCCGAGGCCTCAAGCTTGGCCGCCGTGTCCTTTGACAGCTGAACGGCGTCGGCCAGCTGCTTCTCCAACCCCTCCACTTCGGCGGCCCTCTTCGTCGAGAGAAGCAGCTCGGAATCAAGCTGCTTCGCGACCTTGATGCGCTCCGCCCTCTCCTTCTCCTTCTCCTGATCCTTGTTCGCCAACTCCTCGACCAAGAAATTGAAGTGGCAGAGGGTCTGGAAGAGAACAACACGTTAAAATCCGAGTCCAAGAACTTAGAAAAATTCTAGGGAAGAAATTTGGATGAAGAAGAGCTCGACCTACTTACCGACATGGTATTCCGGGCAATCTGCATTACGGCGTCCCCTGCCATCCCGGCCATCAGGGTCGCCCGGTCCTTTGGGGTCGGCAGGTGCCTCACCGCCTCCATGCAGATGTTCCCGTCGCCCAAAAATCCATCGACGTTCATCACCTGCCAGTCGGGGACGAAGATCTGCTTATGGCGCTCGGTCAAGATCTTCTCCGCGTCGGCAGTAAGGGACGGAACTGGGAGGGACATCGCATCCTTCGCCCCGAACACACTGCTCGACGAACCGGGAGCATCCGCCTTTGGGGTCTGTACAGGCGCATCCGAGGCGAGGGGATCGGAGGACACGACCTCCCCCTGCTCAGGGACTACGACCTTCGTCGGAGAGACAAGGACCTCGATCTCCCCCTCCTTGAGGACCGCGACCTTCGGTTGGTCGGCAGCCCTCACAACCGAGGGCTTCTTCGAAGCTCGGCTGTCCTGAGGCGCTGCCGACGGCCTCTTCTTCTTCTCCTGCTCTGCCCTGCCCTTCGCCACCAGAGCCTTGTAATCAAGCTTCATCGTCTCTGCAAAAGCCGAACGAAAAAACTTAGAAAAATTTTCATGAGCTTTAAACAAAGAAGTATAAATACCAGAAGCATACGAGGGTCGATCGGACTGAGACCCCCACGAAACAGATGCTCTTCGGTAATATCCTTCCAGCTGAGCGTCGGCAGGGTGAGGAGCTTCCTCTGGACCTCAGCCTCCTCAGCATTCAGCGGGACGTCCTTCTTTGTACGCTTGGGCAGGCCATCCTTCGCCCAAACTGTCGGTATCACCCATGGCGTCAGGGCTCGGACGAGGAAGTACTTCTCCTTCCAATGTTTGATCAAGTCCGGGTTCTCGATCAACTTAACTCCCGTCCGAGGAGAAAGGAAAAACCTCTGCTCGTCCCGCCTCGGCTGGCAAGGTCGGAAGAGACTCCGAAAGAGGTACATAGTCGGCTTGGCGCCGATCTCTTGGCATCGGAGGAGGAACGCCACGACGTGCCTCCATGTGTTCGGCATCAGTTGGGCGGGACTCAAACCGTACCAGACCAGGACTTCAACCACGAACGGGTGGAGGGGAAAGCGGAGTCTGGCAATGAGGGAGTCGACCGGAAAGACACATACGTCCGACGAGGACTTTGTGTTGGCTCGGAACCCCGGCCCGGGAAGGAGCAGTACATACTCAAGCGGGATCCGGAAACCCTCTCGGATCAGACGAAGATCGTTCTCGGTAAGAGTCGAGATCCTGTGGTCAACCTCGGACAGCTCCCTAGGCTCGTTCTCCTCCACCAGCTTAGCCGTACCCTGAGTGACCCTCTCCAAGGTATCCTCGGCGTAATCCCGGATGCCTCCTACGCTCGACACGGTGATGGGCTGCCGACCAAACGCCCCCGCTCTCTTCGGCGTTTCCACTATCGTGATCACGGCTTTACCCTTTCGGGACTCCGCCGCGACTTCCTCGGGCACTTCGGCCACTTCACCCTCTTTATCCAGACGAACAACGTCTTGCTCGCTCGGCTCCATTACTCCCTTCCCTTTATCCCCTCGGCCAGCGGCTTGCTCCGAGGCGGGGGTCTCAGCCGAAATCTTAACCATTTTTTCCTAAAAAGAGAAGGGAAAGAGACTAACCTTGAAGTGACAGGTGCGGTCGGAAAGTTCGCCGGAACTAGGAACGCTACCGCGACAGCTAGCAACACCACCAGAGAGCTAAAAACTTCGAAGCGGAGTAAAAACTGAAGAGAGAGAGTAAAAGTGAAAAGTGAGACTTGGTCTCAGGGGGGGGTGAAGATTTATAGTAAAATTGGGACGTCCCTTGGACTTCCAAACGAAGGTTTGCGACTTTTGGGCTGCTCTCGAAACGTCGCGAAGGCCCATCACCACTGTCTCCTTCACCAAGTCAGCTAGTTCGGCTCCAGGAAATCCGAATCCGAGCCACAGACAAACCGAACTTGTCTGCAACAGGGTCCGCTCGGAATCCGAGCAAGCGCCTTCCCGAGCGTGTAAACGGGGAAACACACTTTCCCCTCAACTTTCGTGCATGATCTCGATCAGACGGCTCAGATCTTCCCACCTGTACTAAACGACAAGATAACGTTTTCTTGGGGACTGAGCCGCCTCGAGATTCATGCCATCATCCAACGGCTCAGGGTGCGCCACGTCACTCGGACGATTGAACCCTCGGACGCCCCAACTATACCTAGAAGAACCTGGAAAAATTTTGATTCAGTTTTGAGGCGCCGCCCTCGGCAAGCGCCCCCCAGGTCCCGTGTCTCGGCTGGTATTCCACCGACTCACGGGCCCCGGTCAGAAACAGATCGGCACTCCCCCCATCTCTAACTCCTCCGGGCTGACATCCATCAGAAGCCATCAGCCCGGAAGGAAGACAAAGATGGGAGGGGACCCATCAACACTCAGAGATCAGGAGAAACGCACCGTTCTGAGCTAGTTGTTTGCAACTGGAAGGCACGGCTTGTCAGAGGACTCTGACCACAGCGCCTTCACAGTTGAAAACAACGGACTCGGACGGTCCGGAAGCCCGAGCCACGGCTCATGATGGAGAAGCGCACCATCCCGAGCTAGTTGGTTGCAACTGGAAGGCTCGGCTTGTCAGAGGACTCTGGCAACGGCGCCTTCACAGTTGCAACAAACGGACTCGGATGGTCCGGAAAACGGCATCGGACATGGATCATCACCTCTCCCACCAAGACCTCCGCCTACCTAGGCACCCGCTTCGGAGCGACCAAAGAAGGCCGAAGATCTTTGTGGAAGAACGACCACCCGTCCTTCCGAAGTGGCCCACACCCCGGGTCCGGACTATAGTCGTCGCCTGACATCCCCTTCGGAGTAGTGAGGAACGGGAGAAGAATAAGACAACAGGGCGACCACCCGTCCTTCTGAAGTAACTCATCCCTCGGGTCCGGACTATGGTCGTCGCCACTACTGCCTTGTTCCCCCCCTGCTCCTGACATCCACTTTGGGGCCGTCAGGAACAAAGGGAAAACCAGGCAGAAGAGCAACCACCCCGGACCTCAAAAGAGAAGCTACTCAAGGCAGATACCTCCGAGGTGTGAAACTCTATGCTGATGGTGATTGAAATGATAAGGGGAGTGGGGTACTTATAGCCTGCCTCCAAGAACCAGCCATTATGACCCTCGGAAGTTGAAACGCCGCGTATTAATTAAGGGAATTATCCTTAATGACATTGGGAAGGCGGAACGCCGCGCAAGTCCCGAAGCACTGTTAATGCCATTGGGAACAGAGCCCTCTCGGATTGCCAAAAACCACAGGCCCTCGGTCGGCCGCCGAGCAAGTGCCTTCCCGAGCGTGTAAACGGGAAAAACTCACTTTCCCCTCAACTTTCGTGCCTGATCTCGATCAGACGGCCGAGATCTCGCCGAGAGCACTAAAAGACAAGATAGTGTTTTCTTGGGAGCTGCACCCGTCTCGAGATGCGCACCAATATCCAACAGCTCAGATAGCGCCACGTCGCTCGGATGACCGAAGCTACGCCCCCTCGGTCGGCTTCCGAGCAAGTGCCTTCCCGAGCTGGTAAATGGAGAAAAAAGACACCGAGCTACTTAAACCGTTGGATCTCTCAGAAATTCGCGCTCCCAAAGATGAACGGCCCAGATTGCGCCACGTGCGCTAAACGACAAGATAGTGTTTTTTTGGGAACCGCGCCCGTCTCGAGCTGCGCACCAGCATCCGACAGCTCAGATAGCGCCACGTCGCTCGGCCTGCCGGACCCCCTACCTCCGGTCGGCAGCCGAGCAAGCGCCTTTCCGAGCTCATAAACGGAGAAAAACGCTGCCGAGCGGTAACAGCCATCAGATCTTTCCGAAATTCGCGCTCGTCCATGATCAACGGCTCAGATCGAGCCACGCCATTAATCGGTATTTAAATCGTTTTTTATTTATTTAAATCGTTTTATTTATTTAAAAATTGTGAAAAAATTGCTAAAAATGCGGGAAAATTAACCAAAAATTCTGGAGAATAATTGAAAATTTGGGGGCACATTTTCGAACCCCTGAACGAACAATTATTGCCTAGAATGTACAGTTAAGGCCCCCGAACGATTAGTGAACACGTCGCAAAATTAAATAAATAGTCCGAAAAAATAGATAAAAACCCTTGAATGCCCGATGTGACCAGAGAATAGCCAGCGACGTCAAAAGTTACCTCACTACCCCCTTTCTAGATTCAAAATCCCACATTTGGACTCCGATACAACTCCACCAGCCACTAAGACAGCTAGACTACTCCTCAAAGTCTGACCGCACTCAGTCTTTAGGAGTGGGGGGCTCGTGATATGGTTAAAAATGGGGTTAAATCGAGACCGTCCAGATCGAGCACGAATCTTGAAGCACGGGGGTAAAAAGGTAATTTCACATACAGATGGATCCAAAATGGGTATTGGGCCTCCTTCTCACAAAACCAACCACCCGCGAATAGATCCACTTCAACTGGGCACGGGTCTCGACCCGATGCAAGCCCGGTCCACCAAGAGGAGAATCAAAGCCACTGATTTGATTAAATCAAATCAATAAGCCTGATTAGCTCTCACCAGGGAATTAGGACCTAATTTCCTAAAACAGAATAGGAGGATTTTCCTCCTGGCTGTTAGGCAGGAAATCAGGATCCTAACCGTTCCAAAGGCGACTATAAATACAACCCCTCTACCACCAAGACCAGGTTAATCACTTCTTCACCACTTAAGCTCTTTCTTAATCTTTATCTGATTACTGACAAGAGCGTCGGAGGGTACGTCGCCGGAATCAACCCCGGTGTCTCGCACTTTCTTGCAGGTTGCGGCGGGAGCAAGAAGGCTGAGTCAACTGTTCAGGTTTTTCTCGGACTCACAAATTCTATCTGTTTACCCCCACACCGAAATCAGCGGTAACAAATATGATTTATAAATCTATAACTTACTGTTGAAAAGTAAACTCAGATCTTGGATATAAAATTTCATTCTAACAAGTGATTAGAACGAATAGAGAAATCAAGTTTTTATGAAAGAAAAGAAATAACAGAAAGTCAAACAAAAGCTTATAAAGAAACTCTTTGTCAACTGGCGCACTTGGCCTAGTGGTCGGAGGTTGCGTTGGCTTCTCTGTGGTCCTGGGTTTGAAAGCCGTTAGGCCCAAAAATATAATTTTGTTTATTTTTTTAAAAATCCACCCGAAGTCAGTGATAGCATAAGGGGTTTTGGTTAAAGCTTTTGAACAATAAGTCCAAACGGACTTACTGGTCGGTGCGCACTGGCGTGGGCGCTAGCTCTTAACTGTCGGTGGTTCGAATCCCGTAGGCAACAAATATTTTTTTGGTTTTCGGTGGAAACATTTTAAAATCCGAAGACTTGGTTTATGAGCCCTGTAGCATGGAATAGAACAAAAGTCCAAGTAGACTTATTGGTTAGTGCGGTAGCTTATCTTGCGGTTGGTGGTGGTTCGAAACCCACAATGTGTTTTGGGATGATTTTTTGAGTTAAAATGCCTTTGAAAAATTGGGAAAAAAAATACTAGTGTTTACAAAATGTGATAGAGAATTTATAAAAAATAATTTCTAGATTTTTCAAGTATGTTTTGAGTAGTAAAAGAGACTTTTGAGATGAAGAGGAATTTGTTCTCAATATTAATTATTTCAAAAACTTAATTTTTATTCTTAGAAGAAAAACAATAAGGTTTTGATATGAGAAGTAAATTGTCTTGATGACCTTATGCATTCATATTGAATATTTGATTCCTATATGAGCTTAAATTAAGTAAAGTTAGATGAATATATGAGAAATGAAGAATCAGTAATATATATATATTTTTTTGTGCTTTGGGATGATTTTTTGAGTTAAAATGCCTTCGAAAAATTGGAAAAAAAAATACTAGTGTTTACAAAATGTGATAGAGAATTTATAAAAAATAATTTCTAGATTTTTTAAGTGTGTTTTGAGTAGTAAAAGAGACTTTTGAGATGAAGAGGAATTTGTTCTCAATATTAATTATTTCAAAAACTTAATTTTTATTCTTAGAAGAAAAACAATAAGGTTTTGATATGAGAAGTAAATTGTCTTGATGACCTTATGCATTCATATTGAATATTTGATTCCTATATGAGCTTAAATTAAGTAAAGTTAGATGAATATATGAGAAATGAAGAATCAGTAATATATATATTTTTTTTTGTGCTTTGGGATGATTTTTTGAGTTAAAATGCCTTCGAAAAATTGGAAAAAAAAATACTAGTGTTTACAAAATGTGATAGAGAATTTATAAAAAATAATTTCTAGATTTTTCAAGTATGTTTTGAGTAGTAAAAGAGACTTTTGAGATAAAGAGGAATTTGTTCTCAATATTAATTATTTCAAAAACTTAATTTTTATTCTTAGAAGAAAAATAATAAGGTTTTGATATGAGAAGTAAATTGTCTTGATGACCTTATGCATTCATATTGAATATTTGATTCCTATATGAGCTTAAATTAAGTAAAGTTAGATGAATATATGAGAAATGAAGAATGAGTTTTTAGGATTTCAAATGAGATTTATTGGTAGAATGAGAATAGATTATTCATGTGAATGAATTTATCTTGGTATGATTATTCATTTATGCAAATTTAGAGTAATTGATATATATTGACATGTGATTTGGTTACTTGCATTTAAATTATTAAAGAGATTATTATGAATGAAGTTTGTTCATGAAAAAGACTTATTAAAGAAACATGAATAGTGCTAGAATGAGACATTGCTCAAGTTGTAAAATGAATTAAAATGATGAAATGATCTAGGTTTAAGACATGACTATTAAAGGGTATGTGTACCCATAATTATTATGCATGAACAGTTGAGTGTTGGATTAGTAAAATCTTGTTACCGACAAATATTGAAATGAAAGAGTTGAGATATAAAATTTGAGATATGGCTGTGGACCTATCTCGGTAGTGGTGATAAGACCGGTAGGAGATAAGACTAATTCTAGGCTTGGAAATCTATTCATGTCTTGAACTAAGATAATTAGGCACTTAGATAAAGATGTAGTAAACCTGGAAAAACGTAAGTGGGGTGCTCTATATAGTGGATGGTGAACTCCGAGGCTATAGACCCAGTTGGTGGACTGAAGTTACTCCGTGGGAGACGGACTATTATATTTTAAATCCGGGACTATGAGTACGGGTCAGCCGTGGACTCCGGGATCTTGAGTAGTCGGACGGATAGTTTTGTTTGCTATCTCCAATGTATATACATATACCGGGCTAGAGGGTCACATACGGGATGATTCGCATGATTTGGAATCTATTATAACAGTCAGCAGTGGACTCCGGGGCTGGGATTCAAATTCGTGGAAAGATCTGAACCTTGTTTTATTACCGGGTAGTTATCATGGCTAGGGATCGAGCCCTTTCTTGTGGAGTACGTAGGCGCTTGCCCTCGGACCTATGTAGTATGAGATGCATAGAATACGAACAAGTGTGCATCAGTGTCATCCTAGTATAAAAATTGTGTGCATTAGGCATTAAGGCATGACATACACTTACATGTTTAGCGTAGACACGTTCTACGCTTTATTTATTCATTCAATCTTTCTGTGATTTGTTAAAGTAATGAGATCGTTATACTATTCCCGGCATAGAGAGGATAGCCGTGTATAATATTTCGTTAGTTGTAAGCGACTGACGTACCCACAGTCTTACATGCAGGTAATGGATGTTCATGAAGTTATAAAGTGGATATGTTGTTACTGTTTAAAAGTTAAAGATGTTGTGATACAAATGATGTTAAAGTTATACAAGTTGTATTTCAATGTTGTAATCTTTTATCTTCCGCTGTGTAAACAAAGTTGTATTTGAACTCTGATGTTATTGAAAAATTTTAAATTTCTTGTAAAATTGTACGAAGTGAAGTAAAGATCTTGTAGAATCTCGAATTCGTCCTTATTTGGAATTCGGGGTGCTACAGTACATTGCACATGTAGAATAAATCCCCCCCCCCCAGCTTAAAACTCTGGAATTAGGTCATGGATGAATTAGATACTACCAAGTTTTACTACAGTTCGCAATTCATTATTTTTGTGAAAGCATGAATACTTTTCTTGCATGTTATCCGTTTAATGAAATCCATGTAGAAATGTTATAAAAGTTATTTTGGCATCCAAGCCGAGATAGAAGAAAAGAAGGTGAAAGAAAATGTTTTCTTCTTTGAAATCCAAACTTCTTTTTGTTTGAATTTTTAGTTATTTTTGTTCCAGTAAAATTCTAAATTTTCAAGTAAAAGGTTTTGAGAACTAGAATTTCATGCAATCATTAAGTATTGAAACACATATATGGAGGTGTAATATGTCACGATTTAATTATCAGATCAATTTTGTGTGGGTTATATGAGAACCTTTTTGGGAAATTAATAAGAACAAATGATTAGCTTGATATCATTACACTTTTTGAGAACGTTTGTGGTATATATCTTCCTCCATTATATACACTAGTATCATGCACGTGCGATGCACGTAGAAAGAAATAAAAAGGACCAAAAAATATATATATATAATGCACGTGCGATGCACGCGGCGGGGAACGAAAAGGGAAAAAAATACCAACACGTGCGATGCACGTGGAGGAGAATGGAAAGGAAAAAAAGGAAAAAAAAAGCCAACACGTGCAGCGCACATGTTGGCTTCAAAATGACAAAATGAGGAAAAAAAAAATGGTGACAAATACCACTAAGGCCTTCTCCCATTATAATAGTAGTAGATACAGACTTTTTTGAGGAACCTTGTTGTTATGTGATATAGTGTTCTTATGAAAGTCAAAAGACCTCTAGCTCTTGATGTTTGCATACGACCACACTATGAACAATATAATTATAGAAATGAATGTAAACATAAGAAAAATATCCGGAAATATTACGAACAGGAATTCTGGGTTTAACATGATTAGAACACTTAATTTGGTCAGTGTTTGCATTCATAATTAAGCAAGACCACAACAACAACAACTACAAAACCTGGTATATATATAGATGTAATCACTACAAAACGCAAGAGCTTTTGCGGCGCTTTTACAAGGCTATCGCGGCATTTTTTGACGCTGTTATAGCCCATAACGGCGCTTATGAAATCACCGCCGAAAACGCCGTTACAGCGTGCGTCGTTATAGCTATATGGGCTATCTCGGCGTTTACCCAAGCCGCCGCTATAGGGGGTCCACCTATAACGGCATTGCCAAACCGCCGTTATAGGAGCGTTTCTGTTTCATCGTTTTAAAAAAGAGTTAAGCTATAGCGGCGTTCCCAAAAACGCCAGGATAGCCTTTACTAGCCTTTACTAAATATTAGTACCCTACAACGGTGCTCATCAAGCGCCGCAATAGAGGGAACTATTTTTGTAGAAATCCTGTATCTATTGCGGCGTTTCCTGGTAAATGTCGGGGTAGGTCAAAAATTTTTTCCTTCACATTTCATTATAAAATTTTGAATATAAAAACCTGTAATTTATCGCATATTAAAAATACCTGTAATCATATTAAATTTAAATGCTTAAATCTTAAAATCAATAATAATATCATAATCAATAACCAAAAGTCACACATCACAAAAAACAACTCAATAGAAAACAAAATATGTAACACATATAAATTGTCATACAACGAGTATCAAATGTATAAGTTGTACAACACTTAGTTATTACAAAACATAGATATATTTCCTACAAAACATTTTAAAAAAAGTCCAAATCCGACAAACTACAACGGGGGAGTCTCCTCGTGTGGTCCGGTATTTCTTCCAATTCCATCGTTATTTTTTCATAGTGTATGTGCGTGACTGGAAACCGATTGAATACGCTGGCCCAGTAAAAAAACATAAATGTTTCATCTTCAGTTTATCAAACAAAAGAAGAAAAAGAGCACAAATTGGAGAAAGATCTAATCTGATTGTATACTTATTATACCAGCTATCTCAGGTGTTGATATGGCTAAAAATAGGATTAAATCGGGACCGTTCACATCGGACACGAATCTTAAAGTTCAGGGGTAAAATGGTAATCTCACCTACAAACGGGTCTGAAATGGGAACTGGGTCTTTATCCAAAGCCCAATAACCCATAAACGGATCCACATCAACTGGGTACAGGTTCCAACCCGCTGCACATCCAGTCCAGAAAAGATAGAATTAGGGTTTCTGATTAATCATAATCAACGGCCCTGATTCACATCTATCTTTTCACCGGGAATTAGGGATTCAATTCCTTATCTGATGACTAGGAGAATATTCCTTATCTAATCACGGGGATTACATTCCTAATTTGATCCCTAAGACGCCTATAAATACCCCCCATCCATCTCCATTAAGAGGGGATCAGTATTTTCTCAATTTACGCTATTTCTTAATCATTTCTGATTACTGACTTGAGCGTCGGAGGGTGCGTCGCCGGGATCCCCCCCGGTGTCTCGCACTTTTTGCAGGTTAACGGCGGGAGTCAACGATCAATCTCCGACGGATCAGGTTAGGTTCTGTTATTCAGGTTTTCCTCGAACTCACAAATTCTGTCTGTTTACCCCCACACCAGATTTAGCGGTAACAGATTGGCGCCGTCTGTGGGAAAACCAAACGAATAGCAGCCCCTCTTCCCGTTGGTCCGACCTTCTCCAGCCATGCCTCCGAGAAAAGTCAGGTCCAGAGGGTCCAACCGCGGGCCCAACCCCGCCGATCAGCAAGAGGTAGTCCCCGTCCAACCCGCTCCGCAGCAGGGACAACCCCCACCTCAAGTGGAGGACCCTCTTCAACAAGATCAGCCTCCTCTTCAGAATCAGGAACCCCCCAAGGGTCCCACCGGTCCTCAGAATGCCGGTGCGGGGGGCTCCCGCATGAAGCAACCTCTCCATCAAGACCGCGTCTCCATACACGAAGCCTCTACAGATTCCATGGCCTCTCATAACCCTCAAAACCGGCAGAAGGTGGAGGACTTATGCCACCGTCTGGACGAGAAGCGGGCCCGAGAGGGAGCCTCCCGCCAACAACGTCCGGGTGAGCGATCCCCTCACCGCCGAGACTACAGAAGATCCCCTGTCCGAAGGGGAAGGAGGGAGTCCCCCGAACATTACAGAAGGAGGCACTCCCCCGCAGATCGGCAACAGCCCAGGAACAATGAGGCACCAATCACCCGTGCCGAGTTCCAGCAGTTCCAAGCAATGGTACAACAGGCACTCAACCTCCGTCAAAACCCTAATGAGCCGAAGGCCCCGTCCCCTCCTCCAGTCCGAAGCCCTCGCCGACGGTCCCCATCTCCTCGTCCCGCTCCTACCAACTCCCGGCGTACCCCAAGTCCTCGTCGCTCCCGAAGTTACCATCGTTGCAGCCCTCGCTCTCCCTCCTACGAAGACGAGTCTAGAGACTCAGCTGATTACCGTCGGAGGGACGATGCCATGTATCGCCGTCTTCATGAGGTAGAGAGGCGCCTGGGTCAGATAGGTCGAGAAGAAGAGCTTAGGGGGAGGACCCTACGTCCTACTCGACCCCCTTTCTCCCGAACCATTGTGGATGCACCTGTGCCGTTCGGCTTCAAACCCCCCCAATTTGAGAATTACACAGGGGAGACTGACCCCGTTGACCACATTGAGAGCTTCAAGACTCTCATGCTCATCCACCAAGCTTCCGATGCCCTGTTGTGCAAGACATTCCCTGCTACTCTCAAGGGCTCGACTCGGGAATGGTACTCCCGCCTCGCCCCGTCTTCCATATTCTCCTTCGAGCAGCTCGAAACACTCTTCATCACCCACTTCGTGAGTAGCAGGCGCACGGAGAAGACCAGCATCTCACTCCTCCAGCTCAGGCAAGAGAAAGGTGAGAAGTTAAGAGACTATGTGAAGAGGTTCACTGCGGAGGTCAGGTCCATGGCCTCCCTCGACCAATCCGTCGCAACGGCTGCCTTCCAATCCAATGTCTTCAATTCCAGCCTTCGTTCCTCTCTTGCTAAGAAGCCTCCACAGAACTTTGCCGACCTCCTTCTCAGGTGTGAAAAGTACATTCGGGCCGAAGAGGCTCTCAACCCCCCTACTCTTGAGGAGACATCTTCCGGGAACAAACGGAAGAGCACAAGCGAAGAGGGGTCCCAAAAATCCCAGAAGGACAGTAATGGCCAGCGCCGTTCGACTCCACGTTTTGAAAAGTTCACCCCCCTCATTGCTAATATATCAGAAGTCCTTATGGAGGTGGACAAGGAAGGACTACTCCGCGCTCACCTTAGAATGAATACCCCTGGTAAGAAGAGGGACAAAGATAAGTGGTGCCGCTTTCACAGGGACCACGGCCACGACACGGATGATTGTCGGGCTCTCAAGGAGGAGATCGAAGAACTCGTACAGCGGGGACGCCTGACCAAGTTCATGCAAAAAGAGGGGGCCGAGCTTCACCTCTGAGAAGCCAACAAACGAACCGAAGGGCCCGGCGAGCTTCAAGACTCAGAACCTCCCAGCTCCTCCCAAGAGGTCTTCACCTTGTCATAGAAGTAGGATCTTGATTTTCAATAAGGCCGATGCTTGTAACTCGGCCAACAGCATGTAATAATGGCTCGCCTTATTGAAGCAGCCACTTAGTTTATTTCAATAAAACTTTACATTTTTTCATTGGAAATTGTTGCTCTTGCTTCATCTCAATCTCTCCGAGTCACGACTCGCAAAATGGCGAGTTCGGAGTCCAGCTTCTTCTACATGGCTGCTCCCGCAACTTACTAAGCTCTAACAACGAGGTCGGAGTCCAACACTTGGCTCGATTCTGCTTCAAATTACTCGCTCATAAGCGGGTAAGAAGTGGTTCGCCATTAGGAATTGCTCCTACACCTCGTTAACCCCTCTAACGATGGTTCCGGAGTCCAACACTTGGCTCGATTCTACTTTGAAAGTTCGCTTCCAAGCGATCTAGAAGTAGCTCGCCATTCGGAACTGCTCCCACAACCGTTGAATGGTACGGAGTCCAACACTTGGTTCGACTCTACTCTGCAAGTTCGCTCCTAAGCGAGCTAGGGGTAGTTCGCCATTCGGAATTGCTCCCACGCCCTTAGTCTTACGATGGTTCCGGAGTCCAACACTTGGCTCGATTCTACTTTGAAAGTTCGCTTCCAAGCGATCTAGAAGTAGCTCGCCATTCGGAACTGCTCCCACAACCGTTGAATAGTACGGAGTCCAACACTTGGTTCGACTCTACTCCGCAAGTTCGCCCCTAAGCGAGCTAGGGGTAGTTCGCCATTCGGAATTGCTCCCACGCCTTTAGTCTTACAATGGTTCCGGAGTCCAACACTTGGCTCGATTCTACTTTGCAAGTTCGCTTCCAAGCGATCTGGAAGTAGCTCGCCATTCGGAATTGCTCCCACAGCCGTTGAATGGTTCGGAGTCCAACACTTGGTTCGACTCTACTCCGCAAGTTCGCTCCTAAGCGAGCTAGGGATAGTTCGCCATTCGGAATTGCTCCCACAACCGTTGATTCCCTCACTTAAATAACGAGTTCGGAGCCCACAACTTTCTCCTAGGGTTGCTCCTCAAACTCGTCTCACAAATGGCACTCTCCTAGAGCCAAGCTCCTCGCTCCGCTCGCCTCCAAAAGCGGACCTCTTCTCAACGAGTTCGAAGCTCACCACTCTCTCCTTGGGTCGCTCCTCAAGCTCGTCTTACAAACGGCTCTCTCCCAGAGTCAAGCTCTTCACTCCGCTTGCCTCCAAAAGCGGACCTCTTCTCAGCGAGTTCGGAGCTCACCACTCTCTCCTAGAGTTGCTCCTTACACTCATCTCACAAATGGCTCTCTCCCAGAGTCGAGCTCTTCACTCCGCTTGCCTCCCAGACGGACCTCTCCTCGAACAGGTTCGGAGCTCACAACTCTCTTCTAGAGTTGCTCCTCGAACTTGTCTTCCAAATGGCTCTCTCCTAAAGCCAAGCTCTTCGTTTTGCTCACCTCAAAGGATGGGTCTTCCCACGGCTCTTACAAGGGTCTTCCTGGCACAAGGGTTTTCCCAGCACAGCTTCTCCGCCCCTAGGAGTGGAACTCCTCTTCCAGAATCCCCACGACCAAAACACTCCTCAACCTCATGTGTACAAGGATATTCTCCGGCTATTTTGACCATGAAGGAGGGTGAATCTTCATCTCACTCCTGAAGAGAAGTTGTAGATCTTCGGATTAGCTTCGAAACAAGGGGTCGCATGCCCCGAGCCGACTTCCGTAGCACCGGGAATATCAAGAAGAACTCTGCAGGGAAAATTGGAGTTCGGCACCCGCGCCGAGCGTTCTTGCCACCGACCGTTTTACGGGCTTGAGCTCGGCACCATTTGAGTTCGGCACCCGCTGCCGAGCATTCTTGCCGCCGACCGTTTTACAGGCTTGAGTTCGGCAGTCAAGATCTCCAAAAAATTTCTAAGTCTCGAGCCTCGGCACCAGCTGCCGAGCGTTCTTGCCACCGACCGTATTACGGGCTTGAGTTCGGCAGTCAAGATCTCCAAAAAATTTCTAAGTCTCGAGCCTCGGCACCAGCTGCCGAGCATTCTTGCCACCGACCGTATTACGGGCTTGAGTTCGGCAGTCAAGATCTCCAAAAAATTTCTGAGTCTCGAGCCTCGGCACCAGCTGCCGAACGTTCTTGCCACCGACCGTATTACGGGCTTGAGTTCAGCAGTCAGGATCTCCAAAAAATTTCTAAGTCTCGAGCCTCGGCACCCGTGCCGAGCGTTCTTGCCACCGACCGTATTACGGGCTTGAGTTCGGCACCCGGTCGCCGAGCGTTCTTGCCACCGACCGTTTTACGGGCTTGAGTTCGGCACATTTGAGTTCGGCACCCGCTGCCGAGCGTTCTTGCCACCGACCGTTTTCCGGGCTCGAGTTCGGCACATTTGAGTTCGGCACCCGCTGCCGAGCGATCTTGACACCGACCCGGGCAAAGACCCGCCGAACTTCCTCTCTACATATGTCGTCACACCGAAGTATCTCTACACCTCGGTAGGAGACCCCGAACCCCCCTGGGCTTCGGCCTCCTTCTTAACACATATTTGAAGAGGATCGGCAACGTCGCCGAAGCAACTTGCCATCGGAGCTCAAAATGAAAAGGGAAGTCTCTACCTCGGAATCCGTGCTCAAATACGATCGACAGCTCATATATAAACAACACAAAAAAAAAAGAAGAAGAAACCAGCTCCTTTCTTCTTCTTCACCAAGCATCCAGGCGAAGTGAACCCAACAGAGAGCCCCAAACTCCTAGCTCCTCCATCGTTTCGAGCTTAACCATGGCCTAGCTCCATGTCGAACGCACCCCCTCCGTCGTCTAGCTCCATAGTCAAGCTCGCCATCTTCCAAAGCTCAAAGTCTCCAACGTCAACCTCACCCCCGTTCTCGCTGAGCTTCAGCGTTGCAAACCCCCCTTTCACCGAAGCTTTGAACTCCCAGTCACCTTCACGAGCTCACCTCCAACTCCATTATAGAGCTCCATCACCATGACTCCGCAACTGAGCTTGAGCTCGATCCCTGCCAAGCTGTCGAAAAGCTCGGCGCTCCACCTCCACAACGCGAGCACCAACCTCCTCGAGCTCCGCCAAAAGCAGACTCTCGTCTCCACTGCCGAGCTCGCTCCTCGCCGAGCTCCACCCCTGAGTTTCATGGAACCCAACATCTCCACTGTCTCGAGCTCGAAAGCTCGAGCCGTCTCCGTCAAGCTCCCACATCGAAGAGCTCCTTCGCTGAACATCCCTCGCCTCGTTCGCCGAGCTCACAAGCTCTGAACCCATCTCGAGCTCATCTGCTTCAAGCTGCCATGGGTTCGCCATCTTCCAAACTTCTCGTGAGCTCCCTCGCCGAGCTCACAAGCTCCGAACCCATCTCGAGCTCCTCTTCTTTGAGCTCTCCTTCACCGCCATGGGTTCGCCACCCTCGCCAAGCTCCAACCGAGCTTCTTCTCCCTCACCCTCGACGAGTCCTCGTCGAGCTAGAGACCACCTCCTTTGCGAGCTCCGGAGTCGAGGCATCTCCATCGAGTCCCCTTCGCGAGCTGCACTCCTCCATCAGTCGAAGCTCTTTCCTGTGCCGAGCTACACGCCACCGTCGCCCCCCAAGCTCCGTCGAAGCTCGAGCTCCTCTCTCATGGTTTCGCCGAGCTCGCCTCCTCTCGCAGAGCTCCGCGCCCGTCTCCAGAGCCCCCCGTCATCTCCATCGCCAAGCTTCAACGGCGAGCTTCATTTCGTCCCCGTCGAGCTCCGTCATCCCTGAGCTCCCCTCGACGAAGCTGGAGATGAAGGGCGAGGCCGAAGACGTACTCGGAAAGGAAAGAGAGAAGCTGGCGCAAAAAAAAAAGAAAAAAAGAAAAAAAGAAAAGTCAACGCATACTGTTGACTACGCCACGTGTCGCCCACGTGGACTTCGGCACCCGCTCCGAGCGTTCTTGCCACCGACCGTATTACGGGCTTGAGTTCGGCAGTCAAGATCTCCAAAAAATTTCTAAGTCTCGAGCCTCGACACCAGCTGCCGAGCGTTCTTGACACCGACCGTATTACGGGCGTGAGTTCGGCACCCGCTCCGAGCGTTCTTGCCACCGACCGTTTTACGGGCTCGAGTTCGGCACCAGCCGCCGAACGCTCTCAGCACAGACCCAAAAAAAAAAAAAAAAAAAAAAAAAGGAGAAAAAGGGCACGAGCAACCGGGTTCGGACCTGTTAGGGTCCTCAAACCCGATTAGTTACTGCCACGTCATCTCCTTCTTCACCCATCCTGGCGCCCAAACAGAAACAAAACCCAACCACCCTTCGAAAGCTTCTAACGGCAGCGCCTCCACCACTCCGACGTGCCGAACTCCTCCGTCGCCGACCTCAACTCTCCATCGTCAAGCCATCGAGCTCCAACACAAAGCTTGAGTTTCGCGCCTCCGTCGCCGACCTCAAAAACACACAGTCGTCACCATTGCCTCTCTTCTTCTACGTCAACCTCGCTAAGAGGTATATACAGCAGCACAATGAAGTCGAGCTTTCGGCGCTTGGCATGGCCATTGCTGCAGCCGTCACCAACCGCCATGGCCGAACCACGAGCTCCATCGTCGCCGATGCCGAGCTCGAACCCAACTCCTTCGTCAGCGAGCTCCGCCGAGCTCCACTCCTGCTCTTCCGACGTCAAAGCTCGAGCTCCATCTCCAAGCTCTCCTCCTCACCTTGCCGATGCCAAGCTCCACCTCCAATGAGCTCCATCATCGCCGATGCCAAGCTCTCCTCCTCACCTTGCTCGCCAAGCTCCACTCCCGCTCTTCCGGCGTCGAAGCTCGAGCTCCATCTCCAATGGCCTCGTCGAGCTCTCCCTACGCCGAGCTCCATCCCTCTTCTCGTTTGCTCCTTCGCCGAGCTCTAAACAACGAGCTCCGAACTCCTCGACCAGCCTCGACATCACGATGAGAGAGCTCGAGGAACGAGGTCGGAGACGGAGAATTGACAGGGACTCGAGCTGACGAAGCACGGGAAAGAACAGCATCGAAGAAGAGAGAAAGAACGAAGAAGAAGAGAAAGCCAGCGCGCGAAAAAATTTATAAAAAAAAAAAAGTCAAACTTTGACTTCGCCACGTGTCACCCATGTGGACTTCGGACACCTTTGCCGAGCATTCATGGCACCGATCCTATTACACCAAAAAATGGCCTCCTCTTTCTCCTCCCGATGCGCGCTCGCTTGATCGTGATCAACGCACACGATCGCGCCACGTGTCCAGGTATTATTTAATTTATTTATTTAATTATTTAATTGTTTTTTTATTTAAAAAATCCGAAAAAATATTTAAAAAAAATCGGAAAAAATTAAATAAAAATTCTAAAAATAATTATAAATTCAGAAAAAATATTTTAAATTCTGAGAAATATAATTATTTAATTAGAATAATTATTTAATATTTTCGATAATTAATTATTTAATTCGGAAAATGAATAAAAAATTCAAAAAAATGAGGAAAAATTCAGAAAAATCTGGAAAAATCACCAAAAATCCAGAAAATTCTGAGGATATTTTTGGATATTTTACAAGCCCAGAATAACACCGTTACACCCCCGAACAAGATCCAAACTCCCTTAAGAACACCGATAAAATTCCGTACGCCATTAGAACAACAAAACTACTTCTCAAAGACTGAAAAACTCAGTATTTAGGAGTGGGGGGCTCGTGATATGGCTAAAAATAGGATTAAATCGGGACCGTTCACATCGGACACGAATCTTAAAGTTCAGGGGCAAAAATGGTAATCTCACCTACAAACGGGTCTGAAATGGGAACTGGGTCTTTATCCAAAGCCCAATAACCCATAAACGGATCCACATCAACTGGGTACAGGTTCCAACCCGCTGCACATCCAGTCCAGAAAAGATAGAATTAGGGTTTCTGATTAATCCTAATCAACGGCCCTGATTCACATCTATCTTTTCACTGGGAATTAGGGATTCAATTCCTTATCTGATGACTAGGAGAATATTCCTTATCTAATCACGGGGATTACATTCCTAATTTGATCCCTAAGACGCCTATAAATACCCCCCATCCATCTCCATTAAGAGGGGATCAGTATTTTCTCAATTTACGCTCTTTCTTAATCATTTCTGATTACTGACTTGAGCGTCGGAGGGTGCGTCGCCGGGATCCCCCCCGGTGTCTCGCACTTTTTGCAGGTTAACGGCGGGAGTCAACGATCAATCTCCGACGGATCAGGTTAGGTTCTGTTATTCAGGTTTTCCTCGAACTCACAAATTCTGTCTGTTTACCCCCACACCAGATTTAGCGGTAACAGGTGTTAAACTGAATGCCAAAAGGGGAACGACCAGAAGACAACTAGCAAACATTCAATATCATCCAAAGTGCTAAAAAAAGAAACACAAGAAAAACTGAACATATAACTACAGTGGTACACAAACATAAAAGTGAATTGAGACCTACACTACAACACTGAAAAGGGAATCAAAACAACGAACAAGGTAAGAACATTATGGAGATTGTTACAGATTGATGAAAGGTACAACAATAGATGGTGTTTTCATTAAGGAAAAATTGGTCTAACTTGAGCCTGTAATATCCTTTTAGAAAGTATTAGCCAAATATCATGGCTACTGACCTGAAATCATTGTTAGTAAAGTATTTTAGAAAATGATGATTTGACAGTATAAAATTAACTTTTCATTTAATAAAATTTACTGATGTCAACTAAAATATTGAACTACTCAAAGTTTCTGATTGTTCCAATCACTTTGCCTAAAGAAAAGCACAAATTACAGCCAAATGCATTTCCTGTGTGAATGCTCTGTTTGTGTTTGGCCCTCTGGCTTTATTTGTGACTCAGAGTTGAAAGCAATTCGCTATGCAATGTTTTCGTATCTTCTTCCATGCTATGGTTCTATCTTTCTCCTCCAGTACTTCTTCATAATCTAAAACAAGCAATGGAAGGTCAAGCTTAAGCTGCAGGATGAATAAGGCAAATCTTCTCATCCACCAATTGCCATAGTAGGACATACGGCAATTGTTTTTCCTGTCTAGGGTAAACTCCAGGATGATAACCACTCGTAAAATTTAACAAACTGTAGGTGGAGTGTTGTCCTCCAAAGCCAGTCTCACATTGTTCGGAAAAGTTAGACATAGATCAGGATGACAAGCATGAGAATATAGACCCTTGCCACTATACCTCAATAAGACGCCAAATGAGATCAGCAATACATTAGACACATCTTGAACCAAACCTAAGCTCAGATTTTACCATGGTAGAAAGACAAGTAAATGAAAATGCAAAGACCATATGATTAATTATGCAATAATTAGTCACTTAAACATTTTCTATTATGAAATGATTGGGGTTTGAGACTCCTAGCATCTTCAAATATAAAAGAAATTCTCCGCTAGTTGGCATTTCCTTTATATACACTTATTAAAATGAGGAGACATTATTAGGAGATCATATTACTAGTATGTGCTTAGATCATTCCATTACATATAAGTTAGTTGAATAATAGACAAACTTATAAACATTTATATGCTGCAGAAAAGTAAAAGAATAATTATATAGTCACTGCTGCAAAACATCAAGAACCAAGAACTGCAAGAATACTGATATTTAAGGGATGAACAATATATAAGAAGTTATCCATAGATAAAGTGAGAGCTGAAGAAATTTTAAGTATTGGAAGTGATATGTTCTGCAAATTCTAGTAGTTCAGCAAGATAACTAAATTTAAAATGAAAGCTACATGTAAGTCATGACATGAAAATCTAATTCACATGGTTTAAGGTCTTGTGGAGAGGCCCAAGACCAAGATGGTACACCAAAATCATCTCTGTTTGTGGCTTAATTACCAAGACCAAAAATATGTTACAAAAATTCTTTATAAAGTTTCTTTTACAATAAACTCAATTGATTGAGAGGCACAAAAACAGAGAAGAGAATATGAGAGAAAGAAAAACCAAAAAGAAAAATAAAATAAATAAATAACAACTTACAAATAACCAATTTCAGATGTTACAAGGTAGAGTAGTCGAGGCCTGTGTATCACACAGTGTCCTTAAAACAGATTTCACCTCCTCCGGTTAGTGGATTGTGCGAAGGCGTCTGTCTCCCAGAATGCAATGATCAGAGTGTCCACGTAGGCACCACATAACACTCTCGAACCGAGCTGCAGCGTCATAGTTCTATCACTGACTTACCAAACTTGAAGGAGCGAGTAACAGAATAGAACTAAAATTTGGAGGAAGAAAGAAGATGACTAGTGCAGGGAAGAAATGAGAGGGGAGGCCTCTATTTATAGAGCCAGGGTTAAAATTGTAACGGCAGACAAGGCTATGAATGCCTTCAGTGTAACGGCAAACAATCAATTGAATGCCAGCACTGTAACGACAAACATCAATCATTGCCTTTGAATGCCTTCAGTATAACAGCAGACTAAACATTCAATACAGCATTGAAACGGCAGAAAGAACCGTTTCTGCATTTATTTCAGCCGTCACAAAAGAAAAATCAAAACTGTAGTAAAAAGTGGCTGTACACGGGGTGAAGTCATGTCGGTCCGGCATTCATGTCCGCAGGTCGTGCGGGCGTACACAAGTCGCATTTAATCCGGTTCGAGATTTGCACCCTCCCTGCACGCGCGAGGAGCCTATCTTCTAGCTATCTTACAATGCTTAGAAGGAGGTTACTATATACCCTCTTCTATTTCCTTTGATTTTTCCGATGTGGGACTATGTTCCCTCAACCCTTTTTCAAGAATGAAAATTTCTCATTTTGAGAGACAATTTCTCATTCACCTCTTAACCATTTTAGCAAATTAATATATGATTTTGATCTACTCACGAACGAGAACACAAATCAATCAAGATCTCTCAATAATTCATTGAGGATCTTACTCAAAAAATTGCTCAAAATCTGGTTCGAAAAATGGTGTATAAAATACCTGTTTTCTAACATTCCCCACATGAATGAAAATTGACGACCACAGACACGACAGACTGACACGACAAACTTGATGATAGAATTCAGCGGTTGAATCCTGCATAGGATAGATCGGTGTTACCTTTTGAACCCTCCCTTTTGAAAATATGTTAACTTTACTAACTAAACAGTAGGCGTGATGTCCTTAAACTGTTCTGTCATTTGTGTAAACGATGACATATCTCACGCAGAAATCTTCCTAACGCATTTTCATTTCTCACTGTTATGTTCGTTTTGGCCATGAACATATGCATAGTTCTGCAAGAGTTTAACAGGAATATTGCCTTATATTATTCCCTTAAAAGTGGCCATTCTTCCCTCT